>PVJI01001032.1:0-205403 GCA_004026765.1 Micronycteris hirsuta
AGGTAGGTGAATGTTGGGATTTTTCCAGGTAAATGTTAGGATTTCTACTACAGAGGAAGGGGAGGATGGATTTGAGGGATAGGGGCGACCAGCTGCCCTGTGACGGTGCTCAACAGTAATCACTAAGCCTGCTAGATGCTCTTCAGCACTTCACGCGCACAACCTCTTTGAATTATCCAGCAAACCTCTTTTTTTTTTTTTTAAGATTTTATTTATTTATTTTTAGAGAGAGGGGAAGGGAGGGAGACAGAGAGGGAGAGAAACATCAATGTATGGTTGCCTCTCACATGGCCCTCACTGGGGACCTGGCCTGCAACCCAGGCATGTGCCCTGACTGGGAATCGAACCGGGACACTTTGGTTCCCAGCCCGCGCTCAATCCACTGAGCTACACCAGCCAGGCAGCAAACTTCTTATGTAGGTGCAATTATTATCCCCATTTTACTGATGAGAAAACAGGACACAAAAGAGTAAAAAAAAAGTCATGTTTGAGGTCACTCTGCTTGTAAGGACTTGCGCTATTATTTGTACCTCACCTGTCTGCAAAAACCCAGGCTCATTTCTGCCCTATTCCAGCAGCCTCTCAGTGACTGAAGGAACAAATGAGCCAGTGGATGAATCCGCGGTGCCCATTGCCTGGTGTGATGGAGGATGGAGGAGGGGTTGGGGGATGAATTAGAGGAGAGCGAGGTAACTGGAACATGGGGGTGGTGTATAGGAAGGGGCTCTCTCCTGACTTCCCATGTGACTGACCTCAGGCTGTCCCCTGTCCCTCCTCAGCCTTGCTTCATGGTCAGGTGGAAGAGGGTCTGAGGGTTTGTCTGGTGCTGGTGCTGTGGAAGTCCATGAAGCAGGTTTCTTCATAACTGATCCCAAATTTCCTCAAGGGTCCTCAAATCAGGAAGGACCAGAGGCCAGGGCCATTACACCAGACATGGCTCTATGAATGTAGGGCCCCACCCTTTGGCACCTAACCTGGGGCCTGGGCTCTCCAGATACAATGAGGTCTCAGTTCAGACTGTCAGCCTGTCAGGTCAGAGCACGGAACAGATGTGGCCAGAGCTGCCCCTTCCCTTGCTTTCCACCAAGAAAGCTGGCGTGATGCCTAGACCTGCAGCTCCCATCTTGTGGTCTGCAGGTGATGATGAGCAGGAGGACACCGCATTAAGGATGGCAGAGGGGAAGGTAGAAGGGACCTGAATCCCTGCTGCCCTTGCAGAGCTGTTTCATGTCCTGCTGGGTGATTTAAGAGCAGCTTGACTATGACGATCCTGAGGATGGTACACGAATGAATGAACTTCCAGAATTAGAAAAGACTCCGAAATCTGCACCATGGTCTACAAGGCCCTTTCTCACTGGGTCCTACCTCTCTCCAGCATTATCCCTGACCTCCCTCCCTCCATTCACACATTTCCTCACACCCTTGAACATGCCCTTTTCAACCTCAGGGCCTCTCTGCCTGCCCTTCCCTCTCCGAGAATCCTCTCCCCACTCCTCTTGACCTGGCTGTTCCTCCTTACCCTCAGTCCTCAGTCAAAATATCACCTTCACACGGTGGCCCCCACCCAACTTAGGTCCCTCAGCTACCCTGCCTCACGGCCTCCTACTGGATTACTCATGGCACGTTTCACGCTGCCTCACTGTAGCGTCGTCTGTTCGTTTCCTCGCTCCTTGTCAACCTTCCCTGCAGTGTTATATGCATCACCTGGCCTGGGCATTTGGCTCCTCCTGTATCCTTGCACCCAGCACAGTCTCTGACGGCAAGACAACCTCCACTCCACTGTGTTGGATGAATGAGTGAACAGTGCATTATTTATTCATTCATCCATTATTTACTCATTCGTCCAAAACAAAAAGTCAATGGAAAAGCAGGTTGTAAAAGGAAATAGTCAGGAGTGGTGCCAACCACAGTTTGGACTCAGAAGCCTCATGGCCTGAGTTCAAATCCTATTCTGCAACTTACGAGCTGTATGAACTTCGGTGAGTTCCTTCACGTGTCTGTGCCTCAGTTTCCTCATCTGTAAAATGGGTTTAATAATAGAATTTAACACTTAGGATTGCCACAAGGGTCTATGAGTTAGTATTTGTAAAGTATTGAGAACAGTGTCTGGCAGTAAGTATTAGCTATTAGAAAGTTTAAAAACATGCCAAACAATGCCATGTGCTATATATGGATACATACATATGTACACAGTAAATCTTTAAAAATACTCATAGAAACGATACACACCAAAGTCAGGCAAATGGCTTCCTTTGGAACAGGAGAGAAGATAGGGTCAGGCAGGAATATACATGGGGCTCCAGTTGTACCTAACATCTTACTTTAAAAAATTAGAAGCAGTCACGGTGGCATTATTTTATTTCACATCTTTTTCAAACACCTCCACCCCAGCTCTGGTATCAGATTCCATAGATCAGTCTGGTTTCTGTCCCTCTCCCTGGCACATGGGTGAAGAATGAGGTCAGCATTAGGCGGGCTGGGTGTGAATCCTATGCTACTCTGTCCTGGGGGACCAAGCCGCCCTTGTCTGAGGGCTCCAGGAATGACCCTAGTCGCTTCCAGGGCTGTTGCGCTGAGGATTCAGTAAGAGGAGGGCCTTTGGAACTGGGAAGGGCTTGCCAATGCTACCTGATCCCACTGCTGGGTAATGCGAGTGGAGGGTGGCAGCCCCGGGATGCTTCTAAGACCCAGGCAGGTAACATGATCAGGTGAGGCTGGCTGGTGTCCTGGGCCATAGGGTGTGGTGGGGGCTGTGACTTGGAGGGTGCGCCCTGTCTGACGTGGTGGCTACTCCTCAGTCCAGTCAATAGGTGCCAGGAGGTATCTGGGCTCAGTGGAGGCCACCAGCCTGGATTTCTGTAGCAATATTTCTCTAGTTTTCATTCTAGCCTAACAAAGCAGGGTGTGGTCATTGTGGCCCACAGCCACCTCCTTGAGACCTCTACTAAGACACAGTGCTGTGTATGCCTCAGCTGGACCTCCCTGGGCCCCAGGCCCCCAGCAGTGCTGAGGTCCTCTGGTCATGACCTTTGTCCCGCCCCACCCCCAGCGAAGGGGAATGGGACTTTTACTGGTGTGACATCAGCTGGCTCCGGGAGAACTTCGACCACACCTACATGGATGAACATGTGCGGATCAGTCACTTCCGAAACCACTACGAGGTAAGCTGGCTAGGCTGAGGGGAGTGAGTCAGTCAACTCAGGTTCGTGGGTGTGGCGGTGAGCAGGAGCTAGTCTGGGGCTACAAGGACGGAATGAAACATGTCAGGGACTTTGGGATACGTGCCAGGCAGGGAGTTTGTACGCTAGATGTATGAAAAGCTAACCTGTGAGAGGGAGTAGGATCTCAGACCTGAGGAACAGGCCATCTTGGGGTGGGGTTCAAAAGCACAGGCTGCTTGCTGGTTTGGCACTAGAGGTGCGAGGGGTCAGGCTGGCGTGGAGTGCAAGGGCCAAAGGAGCCAGAGGCTTGGGCGCTTATGATGACCTCAGGGTAGAGAGGAGTTGAACAGTTTGGAGATGGGAGGGAGGCCCAGGAGGAACCAGACCACAAAGATGAGAATGGAGAAGCCAGTGGTGGGAAATTGTAAAAGGTTAGTGCAGCTTAGCGGTTCGAACATGAACTTCAGAGTCAGATAGACCTGGGACAAAGCCTGGCTATGCCTCCTGTTAGCTGGCTAGCTCTGGGCAACTGATTTAACCTTTGTGAGCCTCAGTTCCCTCACCTGTAAAGTGGGGAGAATTATAGAACAGCTGGCTAAAGTTAGTCAAAATTGCTCTTACTGTTATTGTTAGTTTGTGGGAGGGAACCCCACAAACTCCAGAGAATGGAGGCTGCGGGGCGGCTGGGATGAGTGGGGTTGGGAGGAGGAGCGGGGTGCTGGGCTGTGTGCTAACCGCCTGCCTGTCTGTCCTTTGGCCCAGCTGACCCGAAAGAACTACATGGTGAAGAACCTGAAGCGGTTCCGGAAGCAGCTGGAGCGCGAGGCAGGAAAGCTGGAGGCAGCCAAGTGCGACTTCTTCCCCAAAACCTTTGAGCTGCCGTGCGAGTACCACCTGTTTGTGGAGGAATTTCGCAAAAACCCGGGAATCACCTGGATCATGAAACCTGTGAGTGCCCAGTGCCGGGGCCGGGGGTGGGGCTCCCAGGCACCAGGGCAGGGATGCTGCCAGCCTGGTAGTTCAGCCTTAGATTCCTCCCCCCAAAGGGTTGACGTCATCTCCCCCTTTCTGTGGTGTGTGGACCCAGCAGCTGTGAATCCTAGTACACAGTAGGTGCTCGATAAGAGTTTAGTAGGCAAACAAGTGGCCCTCAGGACACCAGGGCAGGGAATCCAGGGCCTTCTCAGACCCCTTCCTTCCTGCCTGCCATGAAGGGAAACCGAGGCCGGCTAGGAGAAGTGCTGCATCCGCACTACCAGGTCTCACAGCCCTTGGAAGGAGGTCCTACCCGCACCCCACTGTAAAGAGGAGAAGCCTCAGACCTATTTATTCAAGCTTTCCGCAAATACTCATGGAGCAAAGACTGAGCCAGGATTTACCCAGGCCTCCCGGTCCCCCCCCCACCCCCACCGCGAGGTTGCGGGAAGGCTGGCATTCCTTCCCGGAGGCACAGAGCGGAGGGCCCAGGAGATGGAGCGGCAGGGCTTAGGCAGAAGGACAGTGCAACCCACCTGCGGATTCCAGTTCCCAGCAGGCATTATCCGCTCAGACAAATGATAATTTGTGCTAATTGGGAACGAGCAATCGCACATTAAGTTGATTCCTTTCCCAGCCCCGGCCTTCACAGCTGTAATTAAGAGGAGGAAGCTTGGCTCAGTGTGAGTGCGCGCATGCGCTGCCCTTGCGCTCCCTTCTGAGCAGCTGAGGCGGCCTGCCCAGGGTGTCAGGCGCGGAGAGTGGGTGCTACCAGTCAGAGGAGCCTGGGTCCTGACCCTGGGTCTGCCACTTATGTACGACCCTACGCAGGTCGCTCAGCCCCTCTCGGTCCATTTCCTCCTCTGTGAAATGGAATTAACGAGTGTGCCACTGCCCATGGTCCCTGCAGTTGGAGTCATGAGACTCTACTGAAGTAATTCTCAATCTTGAGAGTGCATCGGAATTTTCTGGAGAGCTTATGAAAGCGCCCCACTCCCACAGTGTCTGGTTCCGTAGACTCGGTGTGGGCTAGAGCTTGCCGTCACTCCTGGGGAATGTAAGAGCAAACCCAGTCTGGAGTTGAAGTGCGTACGTCCAAACTTTATTTCCATCTACGCATTGTCCCCTCCCACCAGCTCAGGCCCTCTGGGGTGACAGGGAGGTGGGCGAGACCCAGGTGGGGGGCCCATGCTTGCTCCCCCAGCCTCCCTGGCGTGGCTAGGAGGCAGGTGCCGGGCTGTCAGGGGTCTGCAGAGCTGGTTAACCCCTCACTCAGGGTCGAGAATCCGGGCAACCTGGATTGTTCTCGGCTTTGGGGGCCACTTTCCAAACGGCAGGCCAGGAAGAACCACATTTTCGCGTTCTGTTTTACGAGTTTACCCCAATCGGAACTTCTCACACTTTTTCACTGCGGTCTCTTAAGAGCTGGGATGCTTTGGGCAGCGAATAATGGAGAACCCAGCTCAAATAAGGGGGCAGGGGTTTGGAACTGTCCTCACGCCCAGGGCCTCTTCAGCATCCGGTGACACGTGGGGACCCTGGCACAGGACAGTGACTAGAAGAGCGCACAATAAAGTGTGTTCGATTATAAAAGAAAGCAGTTATAGCAAAGACAGTCATCACGCTGTTTGTCTGGGCCCTCTGAGAAGCAGAAGATCCAACCTGCCAGAGCTTTGCCTGTGAGAGAACAGGGGAGGGAGCGGGTGAGGCTGAGAGAGCGGTTAGACCCCAGGGGAGGAAGGAAGGTTGGGGAGAGCCTCCTAGCCTGCGGTGGCCCCCAAGGAAGCTCAGCAGGGCGGAGGGGAGGCGGCAGACCCACGCTGCTCTCAGAAGAGTCCTCTGTCTCCCAGCCTTCCTGCCTTACCGTCCTCAGCTGTAGGTTGGGACCCGAGTGGGGCCTGGCCAGCACGCAATGTTAGCAGCAGCAGCCGGGACTCTGAGTCGGTCACCGCGCTGCAGTCAGAGGCCTGCGAGTGCGTGCGGACGGCCGCCACACAGACTAGTGAAGCCTCCTCTGGCCGTGCTAACATAGGAGCTTTTCAGGAACAGTTAAAGAGAATCTAACAGCAGGCCCAATAGTTACCATAATTCCAGAGTCGTCATGAGCACAGATGACATCTGAGATACCTGCAGCAGTTACAACGCAATGTGTACTAGTAACTGTGATTTCTTTGGAGAGCAGAGCCCCAGGCGTGGCCAGTGTTACTATGACTTGTTGCCTGCGCTCATGATCAAAGGAAACACGGCAATCTGACTAGGGCTTAGTGACAATAAAGATGAAAATTTCTTTCTTGTTCAAGTTTACGGACCCCAGGGAGTTTCCTTTAGTGATGGGAGGTCGACTCCAGGGGTCGTTTATGGGGCAGCTCAACATCGTCATCAGTTCCCCATTCAGCGGGCTGGCCTCTCTACTTAGGCACAGCATGGCTGCCGCAGCTTCCCCTGCCCCGTGATAAAGGCACACCCTGGTCTTCGTCCCTTTGAGGAAGACACAAACAGTCCAGAAGTCCCTGCAGCAGACTCCCCCTGGCATCCTGCTGGCCCGAGCCTGAACCTGAACCAATGTCAGACCTCCTCAGAGGAAAGGCCCCCAGAGGAGTTGATCCCAATGGGGTTCTATGGGTAGGGAAAAAGCGGGGGTTGCTGGGGAGGCCACCAGCCACATCTCCCACACCAGATAAATGCTACACAGTGCATGTCACAGGAGGAACGGGCCCCGGGGGCCAGGCAGGGTGTGGCAGGGCGTGGGGGACTGTGAGTGGCCACAGCTGGTGCAACATCAAAGTATGGTTCATTCTAATAATCCAGATATCGCTTTCCAATCAATACCATCTCTTCTTATAAAAATAATATAAAAATCGTTTCCTCGCAAATTGTCAAGTAAGATTGTCACTCCCAGAAGTGGCACCACGTTTGTTATTTGATTTCACGTGCTCCCTGGCCCTTCACAGGCTGCGTGAGCACCAGCCTGGTGAAGTACAGATTTAATTAGCCTGTATTTATCTCCTACTGGCTGGGTAACCTTGGACAGAGTGCTTGGCCTCTCTGTTTCTTGGTTTCCTTGGCTGCAAAATGGGAACCATACAATGCCACACATAGGGTCTTGTTTTTAAAGCTTTAATGAGGTTATGTGTGTAAGTCCTTGAGCCTGGCTCGTAGGAAACACCCGAGAAGTATTAGCTGCTGGTGTTTCTGTCGTTATGGGCCATTTTCCTAGTTGGTGCTCTGGTCCTGCTGCTGCAGCCCAAACCCAGGGCCTTGAAACCGCAGTCATGTCTTATTTAGCCCGTGCGCCTCCAGTTGGGCAGCACTTGACAGCGAAGGCTCGTGGCCGCTCCAGCATCTACTGGGGCAGCTCTTCTGAGGGCTGCAGGCCTCGCTGTGCCAAGCTGGCTCACTCGCTTGGCTGCAAGGTGGTGCTGGCTGTTGGCTAGGAGCTCAACCAGGCTTGGCGCCTAGAGACTCAGTTGCCTGCCTGCCGTGTGGGCCTCTCCGTGTGACTTGGGCTTTCTCACAGCACGGCGGCTGGGTTCCCGGGTGCCCATCCCCCAAAGAAAAAGCTGTGCAGATGCTGTGTTGCTCTTTCTAACCGAGCACTGGAAGCCTCACAGCATTGCCTGTGCCATTCATAATTAATTGATACGTTCTTTAAAGGCTTACCCAGATTCAAGGAGAGGGGTCAGCGACTTTACCTCCTGACGGAGAGAGGAGGTAGCAAGGTCCTAGAAAAGCACAGGGGCTGGAAATATGGTGATTGTTTTGGAAACAGCAATCTGTTGGAGCAAGATATTGGGTGATTGCCAGTCTTAACTACCCTGACCTATCACCGAGCAGCAAGTTTCTTTTCCACTCTTTAGGCTAATTCCCTTAGGAGACTGGTTACTAACGATGCTTTAGACAATAAAGACATTTCGTTATCTCAGATAACAAGAGAGCTAAATGGAGAAGTTCCAGGTTTGGGGCATGCTCAACAATGCCACTACAAGCCCGGTTCCTTCTCTTTGCTCACTCTGCATCCTCAGTGTGTCGGCTTTGTGTCGTCAGACTCGTCCCCTCGTCCCTGTGAGACGGCTGCCTCAGTCGCAGGCGTCACCCCCTCAGACTGTAGAATTTGAGGAAAGAAGGAAAGCCGCCAAGGATTCTTTCTCTCGCCTCCCTCCTGCTCTTTCTCCCTCCACACACATTTCTCTCTCTCTCTCAACCTTTTTCTTCCTCCTCCTCCTTCTCCTCTTCCTTGTCAACCCCAATATTTTTAACAAGGAGGAAAATCTTTCCCAGAAGCCTCACATGGTTTCCACTAGCCACAAGGGAGGCTGGGAAAATAGCTATCTGGTCTCTCCAGCCTCCAGGGGAGAAGTGGGTTTGCCAGCCAGGAAGAAGAGGAAGGGGAGCAGCTCTAGGGAAGGCAGCCAATGGTCAGAATGAGGTTCCTAGATCAAAAGTTACGAGTCTTAAAAAGACTTTTTAAATTGAAGTTTAATAAAGCAGAACGTGTCTACCTTTCAGGGGTACAGCTTGATACGTTTTCACAAAGTGAACACACTCAAATAACCAGCACCCAGACCATAGGCAGAACATCACCAGCCCCTCAGCCGCTCCCCTCAGACCCTCTTCCACTCACTATGCCCTAGGTCACTCGAAACATAGACTCGCTTGCCTGCTTTCATACTTTATATCATCGGAATCATGTAGTATGGCTATATGTCTGGTTTCCCTCCCTCCACATCATGTTCATGGCATTCATCCATACTGATGTGGTTAACTGTGAATTGCTATTTATCATTGCTGTTTACTATTCCGTTAAGTTAATATTTATCCAATTGGGAGTTTGGAAGTTGGAGCTGCTGTGGACGTTCCTGTACATGCTCGGAGGTGCCCACGTGCATGTGTGGGCACCTAGAAGAGGAATTGATGGGTCTTGGGGTGCCTGTGTTCAGCTTTGGTGGGTGCTGCCAGAGAGTTTCCAAATGATGTACTCCCATCAGCACATGTGAGAGGTTCAGTTTACCCACATCCTTGCCGGCACTTGAGACTGCCTGTCTTCCACTTTAGCCATTCCCAGGGACTGTGGAGTTGTATCACATTGGGGTTTTCATTTGCATGTTTCTGAAGACTAATGAAGTTGAGTGCCCTTTTACCGTTTACACTGGGTAACCCTCTTTTGTGAAGTGGATTTTAATCTTGCATGGATGTGAACTCTTGGGAGCCCTTGATGCACACTGATTATTAGCTGCTTTCCAAAACAGCTGTGTGTGTGGCTTCGCCTGAGCCACCACGGTGCTCCACAGTCTTTTGGGAACCCCCCTCTGGGCCCTGAACCAGAGTGCACAGCACAGCAGGCAGAGCAAGGCTGGGTTTCAGCTCCTGCTGCCCCTGCTACCGGGAGCCCTTCATGCAGTGGACAACCTGTAAGGCCACACCTGACAACTCTGCCCGCCCCTACATTGTGCAGAGGGCCCCACAGTGACCAGCTGGGCCATGCCCAGAGGAGACCAGAGAGAAGTGAGAGTTTGCACTTGCTGGGTGCCTTTATGCTGGAGGAAAAAATGGCTTGGGGGGACCTGCTCGGTGGCTGCATATGGCTGAAGAACCCAGGAATCAGATTCGTTCTCGAGGCCAAACCCAGGCAGGCAGACTTTAGCTCAGTACAGGCCAGGCTGTGAAAGCTCCCCGGGTCTGGGTTACTGCTGTGGCATGACACCTAGCACACAGTAGACACTGACTGTGTACCTTTTGGATGACTGCTTAATAGAGCTGTTCTGTAACAAATGGTCTGTGTCCAGATGTAGGGGAAGCGGAGGTGCAAGGCCGGGCAGGTGACCATGGTAGAGGACATCATAGGAGGAAGTAATGCCTTTGCTGCTGACTGCTTTGCATGATATTAAAGATTCTCCCAGCCCCTAGACTCCATGAAGCTATGAATTATCCATGCTGGCATTCAGCGAAGGCAGACTGATTTCAGTATTAGCTGAAGGAAAACCTAATTAGGAAGGCAAATTGATTTCCAAAAAAAGAATTGGATGATATGTTCCCAGGACTGCTAGAAATGGTTTTTTAATTGTCTGTTCTTTTGTATTATTCATGCAATTGATGCCTTTGTGAGCTAAGCTGTCCTCAGTTTTCTCTAGGCTTCTCTGTCCCTCCTGCCAGGCTTAGCACCTTCTCCATTCCAGCCTCTTCCGGGCTGGACTGGGCCTTTCTCCTGGGGGCAGCTGGGAGCCCACGAGGGAGATGGAGACAGAAATGCTGGGGAGCAGCCCCAGGCATGGGGGTGAACAAGCAACCACAAAGGCCTGAATGCTGACCTTTCTGCATCCACCACCCAGGTAGCCAGGTCCCAGGGGAAGGGCATCTTCCTCTTCCGGAGACTGAAGGACATCATGGACTGGAGGAAGGTGAGCTTCTCTCTCCCCCTTCCTCCCTAAATTCTCTGCCCTCACTGGGAGGAAGGGACCCTTTTCCCCTCCCTGAAAGCTTGGAGGGCTGGCAGAGAAGTTCTACGCACAAGTCTGCCCATGAGTATGAGATATCTCGAAGCAGATTGCCTGGGTTCAAACCCTGACTTTGCCGCTTGATAGCTGTGTGACCTTGGGCAAGTTACTTCACCTCTTTGTGCCCAAGCAGATGAGGGCTAGTAATAGCACCCGCTGAGAATGCAATGCGTTAACTGAAAACATTGCATTCTTTACCTGGACCTCCTACTCACCTGGCAGGGGAGAGTTTAGCTAACTTCCACTAAGTCCTAGACTGAACCTGAGGTAGCTCCCTTCCTCCTCCTACCCCCATCACATCCCAAGACACAGCGCGGTAGAAATCCTGGTTCTAATCCTGCTTCCACCACTCAGAAGCTGTGTGGTCTTGGGAAAATTGCTGAAGCACTCTGAACCTTACAGATGATAATGGTGCAGGGCGGGTGAGAGAAATAGGATGACTAACTGTACAACCAGCACCTCCTGCACTGGCAGGCCCCTAGCAGGTGCTCAGTACATGAATTTCCTCCCTCCGCTGTGTGACCTGATTCCTTCCACGAAACGGTCAGGGCACTGCTGGGAAGAAGCTCACCAACTCGGAGGCCCAGCAAGCCCGGGGCACTGTCAATCCCTCTGGCAGCCATGTGAGTATGTGTGGGGGCGGCCTGGGTCCCAAGGAAAGAAGGCCTGGCTGCCCCTGTCTTGACATTGCTTGGGGTGGGAGGATGTCAAAAATCCTACCCTGGGGGCAGAAGCCCTGGGTTTCGGTGCCCCCTGCCACTGTTCTGTTGTGTGGCCTCACCGAGTGTATGAGACTGGCCTCTGGGCCTCGGTTTCCTCGCCAAGTTCCTCTGAAGGCAACAGTGTGGGGGCAGGGGGCGAGAGCTTGGCAGACAGCGAGGTGCCGTGCACGTGTGAGGTCTCGCTGTCTTCCTGAGCTGGGCCAGCCAGCAGAGAATCAGTAGGCAGGGAAGAGAGAGGCAAGTCCCTGCGGCCTGTGTGGGGCCCTGGGCCGCACTGACCATGGAACTTTCCTCAGTGGAGGGCTCGGCGTGTCCCCGTGCTTTCCAACACGGGGGCCACTAGCCCGTGTTGACACTGAGCCATTGAAATGTGGCTAGTGCGACTGAAGGACTGGGTTTTCTATTTATTTCCTTTTTATTGCGGTAACATATACATAATTTTACCATTTTAACCATATTTAAGTGTCCAGTTTTGTGACATTGATCACCTTTGCATTGTCGTGCGACCATCACCATGCACCTCCCTCAGAAATGTTTCATCTTCCCCACTGACTCTGCACCGGTTAAATACTGCTCACTATCCCCTCCCTCCAGCCAGTGGAAGCCGCCAGTCTGCCTTCTGTCTCTATGAATGTGACAATCTAGGTGCCTCCCTTAAGTGGAATCACATCCTATTTGTCCTTTCGTGTCCAGTGTCTTTTACCTAGCATTGTGTCTTCAAGGTTCATCCATGTTGTAGTGTGTGAGTTCGCTTGCTTTTAATCAATTTAAATGTTGGCTTAAATGCCCAGGTTCTAGACCCAGTCTGTGTGGGTCTACTTCCCAGCTGTGCTACTGACCAGCTGTGTCACCTTGGGCAAGTCACTCCCCCTCTCTGTGCTTCAGTTTCTCATCTGTACAACGGGGATAGCAGTACTTCCCTTATAGGGTTGATTTAAGGACCAAGTGATATACCCCAAGTAGATGCAATGCGTTAACTGAAAACATTGCAATGCTTGGTTCTCAGGATGTGCTCCATAAATGTTAATAATTATTATAATTACAACTAGGACGCAAGAAGTTCGGATGACCAGAAAGAAGAAATTCCCGTGGAGAACTATGTAGCTCAGCGTTATATTGAAAACCCCTATCTGATAGGAGGTGAGCTGGCTGTCTCTGCTCCCTGCTCTTCCACTGGGCAGTCCAGTAGTCAGTCAACAAGCACTGACTAGCAGCCTGCTGTGGGCTCGGCCTGACACCAGGTGCAATGGGATGCAGAGGTGGAGATCGGCCCTGCGCTCTCCCTCCTCCTGGCTGTGCCAGTGCAGCTCCTCCGCCTGGCATGCCCTTCCCACTCCCTTCTCGGTTCACTATAGTTCCCATCATGCTTCACGAGCCAACTCGTTCCTGCGTTTATCCTAGATATTTACAAAGAGCCTACTCATGGCCCGCCACTGTCCTGGGTGCTGGCTGCCCACTCTGCTGTCATGGAGTGGATACCCCAGGTGAACAGACAGCAATAAACCAGAAACAAGCAAATAGGATAGTTCCTCAGAGTGTTACAAAGTAAATGAAGCTGGATGATGGGAGAGAGAGGAGGGAGGGCCTCTCTGAGGAGGTGGTAGGTGAGCTGAAACCTGAATGACACCTAGGAGTCACCTGTGGGTGAATTTGGAGGGAGAGGGAACGGCGAGGGCCTGGGGCCTGAGGTGGGTTGGCAGAGAAGCTGTGGGTCTGTCAGTGGGTGCAGGGTCCCCAGAGCCAGACTGCCTTGGTTCAAATCCTGACCTTGCCACTTAATAGCTATGTGACCTTGGGCACTTTGTTTCACTTTGCCTGAACATCCTTTTTCCTGTTTTTTAATAACAGCTTTATTGAGATATATTCACACACCACACAATCCATCCAGTCGAAATATACAACTCAGTGGTTTTTATCATATTCACACAGCCTGGTCCCTTCCTGTGGCGCCTTCGCACATTTCCCCGGGGTGTCTGCACATCTGCTTTTCCCACACGGGGTCTACCATGCAGGCATGTTAGTCCGTGTGTGAGAAGGGGTGTAATTCCAGAGGCTCTGGTCATCTGAGAGGGGCCGGGTGCCGGAAGAGGCATCACTGAATACCGTTAGCCCATTCACCCCCTCTCCCCTCCCTGAATAATGTCCTTCTCCAGGGGCAGCCCTTGGGTTTCTTCTCCGTCTTCCCTGCCCTCTCCCAGTGACCCCATCCTCTCTCTCTCTGGCTTTAAATGTCACCCAGTGACTCCCAGCTTTCTGTCAAGACCTTGCCCCCATATCCCAAATCCTGACATCCCATAGCCTGTGACATCCCCTCCGGGCATCTCCTAGCAACTCAAACCCTAATGCCTAAAATGCAGCCCTTGTCCTCCTCCCACCTCTGGTCCATCCCCCAGCCTCCCCATTTGGGGATACAGCCGCCCCACCCCCTTGTTGCTAAGCCAGACGTCAGAGACTGTCCCGGGTGTGTCACTCTCTTCCCCTCCCACATCCGGTTCTTCACCAAGCTCCCAGCTCTTGAATCTGTGTGGCCACCTCCATCCCTGTCCTGGCCACTGTCCTCTCCTCCTGTGCTGGCCTCCTCACTGGTGCCCACTGCTGCTCTGGTCCCCCTTGGTCCTCTCCAACACAGCAGCCGGAGGCATTGGGTACCCTTCGGCGGCTTCCCATGGTTGGTGGAACAAAACGTAAAAATTGCACAAGACCTGGCCCCTACTGACCTCGTCTCCTTCCACTCTGCTCTTGGACCAGGTTTTCTGCCCCATCTGGGCCCCTGGTCCCGCAGTTCCCCTGCCTGAGGGCCCTGCCCCCTCTGGACCGGGAGGGCACCTTGTACCTTGTGTGGTGTTGCTGGGATTCATGTCTATGGGTCTGCTGCCATACCCCCAGACCTAATGCAGTACCCGACAATCAATGTCTGTCACGTGAATTAAGTGTTTCCTTGCTTCACAGGCCGCAAGTTTGACCTGCGTGTCTACGTGCTGGTGATGTCGGTGAGGAACCAAAATGGGCGCCCTCCTCCAAGAGTGGGCGGGGGCAGCTGGACTCAGGGACGGGGGCAGAAGCCATTCTGGGGGTAACTGTGTGAGCTTGTCTGACTTTGCCCACCTGGGAGAGCCCAGGGGGACATCCGAGGGTGAGTGGGGGAAAGTACACGGATCTAAGTTTTGCCGTCTTAGACACCCCAGCATCTGGGTCTGCACTCCACATGTCCTCATTCTGTCATCTGTGGCAAACACAGCTGACATTTACCGAGCACCTACTAAGTCCCAGGCCCTGCTGTTTATCAGGTCTTACCTCCTTCAGTCCTCTAATAACCAGGGAGGTAGATTCTATTATTCATTTGACAGATGAGGAAACAGAGGGATTGAGTGACTTGCCCAAGGTCACACAGCTGCTAAATGAGAGCTGGGATTGGAATCCAGGCAGCCTAGCCCCAGAACCTAGTCTCTTAACCAAGGAGTTGCTATACTCCCTCTACCCATTCATTCATTCATTCATTCAACAAACATTTAAACCTTCATGGTGCTGGGCACAAGGAGACAGGCTCACCCACTGCCTAATGGGTACAATGAACACACCCCAAAGTGGGGCAGTCACACGTGGGGGTGAGCAGAGAAGCCCCTTAATTTCGTTTTCTTCTCCCACCCCTGCCCCTGGGAAAGAGGGAGTAGAATCCAAGGAGGCTGATGTTTGAGCAGATTCTTGAAGAGTGATGTGAGAAAGAAGGAAGAGCATGCCAGGCAGAGGGAACAGCAGGAGCAAAAGCCAGGAGGTGTGAAAGGGCGTGTACTTATTTTTTCCCGTTTTTCTCTTCCTCTGTTCCCACCTCTGTCATAGTACATCCCGCTGCGGGCCTGGCTGTACCGGGATGGCTTCGCTCGCTTCTCCAACACCCGCTTCACACTCAACAGCATTGATGACCAGTGTATCCTGGGATCCCACCTCCCCATCCCCCGTGCACTCTGCCCTTCTTGTCCTCTCGCTGTCCTGAGAGAGCACATCCATTCCACAGATATTTTCTGAGTGCCTGCTGAATGCCGGGTTCTGATCCAGGCACAGGAAGTGCAGCAGCGGTGAACAAGAAAGGCCTGGTCCCTTCCCTCCAGGAGCTTCCAGCCTTGGGGTGGGAGGTCCCCCAGTGACCTGAGGACAGCAGCCCTGCTCTGCTCAGGGCAACTCATGTCACACAGTCCTGCTTAAGGATCATACGGGTGGTGTGCTTGACCTGCGCCGTGATTCGAATTCACAGGATTCGGTATTCACACCCATTAGAACTCACAGGACGCGAACAGCGTGAGCCCCTGTGGAGAGCGTTTGCATCCTCTTTATGTGCCTTTTCTTTGGTGCCTGGTCACTGGCTCACTCACTCACTCAAATACAATGCCATTGCCACCCATCAAATTGGTGAGGCCAAAAATTTGCTAAGACACTGTGTTGGCAAGGCTGGGAGAATACATCCATTGTTGGCAGGAGTAACACTAGTACAACTTACTAGGAGGAAATCTGGAAAATGTCTATTGAAAGACAAATGCACATATCCAGCAATTCTCCTTCGGGGACTTTCTCCTGCAGGTACACTCACTGCATAGGAAAATGGAGGTTTAAAGGTTATTCATTGCACAGCCTTGTTTGTGAGAGTGAAACAAATAGGAAACATGTAAATGAATGGTTCGTTTCGACGGTGAAATACTATGGAGCTGTGAAAAAGGAATGGGCGGGGAAAGTGCTTTATGTGCTGATGTGAAATAATCTCCAAGATGTATCTAGAGAAAAACAAAGCATAGAACTCTGTGAAATGTCCTCTCCCGTTCATGTTAAGAGTAGCCCTATTCATGTTTTTTCTGTGCATAGACATCCCTGGAAGGAGGTACAGAAAACTGCACACACAAGTTGCTTTTGGGAGGAGAAATGGGTGGGTGGGAAGGGTTTGGACGGAGATATTTCCTTGTATACCTCCTTATGCCTTTTGGCTTCTGGACCATGTGAATATATTATCTGGTTAAAATATCAACGTCAAAAAACGTGTTTAAGGTTTTTAGTCCTGAGCGTCAGATGAAAAGGGGCGAACAGTGTGGAAACATATCGGAGATTAATCTGCAGGACGAGGTCACCTGCAAATGGGAGAGATGGGAATGGAAGGCGAGGCTGCCAAGCTCTGGCTTGGACGACCCAGCAGAGGCTTCCACCCGGTTCGCAGCCCCCCACCTTAATGTCGACATTCGATTAAGTGTCTGTCCATGGTAATGCATTGCCTTGCCTGCATGTTAGAGTGGGGGTAGGCCCTCCTGAGAATTTTTTATAATTTGGGTTTTTTTTCCTACTTTGCCAACTTCAGCATTTCCAGTGTGTTTTCTTTTGTAACTCTAACAAACATTTATCAGTTGCAAGTCATCAAATTTATTTTAGTTTTGTTTTTGTTTTCCATCTCACATTTTTTAAAAAATTAAAATTAAATGATGCGAGTAATGAGCTCAGAACAGTGCCAAGCCCAGAGTGACTACCCAGGACAAGTGGCGGGGGCGGGGGTCCCTCCACCATCTCAAAGTGTTTGCAGACCTCGGGGCACCTTAGGGCCTTATTAAATAAACCGAGGCCCGGCGCTAGTTTCTATTTAATGAGGCTTTACTGTTTTCACAGTGAGTGACTGCATGTAATTTTCCACCCCTTCTTTTAATTGTTTTGCATTTTTAATATTGAAAGATTTTTTAAAAAATTTTTAAACTGCAGAAAGGACTATAACAGAAATCTATGCATCTACCATCCAGATTGAACAGATATTAATATTTTGCCACATTTGCTTCAGATATTACACACTAACTTTTAAAATAATAAAGCAACCTTGGATCACAAAATAGATATGTTTTTAACCTGACTTTAATAATTGTGCATTAAAATATATATAGTTTGATACATATGTACATTATGTATATAGTCAAAATGTGCACATGAAATACAAAAATACACACAAAATACAGAAATACTCACCTCAACACTGTAATAGTGAACAAACAGAGCCCTGCTGGCATGGCTCAGTGGATTGAGTGCTGGCCTGGAAACCAAAAGGTTACCAGTTCGATTCCCAGTCAGGGCACATGCCTGGGTTATGGGCCAGGTCCCCAGTAGGGGGTGCGCCAGAGGCAACCACACATTGATATGGTTCCCTTTCTTTCTCCCTCCCTTGCTCTAAAAATAAATAAAAAAAATTTTTTAAAGAAATCTCAGACTATTAAGTGAAAAACAACAAGCAAGTTGCAGAAGCGGTGTGCTGATAATCCCATTTTTGCTTTTAAGAAAGTAGGTTTCTGTGTAGAAGGAAGTATGAAAGGATACTCACTCTATTAACTCTGAAAACTGGGATGAATTAGATTCAGGTCAGGAAACATTTATTTTTGACTTTACACATTTTCCTATATTATGATTTGTTTTTACAATTGCTATGCATTACTTTAAGAATAAAAATAAAACATTTAAAGAATATAGCTCTCATAATAACAATAGTATAGCTCTTTAAAGATAAGTAAAAAAATGCAGAAAGGAGGAAAAAGACAAGAAACCTTGTCTAGTCACATTTTCTAGAGATAAGTACTTACTATTGTTTTGTATTTCCTCCCAGGTTTATTTGTACAGTTCTTTTATTGTTTACCACTGTATGGATATAACCTTTTTTTTCACTAAATATAGTAGTATATCGGTATTTTCCTTACAGAGATTTTTCATTAGTTACAGAATATTCCACTGAGTAGATACACTGGTTTACTAATCATCCATTCTGCAGGCATGGGGGAAGTATTCAACTTCTTCCTAGTATGGCATACAATGCTGCAAAGAAACATATTTTTTAATAAATCTTTTACTATATTTATTTTTTTCCCCTTGGATGATGTCACAGGGGTGTAAGTACCGAGTTAAGGGCATCTGGTCAGATTGGTTTCTAGAAGATTTTATATTTGTGCCCTCACACCGACATGGCCCATTTCACCCCACCTTCCCCGTTCAGTCACTGCCGAAGGTCGTTTCTGAAACAGCTGGCACATCTGGGGCAGCACGCACAGGCCTGCGTCACACTGTTCCCGCGGCCGTCCTGGGGGGTGCGCGTTCTCCGCATGAAATGGTTTACCAAAATGTGAGTGACTTGGGGAAGCAGGGTTTTCCCTTCGAATTTCCATCTCTTCCAGTTTGCATCTTTCCCCATTTTGCATCCCTTTAAAATTGTATTTTATGTCCCAAAATACAATTACTAAAAACCTTGGGCACTTTCCCAGATGGTCTTTACCAGTTACATTTTCTCTTTTATGTTTCCGTGTCCTTTATTTATCTATTAGGGCCATAAAATTTTATTGTTAACGATTTATGTGGACTTTTCCTGTGACAAAAACATCAGCCTGTCAGGTTTGCTACAAATCTTTCACTCTTGCCTGGATGATCTGGTTATTTTTATTTCGGCATAGTTGATTCTGCCCACTGATTTCCTCTGGATTTTTACTGTTGTTTCTAAGCTGAGAAAATTCTTTTCCCCAAACAATTTCACAACGAATAGGTTCCACTTCTCCAAGGGTTGGTTTGGGTTGTTTGGTTACTCTTTGCTGCCTGGCTGTTTGGCCAGTGTCTGCAGAGAGGGGAGGCTCTGAGGTCCGCTGAGCAGTCACCCCGTCTTCTCTCTTAGCTCCCCACGCCCGCCCCAACTAGGGGAGGCCCTGGTTTCTCTTCCCTGCAGGCAGGCGCTGGCTGTGAAGGCCAGTAACTCCCTTTGCCTGAACATCCTTTTTTCCGATTTTTAATAACAACTTTATTGAGATATATTCACAGAGCGAAAAACTCACCCAGCGGAAACATACAACCCAATGCTTTTCATCGTATTCACACAAACATCACCACGACCAGGTTTAGAATTTTCATCATCCCCCAAAAGGATCCCCAAACTCATTAGCTGTGATTTCCCACTTCCTCCACGACTACCACCCCGCCCCCCAGACCTGAGCCACCACTTTCTGCCTATTTGCCTATTCCAGACAGTTAATATAAATGGATTCAGTGTGTGGTCTTTTGTGTTGGACTTCTTTCACTTAGCTTAATGTTTTCAAGATTCATTCATGTTGTAGCATTGATCAGTATTTCCTTTTTGTTGGCAAATAATATTCATTCTATGGATGTAACACATTCTATTTATCCATTCATCAGTTGATAGGCATTTGGGTTGTTTCCACTCTTGGCTGTTATGTATAATCTGCTGTGAACGTTCATGTGCGAGTTTTTGTGTGGACATGTGTTTTTATTTCTCTTGGGTCTATGCGAGAAGGGTAATTGCTGGTCACGTGGTAATTCTGTGTTTCACTCTCTAAGGAGCCTCTAGACCATCTTCCAAAGCACTGCACCATTTTACACTCCCACCAGGATGGTATGCAGGTTCCAATTGCTCTGTGTCCTTGCCAACACTTGCTACTCTCTGTCCTCTTTATTATAGCAAGTTTAATAGGTGTAAGTGGTTTGTATTTGCATTTCCCTGATGACTGATGATGTTAAGTATTTTTTCATTTGCTTGTTGGGCATTTGTTACCCTTCTCTGGGTAAATGTCTATTCAAAGTCCTTGCCCATTTTTTAATTGGATTATGTGTCTTTTTCATTGTTGAGCTGTAAGAGTTCATGTATTTTTTAATACCCCCTTCTCAGACACATGACTTACAAATATTCTCTTTCATTCTGTGCATTGTCTTTTATTTTTAAGGGCTATTTTTTTTAGCAGTTTTAGGTTCAGAGCAAAACTGAGAGGAAAGTCCTGAGGTTTCCCACATGCCCTCTGCCTGCACACGGGTGTACTCTCCCGTCATCTGCGCCCCACCGATAGTCACCACTGACAAACCCGCATCGGCACATCAAGCCGCCCAGAGTCCATGACGTACACTGAGGCTGTTCATCCGACAGGTTTGGACGCGTGTAAGGGCATGCGTCCATCATTGTTTATCATGCGGACTCTCTTCACTGCCCTGAAATCCTCTGTGCCCCACCTTTTCACTTTCTGGTAATGCCCTTTGAAGCGCAAACGTTTTTAATTCTGATGAAGTTCAATTTATCTATTTTTCTCTCTTGTCACTTGTGCTTTTGGTGTCCCGTCTGAGCTCATGATTATTTCCTGTATTTTACTCTAAGAGACTGACAGTGTTGGCTCTTGCAGGCAGGCCCCTGGTCCATTTGGAGTTCACTTTGTCTCTGGTATGAGGAGGGGTCCAGCCTTATCCTTTCGCACGTGGGAGCCCAGGCGACCCTGCCCGTTTGGTGAGAAGACTACACTTCCCCCACAGAACTGCCTTGGCATACTTTTCGAAAATCAATTGACCGTGAACTTAAGGGCTCTTTTATTGTTTAGTGGTTTGTTATGTGCTTATTCTTTTGAAATTTAGGTAGAAAAACTCTCAGATAAATGTGAAAAAAAAGTCTTAGGAAGCATTCTAGGACATTGGTGCTAACGAGGATGCCCACCACCTCCCGCTGTGCAATATACCAGGAACAAGGAGCAGCAGATGTTTTAGGGGATGGGACTTGGTTAGGGACCTAGAGCCCTACCTGCCCGTCTGCGAACTGTCCCAGTAAGTCCTGGAGAAAGTTCCATCTTACGGTCATTTCATGAGGTTTGGGGGATTCAACCTCTGCTGTGGGGGGTGGTTGTGGAGGAAGGGCCATTCTGAATGGTTGCCCTTTGACCTCTCTGCGTGTCCAAGGCCTCTTCTTTGAGATGGGAATGATCTGGGGAGCACACGAGAGGATGTGTGTGAGCCTGCTCTGTAAGCTGCAGTGTCCTGGACCTTGCTGGTGGTCACCGTGGGGATGGCAACAAAGGGCAGACTTTCAGAGCTGGGACATCAAAGGCTATCTTGACCCCACCCCAAAGCTGGATCATTTTTCCAATATCCCTACAAAGTGGCCACCCAGCCCAAACCCCTCGAGTGACAGAGAACTCAGGAGGTCCCGAGACGGCTATTCTACATTCAGTCTCTCTACTTGTTAGAAACGTTCTCCTTTTGAGCTGGAAAATCATGACATAAGATCAGTTATGCCAGGCGCTGTAAGACGTACTTCTATGCAGAATGCTATCTGATCTTTCAGATAACCCTGGAGGCCAGTATACTATTTGGTACTCCCATTTAATAGGTCGGAAATAGACTTAGGGGCCCAGAGCCAGTAAAGATGCAGGCGGGATTTGAACCCAAGTGCCTCTGGCTCTAAAGCCCATGCACGTGACCTCTGGGCCGTTTGTCATCTTCCCCATCAATTCCCGAGGAAGGGTCTTAGTTTGGTCTCTGAGGTCTACGTGGAGCCAGACTCACCCTTCTTGTCCACACTGGTCCTTGACCACCAACCTCTGCCAGATGTGCACCTCACCAATGTCGCCGTGCAGAAGACGTCCCCCGACTACCACCCAAAGAAGGTGAGCACGCTGGGCTTCTGCCCTCCAGGTGCAGCCCCTGGCACTGGCTGCGGTGGCGAGTCAGAGAGTCAAAGAGCCCAGGACAGGCTCTCTGCCTTGTGCTCATAGTTCACAGTGAGGTCAGGCCCGCCCCCTTCCCATTTGCAGGGCCCAGGGCAAGAGTACAAATGGAGGCCCATGCATTGTGTCTAGGTGTTTAAAAGTTATGAATCAAACTAACACCCTCTAGCATCTATGTTCTATCCTCCTGCCTTGACAGATATGCTTCTATCTACCTATCTTTATCTATCTATCTATCTATCTATCTACCTATCTACCTATCTATCTATCTATCTATCTATCTATCTATCTATCTATCTTTCTATCTAATAACCTGCAAGGTTCAGATTTAGAATTCTCAGACTTCTCAGAGTTAACAGAACAGAGGTGCACAAGGAGAGCTAGTCGCCCGCTCACACCCACACAGCGGGGGCCTCCTGCACACCCACCGACCCTGCCACAAAGAGCCATCGATCATTCCTTTGCCGTGGGATGCGCACATGGTCAGTGCAATCCGTCTTTAGGGAGGCAGGCAGGTCCAGGGGAGAGGCCTGCACCAGGCGTTTGTGCAGGAACTTTCTGGGGCTGCGGGTACCCAGGCTACACTTTAGAACGAGAGGCACACACACTCTCATAGGTGCACCCCCTTGGACATGTGGAGTCTCTGCCCCGAAAGGAGGGACATACTTGGAGTTCTTCTAATCACGGCACTCAGGGACAGGCTCCCCTTGTCCAAGCCTGAGGGCCGTGTTGATGGCAATTGTCGGAGGGTCCTGGTGGGCCAGGCCCCGGTTAACTGAGGCTCCCTCTCCCCCAACTCCGACACACGGGCCCCAGGGCTGCAAATGGATGCTGCAGCGCTTCCGGCAGTACCTGGCGTCCAAGCATGGCCCAGAGGCAGTGGAGACGCTCTTCAGTGACATGGACAACATCTTCATCAAGAGCCTGCAGAGCGTGCAGAAGGTGATCATCAGTGACAAGCACTGCTTTGAGCTGTATGGCTACGACATCCTCATAGACCAGGACCTCAAGCCGTAAGTGGATGGGCCAATGGCCCTGGAGAGCCAGGGGGGATGTTTTCCATACTCTGCACCCGTACTGCTTGGGTTTGATCTCAGCTCTGCCACTTCCTCGGGCACACTTTCTGTGCCTCAGTTTTCCCACCTGTAAAATGGTGGTTGTGCCTATAGGATCGTTACGAGGAAAGAATGAGGTATTGTCTATAGATCACTGAGCCCCGTGCCTGGCACTAGGAGGCCTTTCATGAATATCTGCTGAGTCAGGGATCCTCCCCTGGTACCAGGCAAGAAAATCCCCCTCGGTAAGCCCTGGTGCTTTCGGGATGCAAAGTGTCTTGAATTTGGTGCACTCCCTCAGTGTCCATGAGGTTGAGCTGATGAGTAGAACAAACCTGAGGTGGCAGGGACCACAGAGATGGCCCTCCCGTGAAACCAGTGGGATTGTTCTGGGAGCTTGAGGTCACGCAGTAAGTCAAGGGCAGAGCCAGGCCCAGGGAACTATGACCTGAGCCAGCACCGCAGCTCCTGGACCCAGCCCCTCCCCAGGGTCTCTGTGTGGTACCGAGGGGTTTTCTGAGCCAGGAGTAGGAGTCAGAGAGCAAGATCTCAGTCGGGCCCCGGTTCCAGAGAAACAGGGTTCTGGTACCAGTGGGTCTCTCTCCTGTGCCTCTGGGGTAAGATGTGGCTGTGGGCAGTAGAGTGGACACTGATGGGGACACAAGCTTGGAGGAGGCAGCAGATAGTAGAAAGGGGGACCCGAGCCTCCCGCTGACCTGCTGGGTGAGCCCTTCGGTCTCCGTGCCCAGTTCCTGGCTGTAAATGAGCAGGTTGCACAAAGCAAGAGGCGGTGAGCTGGAGGCCCTTGGGTTGCTTTCGGCCGGCAGACACTTTGCACCTGGCCTTCAGAACGCCTCTCATTTCTTTTTCACTGACATCCAGTGCCAGTCTGTAAACACTGGGAGATCTGGATGCATGGCTTTTCTGGAAACTCAGATGATCTAGCGATTCTGGGCTCACACTCCCACAGGGCAACCTTGCCCGGAAGCTGGCCGCAGCCAGCCCTTTAAGTCATGGAATGCTCTTTCCAGTCCACCTCAGCCGGGCCCTGTGGGGACATCAAATTTGTGACAATTGTTTTTAAAAAGCTTTAGCCACTGAAGCCTTTCTTCTAATGGGAAGTGGAAAGAGCTACTCTGGTGGAATGGAGAGTGGGGCCCAGGCCCCCCATCTAGCCTCTCAGTGAAATTCCAGGGGCTCCAGGGACCAGGTAACCCTGAGGCTGTCCTCTCCCCTCCCTCCCCAGGTGGCTCCTGGAGGTCAACGCGTCCCCATCGCTGACAGCCAGCAGCCAGGAGGACCATGAGCTCAAGACCTGCCTCCTGGAAGATACCCTGCACATCGTGGACATGGAGGCCAGGTGAGTGGGGCAGCCACACTCCTGTACCCCTGCACGTGACAACTGGGGCTCCCACCCAGGAAGAGATAGAACTCAGAGCCTTGGGGTGTGGGCAGCCCTCAGAGACACTCCGGCCTGCCCCGCTGCTCTATAGATGGAGCAGCAGGATGGGGTTGGCCACACGGGGTCGGAGCCTGGGCCAAGGACACAGACCTTTGGGGTCAGAGCAAGGCCCTCCACTGCTTTCTGGGACTCGGCCCAGCAGATTTCCTCGACACTGCCTGACTGTGGCACCCTGGACCAGTCCCCTTGCCTCTCTGAGCTTGTTTCCTCGTCTGTAAAATGGGAAACATTGTATCTGCCTCTCAGGAGTGTTAGATTAATTTACCAAGATAATTTATCGTTAAGTGCCTGGCTACAGCAAGTGCTCGATACGAGACTGTATATTGTTATAACAACGTGTATATAATGGAAAAATCCAGGGTCTGACTTGGGTCAGTACTGGTTTGTCTGTCTTCTCCCTCCCTACCTCCCTTTCTCTCTCTCTCCCTCTCCTTCTCATCTCTTTCTGCTCTATTAGCTTTTAATCAATTATTCCAGCATGAGTTTGAGGGCGGACTCTCACAGTCATGGGTGGGGGTTGGGTCACATGCCCATCTCTGAACCAATTATCATAACTCTGACTGACCAGGCCTAGGTCTTATGTCCACCTCCCAGGGGATGGGGTCAACCTCCCCTGAGCCACATGAGTGAGAGTGGGAAGAGTGGTCCTCAAAGGAAACACTGAGGCACCCTAAGGCTGACGAAGGTGAAATGCATACTGAGCAGAGGGAACCTCAGGTGCCCACTATATCTACGATCACTTATTCATTCAACAAACATCTAAGCCCCTACTGTGTGCCAGGCCCTGGGCCACATGCTGAGGACATGGTAAATGACAGGACAGACCTATCTCTGCCTTCATGGAGTTTATGGTCTGGGGAAGGCAGCAGAGTTTAAACAGAATGGGGAAGTAATGAGGGCAAGTGCTTGAGTCGAGGGACAAAAAGATGGAAAACCCCTCTGAGACCTGTGTAGGCGCCTGGGAGACAGCCGGTGAATGGGTGGAGAGAGGACGGAATTCTTACAGTGTGGGAACCCGCACGGAGCAGGAGTGAGTCAGAGCCTGGCTCAGGTCTTTGGGCTCCAGCCGCTGCACCTGTGTTAACCCTTCTGTGTGTCCTGTCTGGCCAGGCTCACAGGAAAGGAGAAGCGAGTGGGAGGCTTTGACCTCATGTGGAACGACGGCCCCGTCAGCAGAGAGGAGGGGGCTCCTGATCTGTCAGAGGTGGGGAACTTTGCGACCAACACACACCTCGGTAGGTGGGGCCTGGTGGGGCGTGGGCACTGAGCGTACGTGAGGGGAGGGGCCAGGTGGTCCAGGACTGGTAGCTTGGCACAGCGGTATGACCTTGGGCCATGGACTTGAACTCCTTGTTCCTCACCTGTAAAGTGAAGATTAAATCGTTTCTATCTCAATAAATGCCTAGAACACTGCCTGGCATGTAAGGGAGAGATATTATTCATCTGTCGGGAGGTAGATTTCAAAAGGCTTAGAGAAACAAACAAAGACCAACCACCAGAAAACCCCGCACGATAGGTTAAGGGAAATTAAGGACTTCAGGACTTGACTTTAAACTTGGTGTTTAAAAAAAATGAAAAATTTTCTCTGATTATAAAAATTATTCACAGTTATTGCAGAATATTTAAAAACTAAAGAAGGAAATAAAAAACATTCCAACATAACCATCTCTAACAATCTGGTGTGTTTCCTCCCAGTTTTTAAAAAATGCACACACTCATCCTCTTTCTCGTACAGAACTGGCACAGGGCTGCAGTTCCGAGTCCCACGCAGACTTCGCCTCGTCACTCAGCAATATTAGTAAGAGCCCGTCTTCTGGAAACACTTATTCGCCAGGTCTAGACTAAATATTTTACACACTTTATCTCATTTCATTTTTAGGCAGCTTTTATTATCATTTTACAGATGAGGAAATGATCTCCAGATGTTACACAGCTTGCTTAGAAGTGGTAAGCTGGGACTTGAACTCCAATCTATCCAATTCCAAAGCCTGAACGCTTGACTGTGAGGCTTTCCTGTCCCTCAGCACAGTTAAAAACAACATTACCACACGGCTACAAAATATTCCTGCTTGTATAGATGCCAGGTTTGCTGAACCTATTTCTTATCATTGAGCACATGGCGTGATTTCAACTTTCACCTTTATAAACAATGCCGTGATAAACATCCTTTCACACAAAGTGCCACTGAGAAATCTGGCTGTTTCTTTAGGAAAGATTCCTAGCATATAATTACTGGGTCAAAGGGATGGACTTATTACAGCCAAATGGTTTTCTAGAAAGATTACACGAATTTGCCAGCTCTGAATTAAAAAAAAAAAAATTAACAACTTGTGCATTCCACTGATTACTGGCAAGGTTTCAAATTTTTAAATTTGCATTTCTTCTTTTGTTAGCTGCCCATACTCTATTTTTCAATGGGTTTATATTTTTCTAGATGTATAAAGGCCTTGGATATTGATATGTTGAGGATATTACCCCTCTGTTGAGCTTATTGTAAATATTTTACTGAGTTTATAATTTGATTTCGAATGTAGTTTGTGATACCTTTTTTTTTTCTTACGAAAAGAAGGTTTTAAATCTTTTTTAGTGACTCAGGATTGGGCTGGCCGCAAGCCACAGAAAAGCCAGCTAATAGTTACCCAGAGAGGGACTGAGTTGTCTTGAGCCACCGGAAATCTTGGAGCTGGCTGTACAGGGTTGACACAATGGCAGCAAGATGCCCCCAAAGACCCAGCTCTTCCTTCTTTTTGCTTTGCCACACTTAGCAGGTTGCCTTGGTACGCATGCTCGTTGCCTCATGGTGGCAAGATGGCTGCTCCAACTCCAGACACAATGTCCTTGTCCCAAGCAGAGAGAAACAGGAAGGTCCAAGGACCAAAGCCTTTCCTTCAAGCTTTGACTGTTTGTCCCACAAGGGAAGCCCTCCCCGGGACCTCTCCTGACCTTTTACCCATCAGACCTGGTTCACGTGGCCACCCGAGATGCAAGGTTTGTGAATGAATGGCTTTTCCACCGCAGATCCCTAGCGTCTGCCACATTATGTTCTTGGAGGATGACAGCATAGTGCTCTCAAGCTGTGTGTACAATCACCTGGAAATCTTGTTAAAATGAAGTTTATGCTTCTGTAGACCTGGCGTGGGGCCCAAAATTCTGCATAGCTGGCAAGCTCCCAGGGGACGCTATTAGTTAACTGTTACTGTGTAACGAACCTTCACAAAACCTCACAGCTTAAAACAACCATCTTATTTGTTGCTCTTTCTTCAGGTGTCCCCTAGAGTCACTCATAGGGCTGCAGGCACCTGGCACATTTACTGAGACGTGATAGCCTGGGACAGCCGCACTGACAGGTGTGGTGGCTGATCCTGATTGTCAGCTGGGCCTCTCCTTTTCCGTGGCCGTTGGGCCCTCTAGAAGTGCTGCCCTGGCTTCTTCACGTGGTGCTCCCAGGGATCCCAGGCGAGAGAAGACGTGGCAAAGCTTTGAGGGCTGGGCTTAAAAGACCCACGGTGTCTGTCTGCTACAAAGCATTAGTTAAAGCTAGTCCAGCCCAGATTCATGGAGCAAGAAAAGAGACTCCACCTCTTGGTGGAAGAAAACTGCGGTCACCTTACAGAGAGCTGTGCCTACAGGAAAGGGAGGGGCTGTTGCAGCGTTTGGCTAACAGTCCACCTCAGAAATCGACGCTGCTGCTTTCTGGACCCTATTGAGCAGCAAAGATCCAGATCAGTGTGTCTCCACCTCAGCTGCATTTTGGAATCACATGGGTGCTTTAAAAAATACTGATGCCTGCTGGAGAAAAAGATACAGGTGGTCGGCACATCATTGTTTTTTAAAATCTCCCAGATGACTCTGAAGCACAGCCTAGGTTGAGAGCCACTGCTCGGGAAGTCTCTGCAGAATCACTGCCAAGCATCTAGTGGGGTATCTGGGCATACGGTGGTGAATGCCAGCGTAGCTGGCGAGGGGAGTATTGATGAAATGCGTTACAGAGGTGTCGAGGGACTTCCGGTAAAAGGATGAGCAGATAACCCA
This sequence comes from Micronycteris hirsuta, assembly GCA_004026765.1. Lineage (NCBI taxonomy): Eukaryota > Metazoa > Chordata > Mammalia > Chiroptera > Phyllostomidae > Micronycteris > Micronycteris hirsuta. The sequence goes on from PVJI01001032.1 coordinate 28,380, forward strand.
GAGATGAGGGTAGAACTCCAAAAAGAGATTTGCGTTGGACACAAAGACTCGGGAGTTACGAGTAAGTCAATTACAGTTAAAGCCAGGGTTCCATGGACCCTGGGGATGCATACAGTAGGCTCTTAGCTCAGTTAGGCCTTGCTGAGTGGTGAGTGCCTAGGAGTCAGAAATGGGGCCTTGGGGTGCTGAGAAAGATGGCCGACACTGCCAGGTCAGTAGCTGTGGCCATGCGAGTTCACTCACTCAACCAGCAGTGGGGAGTGCCATCAACCTGCCTGGCCGGGGGTTCAGCTGGTTGGAGCGTTGTCCTGGACACCAAACGGTGGTGGGTTCGATTCCTGGTTGGGGTGCACGGGAGGCAATTGACCAATGTTTCTCTCACATCAATTCTCTCTCCCCCTTAAATCAATAAAAACATATCCTTGGGTGAGGGTTGAAAAAGAAAAGAGAATGACCATGACGTTGTTCCATGAATGTGCCTGGAGAAGAGATGGCTCAGAAGCTCAGTCATGTTCGCCTCTCAGCATGGACTAGCTGGGACACACTTCCATGAGAGTAGGGGCCGCTTGTGGAAAAGATTCGTCCCCTACCCAACTGTGCCTGACGGGGGGGGGCTGCATATGGGAAGAGAGCTGGCATTTAACCTATGCAGTACCAAGCACCGGGCTAGCTTTCAATGCATTGGCACTGAGGCCAGAAGAAAAGCAATGTGGGGTAGTGGTTAAGAACTTGACCTCTGGAGCTAGATTAGTCTGGGTTCAAACCCCGGATCTGCTGCTTAGTGTGATTTGGAGCAAGTTACTTTAGCCTCTCTGAACCTTAGTGTTTTCTTCTACACCTCATTCTGATGAGAACGCAACAAGTTAATCCACATTAAGCACCTGAAGTGGCCCTTGGGCTAGTTCCCAGCAAAGGCCTTCTTCCTTTGATGATCTGTACACCAGTCCCATAGAGCAGGTACCTGGTTGACAGATGAGAAAACTGATGCTCGGAGAGGAAAATGGCCTGCCTGAGGGCCGCAGCAGCTGAGGGTGCAAACCACAGGCCATCCTATGCACGGCTGCTGTCCCCTCCTCCCACCAGGTAGTGGAAGCCCAGGCCGCCCCACTCTCCCACACCCCTTTTCCCTCCCAGCCAACACTCCACTTCCCTTCTAGGTTGCATCAATGATCGGAAAACACAGCTGAGGCAGCTGTTCCACTCCCTTCAAGGCCAGAAGAAAGCATCCAGCTAATCCCGGCCATGGGACCCTGGGAGGCACCACGCCAGCCAGTGCTCTCCCCGCTCCATTTCCAGGACCACAGCACCTCCGAGCACGCGCCTCCCTCCCTCTGGCTGGGCTGCAGCTGCTGGCTGCTGCTTGCGCTGGGCCCCCTGGATTCCCCACCCGACCCTTGGGCCTTTTTGCCCTAGAAGACAGCCAGGTCCCTGGACTGGATGGGTTTTAACCTTGACAGATTGGCTTGGCGAACAGGCCCAGAGAGAAAAACTCAGCAAGTTCTACTAACCAAGAGATCACATCTAATAAATGAGCACAGTATGTACTCGGAGTTGCTGGGCTCCAGGCTTGGCTCGGGGACACTGTTGGCAGCAGCCACGTCGCCCTCCTGGCTTTGACCCTTTGCTGTCTCTCAGGTTAATGGTGAAAGAGTCCCCCAAGAGCGAGGATTCACAGGCTAGGGAACTTGTTAAGCAGTTATTAGATTGCGTTTACTGGGGGGTCTGGAGGACTGAACCCTGAGTACATCTTTCCCTCCTTGCAACGCCCTGACCTCTAATGTCAGGGGAGCCCATCTGAAAGCCAGCAGGCCTGACCACCCCCATTTCTCAGATGGATATGGTAAGGTCAGGGAGACAGAGTTGCTTAGTAAGGGTCCCTGCAAAAAAAGTGCACTTATCTAAGTCACCTGGGTGACGTAGGTGCCTCTCTGGGCCTTCTTGCTTGAAGTTGGGAGCTGAGCTTTTTAAACAGAAAGCCTTGGGGTGGCGGGCAAGGAGATAGCTTAGGGAGTTGGGTTAAGTGAAAGTTTCTGCATTTTCCACATCCCTGTATTCCTACATCCTCTTGGTTTAACAGAAGTTACAAGTGGGCTGGTGGGCTAGCTGCTCCATGGGGTGCCTATCGCGAGGCCCCAGGCAGCTCCCCCCACCAGTCTCCCTGCTTTCGGCACAGAATCTGCTTGCCCAGGAATGGGAAGGGCTTTGGAAGGAACATACTGGCAAATCCAAGAAGTGAACCAGTTCGCTTTGGGAAGGCCAGAAGTCAGGCCACTCTGGGCCTCCTGCCTCTAGAGCGCGGTGCCTCCCTCCATCCCTGGGGCAAGCCCAGACACCCTGGGCACGGGTTTGCCCTCCCCAGCAGAATCCAACTGGCTCTTTGTTGGCCTAGCAGCTACGCTGCCAGACGGGGAGGGGTAATGTTCAGAGAAATTGTGAGCAAGGCGGTCATACGAGATAGTATCTACCAAAGTGGATGCTGCCACTCCGTACTGTTTAAAGTTTGTATTTTAAAATGCGCAATATAACAGCAACACCTTCTCCCCTTCTGCCCCAACCATGCAGTTTCTGTTCTGAGGGAACCACACGATCAGTGACTGCATACAAGTAATCAGCGTACTGGACACCTGCCCTGCCCCTTGCTTTTATCAATCCTGGAGCCTGTCCCAAATCAGTGCTCGGAGAGCCCCCTTCTCCTCGATTGGAGAGCTGCGTAGTATCCCACGACTGGGGCTACCAATTCCTTTAGTCTACTGTGGACATTTAGTTTCCAATTCCATCTCCCTATTCTTTGGGTCATCGTGGGAAAAACACACAGAAATTTTTACTAAAAATCTTAAGAGGATGCCAAATAGTAGTTCTGGGCCAAATCTGATCTAGGTATTTTGTTCAGCTAACACCAAAGTTTTTAAAACCTTTGAGTCAGTAATATCTAAAAGACAGAAAGTTCAACTTCGAAATCCAAAGTGCTAGCTCCTGATACAGAAAACACAAGGTCAGGCCCCGCCAGCCCGGCTCCAGCGTAACCATCGGCAGGGCCTGAGTGGGGCAGGGGAATAGGTGCGCCCTCCCCACTTTGCTCCGCTGTCACTGCCTCCAACCCTGCTGTCATTTCAAGGAACCACTGACCCTTCCTAGGTGATATCCCCGACCTACAGGGAGTAGTATGTTCTCAGTTAAGGACCAAATGAGGTAAACACTAGAAGCTGCTATTCATTCATTTAGGTAACGTTTATTGAGCCCTCCATGAACAGGAAAGACACCACGCGGCCCTCACAGTGCATTCACACCGACGGTAAGGAAAGTCAGAGCAGCGCTGGCCCCGGCCCCGCTTCTCAAGAGGTGGCAGGGGGCATGCTGAGTGCATGAAGCGTGTAAGGGGCGGTCTCCCTCACCATCTCTGGTGCAGGACTCTGCACAGCCTTCCTGCCCAAAGAGCAGCTGCAGGGGGTGGATAAGCAGCACCCACTCTGGGCTCTGTCTGGAAGCAAGCAGGAAAAACAGGCCCAAATGGAGCCAGCGGGGAGAAATGGTATGTCTGCTCCACAGATAGCGGTGGTTAACCACGAGCACCAAGATTCCGTCCTTCGTTCAGAAGCCACCTGTGAGCCTCCTGCTTTACTCCAATTCTGTTACACCCGCTGCTTGAAAACGTCTGCCCTTCTGAGAGGAATGCTGGAATGAGGCTCCCACTCTTCCCCGCTCCCTTCTTCCCTGCCCGGGGCCGTTCAAACAGCAGGCCACTGTTGAGAAGTGCCTGTCGCAGTCATTCTCACGCCCCCCAGGCGCTGCCCTCACCCACCCACGGGTGGCTGCTCGGCCTGTCAATGGGTCTTGTGTCCTTCCAGCCCAGCGGACAGGCCCGGCAGACGCTGGAGGCTGGGGGTTCCCTCCCGCTGTCGTGGATCAGTCAAGTGCTACAGATGAAGAGGCTGCGTACAGGAGCCACGGCCGGATGCCTGTCCCCTTGCAGGGCAGACACCGTCCTCGCAGGTTTCAAAGGTTGGAGTGTCCTGGGTCCTACGTGACCCAGGGGGGATTCTGGTATTAGGTCCCCTGTTAGTTCTTGAATTTCATCCTTTCAAGATGATCTTGAGAGCTTTAAGCTCATCCTGGTTGAGGGGGTTCAGGTGGAAGCCCTTCAGCTCCGGTTTGCCTAGGGGAAGAAGACGATCCATCAGTGAGTTCAGGCCTCCTGCTGGCCCGACGACGGGCCCTGGAGTCGGGCCTGGGAAAGGAGCCTCCCCTGCATGCAGCTGCCAAACACCTGGCTTTGGGGTCTGACGGGGAAGGGCCTCACATCTGCAATGTACTGAACAACACACACCGACACCTGCTCCCAAGTCACCAAGAGCCTGCAGAATCATGGCTCGGCTGCCCAGAAACTGCTAGATTTCTGCCACACCTGTGATCAGTCTGGAGTGGTGAGGTTTACCTGGAAACGCAGCTTCTAAGTCAGAGCTACCCTGGTCCCCACACCATGCCCTGGCATAAAATGTGAGATACCCCAGGCTATCCCTGGAGCCTGGAAAAGAGCTTGTGATAGGAAGAAGACCCCACAAACTTCCTTGTCCATTCTACCTCGGGATGGCTACAGATAACCACTGCCCACAGCCTCAGTGCCACGTGCATGCAGTCCAGACCATTGCCCACCTGGGAGGGGCTTCCCAACCCTGCCCTCTACGTCCATGTTGATGATTATGAACCCTCCTGGCTTTCTGTCCCTGCCCCTTCACCCCACCCAGGCCAATACCTTGGGCCTCAAAGAGGCGGTTGACCTTCACTTTCAGTTGTTTCCGGAGTTTCTCTATTTCTTTATCCAGATGATCCTGATCTGAAAAATGAAGCAGGCAAACGGGATGAGGTTATACTACAGACAGAATGACCCAAAGGAGTCGGGGGTGCCAGCCTCTCCCTAGCCCCTCTGACAGCAAGGGCCCTTAGCACTCAAGAAGGAAAAGGGGGCTTCAGAGACCAACTGAGGCAGGAAACGAAGGCTAGAGACACAACGTGACTGCCCACCAACACTGAGTGAGCCCAGGATCAGGCTGAGCAGACCATTCCCGACTCTCCGTCCTCTGACTGTGCATAGGGAAGGCGACGTCAGGACTTTAGGTCACCACTCACAGTGAAATTAGAGAAAAGTCAACTGTTAGAATCGAATGAAGAGCCTACGCACCTACCTACCCGAAGATGGTTGCGAAATGGGTGGCTAAGGAATTTTATAAGCCCAAGTCCATCAGGGGGTTTTCAGGAAAGCGTGACTGTGGCAACACACAACTTAAACAATCAGTGGGCTAGCTGGATGCTCGGGCTGAACCCCATCAGCCACGGTGAACAGAAAAGGGCATCTCACCTCGACAGACTGCACCTGCAAGCGAACTGCACTAGGAGAAGCGGAAGCTACAAAGCGTGATGATCCCCACCCAGGGAGACTTGCCTTTCTCGATCATCTCCTTCGTCTGCGGGTGAGACATCTTGATAAACATGTTCCCGAAGCAAACCATCACATCTTCTGAAATGGCAAATGGTCATGCACTCAACAAATATCTGTAGCACCTCCTATCTGCTAGGCATTGTTTTAGATGCTGAGAACACAGCAGAATAAGACAAAGTTCTTGCACTTGTAGAGCTTAAGTTATGGTGGAGGAGGGGGAAGAAAGGAGCAAAGATATTATCTGTCAGACCCTGACAGGTCCAAGTACTGCAGAGAAGCATAAAGCAGGGCAAGAGGGACGAGGAACGCCAGAGTAGGTGAGGGGCTTGTCATTTATACCACGTGGCCTGAGAAGGCCCCACTGATTATTTAACATCTGCACAGAGACTTGGAGAAAGTGAGGGTGTGAGCCCTTCAGCAAAGATCAGGAACGTGCCTGGGGTGTTAGGAACAGCAAGGCCAGTAAGGACGGAGACAATGAGTGAGGGCAAAGCAGAGATGACACTGGAGAATTTAAGGGGGTATGGAATCCATGGGGTCTTGTAGGACTCTGCATTTCACTCTGGTGAGATAAAAAGCAACTGGAAGGGTTTTAGCCCTTCCAATGCATTTTAAACAACATTCACACGTCTTCCCTTCATTATGGCCTGGCCCCTGCCCAGTTTCCAGCCTTGTCACATGCCCTTCCCTCCTTGCTTACTCTGTCACAGCCGCTCGCCTCTAAGAGCCCCGTCCCCTCCTCCCACACCCACCCCACACCCAGTCCCTTCTTCAGCTTCCTCATGATTTTCTATTGTGTATTTACGTTGTTCTACTCACTGGTAGAGCACAAGGCCAGGAACCACGCTGTTTTTATGCCACCCTCCCCACCCCGCCCCAGCACTCTCCCAGTGCCATCAGCGACAAGCCAGCACCTAACGGCCTGCCATGGAGGTGAGCAGCTGAAACCCTGAGCCAGTCTGTGTCAGACCTGTGAAAATGTCTCCCCTACCTCCACGGGCTATGTCACACACCTGTAGCCTCCTGCCTGGTCTCTAACAGGGACAAGGCAAAGGCGTAGAAGGAAAACTGCACAGGCCTCCCGGGCTGTAGCGAGAAGTCCTGACTTACCAGAGAGACTGAGATCCTTCTGCAGGGCCCTCAGGCCCTCTCGGTTTTGATTCCTTTTCGTGTCTAGGTCCACAATCTGAAAAGCACAGGGGCAGGACGGATCTCAGCTACTTCTTGCCCCAGCCTGTCACTTCCCAACAGACCCGCCTCTCTATTAAAACCAACAAAGACAACCAGGCATCATTGCTGGGCTACTTCCAGTGTCCTGTCTAAAATGGACTGATGTGTAAATGTATGTCTTCCCCCACTCAGTTTCCAGGTTCTTAAAAACCACGTGTTCTGCAGGTGTTTTTCCCCCAGTGCAGGTGCTGGGAAAAGGCTGACTAAACAGATAATTTTTCATTATCCACTTGAGCACCAGTTCTCCAGCTTCAGGGGATTTCTGAATCACCAGTGAGTGGAAACCTCTTCCTGGGCGAGCTCCTCCAGCGATTCTGACCTAGTATCACAACAGCCCACAGTACTAGACTGGAACAGAGAGGGTGGGGCACGGAGAGGGTGGGACCTACACAACAGCTACAGAAGAATCGAGGAGGGAGTATAACGCACTGCTTAAGAGCACTGGCCCTGGAGTCTGAATACCCAGGTTTGAATCCTGCTCTCGCTATGAACCGTGCAATTTCACCTTCCTATTTACCTCTCTGCAAAATGAAGATATGAACAGTACCTACTTCACAGGTTCCTGAACCAGGAATGAAATGAGTTATTAACATAGTACCTGGCACGTGGTAAGTACTCACAAACTTTAACTGCTGTCATTACCACCGCTCAGCACACCTTCACGCAGCGTTTCATAGGCTCTTCTCCCAAGTCTCATTAAATACCCGACCGACCAACCAGCCAATCTTTCTAACTGACGAGGAGTCATGAATCACTCTTGACTCCTCCTAGCCCCCCACCCCTGTACAAAACCCGCATCGAGACCTACCACACCCATCTCCAAATCATATTTCTGATCCATCCGCTGTCTCCATCACCACCACCCTGGTCCAAGCCCATCCCTCTCTGGACGGGGGGATCCTTTTAAAACCTGAATCCAATTACCTCATCTTTCGCCCCCTCCCCCATGAACTCCCTTCAAACACTTGGTACCGTGATTAGAACCAGACCCGAGCTCCGTGTTCAGATCTACAAAGCCCGCCGTGACTAGGGTCCCTCCCGCGTCCACACCCCCGCGCCATCACACACCACTCAGACCTCTTTGATGTTCCTCTTCTCCCCACAGGGCCCTGACTGGGGCGGCGCAGCCCAGGTCCATGAGGGAGCCCAGGAACTGCGTTTTGAAGAGGTTCAGGTAAACTGCCCAAAGGGGTAATGCTTCGGGAGCCGGGAGGCACAGTAAGGGGCAAAGAAGGACGGAGCGAGGGGATCGCTAGCACAGGGCGAGCGCTCCGCTGTGCGAAGCACTTGCCCACATTACCTCAAATTGCCATATGTTTGTCATCACCGCCGTTAGACTACCAGCCCCGGGTCAACTCGCTGCCAGCGGGTGCTGGAGCCAGATTCCGGTCCCGCGCGTTTCCCTACGGGCCCCACCAACAGGCCCCACCCGCTGAACCCGGGTGCCTGCTCCGCGGACGCGCCTCCTACCTGCCGCTTGTCCGCCAGCACCGCTTCGGCGAGCTCCTCCACTTCCACCAGGTACTGCAGCACCCGCTCCGCCTCGGGTGCCAGCATGTTGCCCGCCAGCTCCGACTGCCCTCCTCCCGAACTCCGCTCTGGCTCCGCCTGCGCACGCACCGCTCTAACCGGGCTTCCGGCTCGCGTGCTCCTGTAAAAGAGGACCGGCGGCGAGCTAGCGAGCTCCTGCGCACGCGCGTCAATGGAACCCGAGACGCCGGGCCTACCGTTGGGGGCGGGGCTGGAGCGCCCCCTGCAGGCCCAGAAAGCACAGGCTTCGGGGCCACCTCTTCAGCTCTCCCTTCCTTCCTCCCTTCCTGTATTTCTTAAGCGTCTGGCTCTGGGTCAGGCAGTTTCAGTTGAGAATGCAACAACGAACACAACAAAGTCCCTGCCCTCATGAAACTTCATCCTAGAGGGAAAAGACGACAATTAATGACCAAAAAATTGATTATATACTACGGCAGGCAGAGATAGGGTTGGTGAAATGTAACTCATTCTTTCTGTTTGAGGAACACCAAGGAAGCCCTTGTGGCACTGTGACTTAAATTTAACCTCTGACACCTTAAGTGTCTATAAAATGAGAGTGAATAAAAGTCTCTCTCATAGTCTCTCTGCAGGATCAGAAGAGGCAGGAATAATGTTTTTTTTCACTTTGACCAATGCTTAAGATCCCCTGTGTTGGGCCCAATGTGGGGAATAGTGGGCCTAGACCCAAGGAAGGGGTCGGAAAATCTAGGGCAGTGAGCAGTGAGGTCCTGTAAGTGCTGGAAAGCAACTTGGTGTGAGCCGTAGGATCCGGGAGGACCTCCAAGAAGAGGCAGGTGGGGAAAAAGTGGCTGTCCTTTAGACCCAGAGGGTTCCCTAGAGATCATGCCCAAACCCCTCATTGTACAGCCGGAAACCAAGGCTCAGAGGGCAGAGAGGACTTTAAAAAGTCAACAGCAGACCTGATACTAGAACTCTGACTTCCTACCTCTCCGAGTCCAGCTTTTCATTCCCTCCTTTGGGTCCCGTGTAACCAAGCTCTTTCACATCCCTTGCTTGACTTGAATTTCACCTTTGTGTGGGAGGTTTACTCCTGCCCCATCCACGGCTGCAGGCTGCGGCTGGCAGGAGGGCAACACCGCGTTACCCAGAAAGTCAGGAGCAAACGTGGGGCCAGAAGCTCTGTGGTCTCCATACCACAGCTTGTCTCTGAGCCCTGAAAAGAAAAGCCCTCCCTGATACTGTGGCCCTTCCTTTTTGCCTGGCCTTTGGCGGCCTTCGGTTGCCAGAGGCAAAGCTAATTTTCCCTGCAGCTGCCTGGTGTGGGGAAAAAAAGGAGACTCATTAAGGATTTCTCATTGAGGGTGAATTTGTCACCAAACCCAGGTTGTTTTGTGTAAACACCTTCTGGTTCAGAAATGCAGACACGAGCCCTGGGAAGGAAGTGGGGAATGTTTTACCAAAGAAGAAACAGGGCTGAGCAGACATCCCTGGGGCGTGGACCCCAGAGCTGGGTCTCCTCCACCATGGGGCCCAAAGAGAGCTGGACCAGGCTGACCACTGACCCCTGCCAGATGGACCTGGATGGGGAAAGGTTGATTTGAGGGAGGCTCCCAAATTGGCAGCTTCTTGGCTGTGACTGGCCCTGAGAGGGTACCCCCGCCTTTGGAAGCGTTGGAGTGGTCATATCCAAGACTTTAGGACAGTCAGACCTGGAAGGACTCTTGTTTCAGAACAACTTCTGTTTCAGAACCATCGATTCCACAAATATTTATTGACTACCTTAGCCCTGTTTTAGGGATTCTGCCATGAACAAAACCAGACACGGTCCTTGCCCTCAGAGGCTTCCAGTCTGGTGAGAGAGACAGACAATAAACATATGAACACATAAATATATCATATTAAGTGATGATAAGTACTCTGCAGAACAACAGAGCAGGGCAAGGTGGGGAGGAAATGATGCGTTGGGAGCTATTTGAGATAAGGTGGTCAGGGAGGGCTTCTCTGAGGAGGTGTCATTGGAGCAGAGAGCAGAGGTGGAAGAGGTGAGGAATGTGGATTTCTAGAGGAAGAGAATTCAAGACAGAGGGAACAGAGTGCAAATGCCCTGGAAGTTGGAAGAACAGCAAAGCCAGTGTAGGTGGAACTGAATGAGCGAGGGAGAGAAAGTAGGAGCTAAGATCAGAAAGGGGAGGGAGGTGCCCTGCCCAAACTGGCAACGCCCTCCCTGGAGGTCACATGCAGATACTGCTGCACGTGCCTGCGGCTTCCTGCTTCTCAGCTTGTGGATGCAAGTGGAGTGAGGAGAGCCGCTAGTTAAGGCCCACAGGAGTGGCCCTCAACCAAGAAGAGAGGGGAGTCAGGGGCTACATGCCCCGGCTTCTTTGCCCCTCTGTGGGAGACCCAAGGGGAGACTGCTACCATCACCCAGGGAAGACAGGATGGTCGCTGGACCAGGGGCAGCAGTGGGGATAGCGTGCACAGTCAGGATTTTCAGGGACTTTGCATACACTCCTCCATCAGCCTGGGTTCGTTTTTTTCCCCACACCTTGGTACCTGTGTGACCACTCCATGTCTCCCATTCATCAGCTTAGTGTCACCTGCTCCCATAAGTCAGGAGTCCCCTATCACCCTGGCAGCTTCCTAGGCTTCCCCATCACTGACTTCACCGTGCCATCTTTTGTTCTCTGATCATCTCCCTCTCCAGTCAGGAGCTCCTCAAAGCAGGGACCTTGTCTGTCTTGTTTTCTTCTGTCTCCAGAACCTAGCATGATGCCTAGCACACAGCAGGTGCTCAGCGGATGTTCACTGAGTAAGTGAATGGGCTCAACATGAAGCAGAACTTTCTACAATCCAAAGTATCCAAAGATGAACAGAGCTAACTCAAGGATAAGTAGTTCCCCATCTCAGGAGGTAAGGGGACTGCCCCATGGTTGGGATATTGCAAAGGGTGAATACCTCTGCTATCCTGGATGGGAGTGATACCTACTAAGTCTTTCCTAACCAGATAAACTCCACCTGGTCACACTGGGGTACGCCCCCCATCTTCAGCCACCCCAAGCCCAGGCCAAAAGGGACATGGCTGCTGGGGCTTTGGCATTTGGGGGCTGGAGCCAACAAGAGTGATGTCACCCATTCCCCTTGGACCCCTTTTTCCTATGTCTGTGAGCCTTCCTTGGGTAAGTGTTCAGTGACCAGCATCCACTTCTGTCCTCAGGGAGGACACCCCTCAGACTTATGGAGCCCCCTGGGTGACTTACCCTTCCCACAAGCTGTACCCCATCATTTCAGGGATTTGAAAGCCCACCTTCCTTGCCTGGGCTGCTGGCAGGGGTGTGGGAGGATAACTCTGAGATATAATTACACTCCAGAGTGCCCTGTGGGATCGGGATGAAGCAGCCACCCACAAGACATCCACAAGCTCTGCTGGCTACCTCTCCTTCCCAGTTCTGCCTCTCCCACTCCCTTATGGTCAAAACCCTCCAACGCTCCCATCAACCTCAGTAAAAGCCAATCTCCTCGCTGAGGCCCCTAAGGCCACACACAAGCTTCCCTAGCTCTCTGAGGCATCTCTCACCTCTCTCCTCACCTCCTTGCTGTTCTTCACGCATGCCAGGTGCAGTCCCACCTCAGGGCCTTTGCATTGGCTGCTTCCTCTGCCTGCACTTTCCCCTTATGTCTACATGTCTCCCTCCCTCACCTCCTATAAGTCTTTGCTTAAATTTCACTTTCTCAATGAGGCTTACCCTGACCACCCTATTTTAAAATGCAAACCCTGCCCCTCTAGTGCTCCTGATCAACTTCCTCTGCTTTACTTTTTCTTAAAATAAATGAATAAATAAATAACATCTGTCATTTTCCAGCACACCATTTAATGCATTTATTGTTAACTTCCCTCTGCTATAAAGGAAGCTCCACGAGGCCGGGGACCTTTGTCTCATTTGTTACTGATGCATCCCAAATGCCTAGAACAGTATCTGGCTGTATTAGGTGCTCAATAAACATTTTTGAATGGGTGAAGGAATGAGGAAAAAAGCCAGAATTTTGACCAAGGCAGATTTTCTCTGATGCCAGGCTCTAGACCTCCGTGCTGGAGGTGGGGGTGGGGGAGTGGCAGGTCATGCCAGGCCTTGTTGGCTAAGGTGAGGGGGTTGCACTTTATTTGCAGATCAGTGTGAATCTACTGGAGGGCTTTGAGCAAGCGTGAGATGTGAGTGGGTTTCCTTTGTGGAAACCCCTTCTGGCTGTGGGGATAAGGTGAGCTAAAAAGGGCAGAAATGGTGTGGTCGTGTGTGTGTGTGTGTGTGTGTGTGTGTGTGTGTTGAGAGTGGGAGTGTGACAATGGGGACTCAGAGAGGTGGCAGGCTGTGGCTGCACTGAGGCCGGAGCAGCAAGAAGCCGGCTTGTATCTATCTCTCCAGGCGGCCTGGGTGGCGACGCCACAGGCGCTGGCCGTGAGCGGCCCAGGCCAGCTGTGAACCACATGCCCCTGTCCCACAGATGGGCTGTTTGCTCTCCTGGGTGGTCCCCAGCTCCGCTTCCTTTGCACCCTTGTGGGCTTGGCAGGTGGAGGGGAGGCCTCCACTCCCTGACTCCCCTGACCCAGAGAATAATCCCTTGTATTCATGGGATTCTCCTCGTGTCCTTGTTTCATCCTCCCACATCCCCTGGTAACACGGAAATCTGCTTCCCATTGGGCAGATGAAGACATTGAGGCCCGGAAGGCGGGCGGGACCTCCCAAGGTCATGCAGCCAGATGGGGACTCCGGGTGGAGACCTGTCTCCCAGCTCCCCACGCCTCAGTTTCATCAGGCAACAGATGGTCCCAAGCCTTGACTTGAAAAATCTTAAATGACCTGAAAGAGAATAAAAGTCCAGAACATTCCAGACCTCCCTGAGCTGGTCTTTACCACTCCCTTTAATACTAAATCCATATATTTTAAATTCTATGAATAGATTCTTATCAAAAATGAAAATATTACAGAGAAGAAAGTTTCTTTTTGACACCCCTCCCCCATCTCAGTTCCTTCCAGGGGCCCAGTTTGGGTGTGTCTTTTTAGAACTGTGATATTCATTTAAAGACATCATTAGACCCTGGCTGGTGTGACTCAGTGGATTGAGTGCCAGCCTGCAAATGGAGAGATCGCCGGTTCGAATCCCAGTCAGGGCCCATGCCTGGGTTGTGGGCCAGATCCCCAGTTGGGGGCAAGTGAGACTCTCGCACATTGATGTTTCTCTCCTTCTCTTTCTCCCTCCCTTCCCCTCTCTTTAAAGGCAAATAAATAAAATCTTTTAAAAATGCTAAAAAAAAAAAAAAAAGATATAGTTGGAAACCCAGAGCACAGATGTAGGACAATTCCGTGTGAGGCAGGGTAGGCAGGTGGGCTGGAGGGCCCTGCACACACATGCATCATGTTCTGCAGCCTGTTTGCTCTCGGACGTCTTTAACTGTTACATTTCCATCCGCCTCCTATTCTCCAACAGCTGCAAGATGTTCTGTAGGATGAGCATCATTGTTCCTTTGTTTATCTAACTTTCTAAATTAAACTTCACGTTTATTTTTCATGCACTAAAGTACAGAGAATTAATTAATTCCACCTTTCAGTGCTTAGCATGTGGCCATGAGAGTCCGCAAAGACCCGCTCTTGTTTATGGTATTTTCTCCTTTCCCCACACCCCTGCTCCATGCTGACCTCGCTGAGACCCCCTCTGCTGTGTTTGGCATATAGTCGTAAATATTTGAAATGTCTTACAGAATGCATAGGAATTATTTTATGTGTTTGTATGTTTTAAAACTTCTCATGAAGGCGTAACGCACACAGATGAGTGCACGAACAAGTGTACACTTTGAAACTTCCTAAGTGTACAGTTCATGAACTTTCGAAACCTGGACCCATGTCACCAGCACTTGGAGCAGCAAGACATCAGCAGCCCCTCAGGAGTCCCCCCTAAGTGCCCTCTCCACTACCCCAAGGGTAACCACTCCCCCAACTTCTAACACCATGCACTGGTTTTGCTAGTTTTTGAACGTCGTACAAATGGGATCACGTGGTGTGTGCTCATGTGTGCCCACAGTGCCCTTTCATTCTCCGTTTAGTTCCTGAGATGCAGCTCCGTTACCATTTGTTGCCGTAGGTCACTCACTCCCGACGCCGCAGCACGGCCCATCAGGTGCCTGCGCTGCGATTGGCCTGTTCGGCTGCTGGTGGACAGGGGGTGGTTTGCAGCTAAGAGCTGTTACCGACAGTGCCGCACAAACAGCCTCGTGTGTGTCTTTGGGAACGTGCACGCATCTGGGCGTTTCTGTTGTGCGTGTACCGAGGGATGGGGTGCTGGGTGCGTTCCGTTTTAGTAGATGCTGATAAACTGGGTGTGTATGTTTAATCCACATAAATGTTAGTGTGCTGGAAGTGGTGTGCATTTCCTGTGGGCGTTTTTTTTCTCATCCCCGTGTTTCTCTGATCTATCCATGTACTCTGTGTGCCTTTAGTCCCTTGCTCCTGACAGTTCCCAAGAACCCAGAACTGCTTTCCCCACCTTTTGCTTGTCCTCTCCCTTGGTTGTGGATGCTTGAGTCCCCCTTTTCTCCTCTTCAACACACACGGTGCCACGCTGAACACCCTGGTGCACTATTTCCTTGTCCTCGGACATGCATGTACTTGTGTTTCCTAAACGCTGCCACGGCCCTCTCCAGAGTGGCTGCATTCAGTTACACTTCCACCAGCGACGCGCTTCCTCACCGGCATCGGGTACTATCCGTCTTTCTCCGGCTTGCGGTGTGACGGTTGTTAGTGTCACGGCTACCGCACAGTCTCTGGTGGATGGACATCTAAGTCGGTTTCCGTCTTTCCGGATGGTGCGGAGTGCTGCAGGCACGCAGCTCCTGGTGTTTGTCTTCGAGTTCAGCTCCTTCTCCACCTCATCTTCCGGTGCTTTTCTTGGACCCTAGTTCCCAAACACACCCTGCCTGTCCCACTCTCAGCCTTTGATCTGGCTGTGCTGCTGCTTGGCATGGCCTTGGCTGTCTTTCTCAGCCAAGTGCTGACGCCTCCCCAAAGGCCCCTCTTCCTGCAAGACCCTCCCTCCCTGGTCTGGCTTCCTAGGAAGGTCACTGTCTCTCAGATTTTCCAGAGGGACTTGGGTCCTTGTATTCTCCAGGCATCAATCACTTTCCTCTTTTGGAATAGACCCTTTTTTTCATTCTTTTTTTTTTTTTTTTTTTTTTGCCATGATTTTGGCTGTCTTATCATCCTGGGGCCAGGGGCTCCACAGGCTTCCTCCGGGGTGCCCAGGACCCTCAGAGGTTGCCTCAGGGGAGCTCTGCTGAATGATTGAGGCCTTCACCTAACCACGCCTTGGAGGGATTAAGGGTCCAGTCTGTCTGTCTGTCTCCTCTCCTTCTTTACCAGCCAGACTTTTCAGGAGTAATTCATTCCACTGGAAAGAGGGTGAAACATGGTGTTAAGATTTCCCCTCTCTTGAGAAGGGAGGAGTGATTTGACCCATCTGTAAAATGGGTGTTGGCAAAGTAGGAGAGATAAATGTGTCCTTTTCGTACCTTTGAATTTTGAACCATGCGAATGTATTAACTATTCAATAAATAAATACAGCCCTGTTTGTTTAACGGACTTTCAGATTCTATAGGGAGAAAGTGACATCAGAACAAAGAAGACATCCAGGGTCATTGAATCAAAAGTGTCTTAGTGACTGCCTTATTTTACAAGTGAGGAATCTGAAGCCCAGGGAGGTAAGGTGACTTGCTCAAGGTCACCTAAACAGGTAATGGCAAAGTCGGGCCTGGCTGTCACCTGAATTGTCACCTGAGCTTTTTCATGTCACGGCTGGCTCAGGATCACTAAGCATCTATGTGTCAAGCTCTGCTAAGGGCTGAGGACACAGTGATGCATGATATAGGCATGACTGCTGCCTTCACAGATTTTATATTCTAGAGAAGAAACAAATAAACACATATGAAAACATCATGTAGTGATAAATTCTTTGGATAAAAAAATGCCCTGGCTGGGTGGCTCAGTTGGCTGAAACATTGTCTTCTACACCAAAAGGTGGTGGTTTTGATTTCCGGTCAAAGCACATACCTAGGTTATGAGTTCGATCCCTGGTCAAGGCGTTTACGGGAGGCAACTGACCAATGTTTCTCTCTCTCTCTCTCTCCACCCCCTCTTCCTTTCTCTCCCAAATCAATAAACATATTCTCAGGTAAAGATTAAAAAAAAAATAATAAGGCAGGTGAGGGGATAGAGCGTCGAGGAAAAATGATCAGGAAAACCCTTCTGAAGAGGCAACATTTTAGAGAAGAGGAAGATGGAGCCTCTGACTACCTGGGGGAATTGCAGGAACAAAAGCCAGGTGGGCGGGAGAAGGCGGAAGTGTTAAAGGAATGGCAGGGAGCCAGCGGGGCTGGAACAGAATGAGCAAGGGAGAGGCGGACGGAGGTGGAGTCAGTGAGGAGAGAGGGAGAGAGACTGCAGGCTGGACTGAAAACTTTGGCTCAAAATGAGGTAGGAAGTAGCCAGAGGGTTCTGAGCAAACACGGGACCTAATCAGATTTCTTCTTTTAACAAGGCCCCTCTGGCTAAAGGTGGAGCTGGAAGTTTAGGAAGGAACAGAAGGGCTGCAGGGCGCACAGTGAAAAGGTTGGTGCAGCCCAGTTGTCCAGGAGAAAGGTGACAAGGCCATGGCCGGGGCGCTCTGATGGGGAGCAGCAGTGGGTCTCCCCGCCTGTGCAACAAGGAGTTGGATGGGATGGTCCCTCTGCGGCTCTGGCGTCCTGTGCAATAAGTTGGTGGATTATCTCGGCACACACCCGAGAAGTGTAGCCAGGCCCCTGCTTTTCTTTTCTCAAAATCTCTCGGTTTCTCGTCCTGGCCTCCGAATCTCAACAGAGCACAATGATCTGAGGCCCTGAGCTACTTTTCCTTTTCACCCCCATCACTGCCAGCCCCACTCCTGTCCCCACCTCCCAGGGACAGATGGGTGGGCAGCAGGAGGCAGCTGGGCCGTGATGCCTGCAGGGCCCCAGGAGAGGAAATTATCTGAGAGTTCATAACCCCTCTCTGCCTTCCAGATCTTGAGTTAAAAGCCCCAAATGTCACAGCCTCAAGGGATGGGGTTGGGAGGTGCCAGGAGAGGGGCAGGAAAAGTCGCTTTTCTGTCTGCAGCTGCCCACGTAGAAGGGGTGGAGACCTGGGGTGCTGAGAACTCCCACCCTGGGAGCAGAAAGCCATTAGCGCTGAGGCTGAAAACCGGTGGCCTTCAGGCCCAGTCTGACCCACTGACCTATTTACTTGGCCTGAAAAGTGTTTGAGGGAAAAAGTGGAGCCAATGGTTAAAAATGAAGAGGTTTTACAATACAATCCAGATTTCTGGCTCCTCTTGAACAATTAGAAAATCTGACACACCGACTGCCTATTCCCATATGACAACATTCAGCAGTAGCTGACTAGCAGCTGTCCCCATTATTATATTATTTCACTAATAGGTAAATACATTCGCATGCTTCCAAAACAAATTATGAATAGGCATATAATGAAATCTCCCTCCCAGCCTTGTTTCCCTTCGGCCCAGTGCACCCTTCAGTAATCTCATTTTCTTATGTATACTTCCAAAGTTTCTGTGTGCATGTACATACAAATACAAATAACAATTGTGCCTCCTTTTTACTCAGCTTTGTCTGCTACTCTCTCCCTTGCTTATCTTCATGGAGGCCTCTCTGTATTAGGAGATAGACAGCCTCCTTTAATGCCACCTGCTGTTCCATTGTCAGGAAGTCCGTGATTTATTTAGCCAGTACTCTACTGATGGGTATTTGGGTCATTCCCAATATTGGCTGTTAGAGACGGTGCTGTGTCAATTACCTCATGCACACTTTGCACAGGCACAAAAGGAGTATCATTAGAAACTGGTCCAAGCTGAGGGTAAGTGGGCATGGACTGAGCTCTCAGTTAATTGAGAAAATGTGACAAGGGCTGTTCCCTAGAGGGATTCCCAACGAAGCCCAGAGACCATGCCCCTGGCGACTGAGGAGAGGCTTCCAGACTTGCTTCTGCCACTTGCTAGATATGGGGCCTCTCTCTGGGCTTCAGTGTCTTCACCTGTAAAATATGAGAGCAGCTTGGGGAACTGGACGAGATCTCAAAAGGCCAGTTCTGATCAGTGGTGGTCCACTTTCTCCCTCCACACCTGCCCGACCCAGCCTCTGCTTAGCCTTTGAATGAGCCTGGCTCAGCCCCATTGCAGAGCCTTTGCCCAAGGGGTTCTGCCCCCCACCCCGACTCCACTCACACACCGAAACACCATTCCTGTACTTCCTTATTGATCCTAATCTGAATCCCAGATCTCTGCTCACAGGCTGCTCAGAACACACCAGTACAAACTGCTCAGGGCAGAGTCCCCTCTACAGTACCACTGAGGGGGCGGTCACCTCTACACTTCAGATACCCCATCAAATCCTTCCTCTGTGTGTCCTCCTCCAGTTGTCTGAACTAGAGTTCTTGAATGCCAGCTCTGCTATTTCCTAACAAATGGCCTTGGGCAAGTGACACCTCCCTGAGTCCCAGTTGCTTCACCCCAAAAAATGTGAGGAAAACTTGTGGTCATATCAGTAAAGTTCTTAATGCAGTTCCTGGCTGACAGAAAGGATTGTTAATTCTATAAGTCGCTGCCCTTGTCTGAAGCAGTTACCTTGCTTATAAAACGAGGAGAATAAAGGGACCTATTTTATAAGGTCAATCATTTATTCATCATTCATTCATTCAATCAATGATTTTTATAGAATACCCATTGAGTGCCACACATTGCATTGGGTGCTCAGTGATTTCTTGGTGAAGAAAATAAAGTAATCCATCCTGACCCCTGTGGGTCACTGGATTGAGTGCTGGACTGTGAACTGAAAGTTCACAGGTTTGATTCCCAGTCAAGACACACACTGGGGTTGTGGGCCTGGTCCCTGGTTGAGGGGTGCAAGAAGCAACCAGTCGAGGTATCTCTCACACACTGATGTTTCTCTCTCTCTCTTTCTCCTTCCCTTCCCCTCTCTCTAAATATAAGTAAGTGAAGTCTTTATTAAAAAAAGTAAATAAATTAATCCTTCTGCTATAGCAGCCATTGGAGAGCAGCAGCTATGGCTCTGCACTACCCCATGGCCGTGGACCTCAACAAGGGCTACACGGCGAACAAGAGCGCGAGCAAACCAAGGCACAGCGGTCACTGCCAAGGGCACCTCACCAAGCACACCAAGTTTGTGCAGAACATGATCTGAGAGGTGTGCAACTTCACCTTGCTCACCTTGTATGAGTGGCCTGCCAGGGCACTGCTCAAGATCTTCAGGGACAAGCAGGCCCTCAAGTTCATCAAGAAAAGCGGGAGGACACACATCTGCACCAAGAAGAAGAAAGAGGAGCTGAGTTATGTGCTGCTGGCCAAGAAGGACTGAGCCTCCTCCCCTCTGTGAATAGTAAAACCTTTTCAGAGGCTCTGACTGGTATGGCTCAGTGGGTTGGGTGTTGTCCCGCAAAGCAAAAGGTCACTGGTTCAATTCTCGGTCAGGGTACATGCCTGGCTTGTGGGTTTTATCCCCGGTCAGGGCACATACGAGAGGCAACTGAATGATGTTTCTCTCTTACATAGATGTTTCTCTCCCTCTTTCTCTCTCCTTTCCCCTTAAAAATAAATAAATAAAATCTTTGGGGGAAAAAAAGCCTTTCAGAAAAAAAAGAAAATAGGTGAATGGTCTCAACTCTGATGGACCTCCCAGGTCTCATGCAGTTCCCAGGCAATTCCAAACAAGCAAACATAAAATAAATAAATAAAAAAACTCCCAGCATGCTGATGTTAAGAAGGAAAAGAGCCCTGGCTGGTGTGACTCCATGGATTGAATGCCAGCCTGCAAACCAAAGGGTTGGCAGTTCGATTCCCAGTCAGGGCACATGCCTGGGTTGCAGGCCAAGTCCCCAGTGGGGGGTGCATGAGAGACAATACACATTGATGTTTCTCTCCCTCTCTTTCTCCCTCCCTTCCCCTCTCTAAAAATAAAGAAATAAAATCTTTTTTAAAAAGGAAGGGAGAGATGAAAAGCTCATAATGGGGTGGGGGTGTCAGAGAGACTTTTCTGAAGGGTACAGAGCAGGGTACAGCTGGCATAAAAGTATGTCCTGGGCTTTTTGTTTGAACAGCTCAATCCTGGGGTATAGAGAGATATGGGAGGTAGAGGGGCTCCCTCTTTGGGGTGGGGGCTGGGGCAGAGGTGAGAACCTAATTCTGTCAGGCCCCACTCAGGACCTGTGAGAGGGCAGAGAGCCAGACACATGCAGAACTGGCTGAGGGCTATGCGGGAGTCTGGGGTCAGACCTTCCCTCTGCCCAGGGCTCTCTACACTCCACGAGTCTCCCTGCCTAGGATTGTAGGAGAGAAAGATAAAGAGAGGGGGATTGTGCCTGCCTAAATCACATCAGGAATGACTCCCCTTTAGCCCAACACACAAAAACTCCCACTAGTCTACCCCTGCCTTTGGATAGAGACGGTCAACTCTGAAACCTGGAAAACTCCCTTAATCCCTAATTTTTCCTCCTCCATTTTCAGCCTTGGGCACCAGCTGGCACACCAATCTCCTGAGCATTGCCGGAACCAGAACGGTCCCTGGACATGAATGGGATGCTGGGCTGCAGAACTGCAGAGGGCCACTCCTTCCTGACCCAGGGTAGCTACCTCCCTTCATCTTCCTTTTTCTGCCACTCTGAGGCAGGGTGGTCCTCAGACTGCCCCTCCTCCCTTCTTCTTTCCTCCCCGTCTTACCTAGCTCTCCTCCTCCCCTTGGGAGGTAGCAAAACCTATTCTGGAGTCAGATTCTGGGTTTGAATTTGGCTCCAGCACTTACTGTGTGACTCCAAACAAATGAATTAACTTCTCTGAGATTCAGTTTCTTCATCTGTAAAATGGGAGGAAAAAGGCAAATCATCTCACAAACGGTGAGAATAAAATGAATTAGTAATTGTACTGTGCTTAGCAAAAAGTCCTGAGCAAAGAGAGACTGCTATATGAGTGTTTGTATAGTAAATGCTCTGATATATCCACTCTGTGCAAAGAGGGTGTGGAGCTGGGGTTGTCCAGGATGTATGAGAGACACTATCCCCTCTCCTGGATTACTGTTACATCCTTCATCTGGTCCCTCCATCCCCAGGCTACTTCCCTGTGAGCACTTCTCTCCTCCGGCTGCAGGGTCTTCTTTCAAAATCCTGACTTGATCACATTACCCTCTGCTCAAATTCTGCAGGGGTTCCCCATATGCTTCCTGGATGAAGCACATCTTCTGGTCCTTTAGAATCTCATCCCTCAGAACTCTCCAGCTCCATCTTTCTTAGCTTTCCACTTCCCTGGATCTGTGGTCCAGACTTCCTTGCAAATATGCCTTCCAGTCTCAGGCCTCCAGGCCTTCGCACTCGCTCTTTCCTCCACCGAGTGTTTCCTCCCATCAGCACCAAGGACAGCCCCCTGTTGCCCCCTTCCTGCCCCTAGCTACCAGGGCTGTGGCCAGGTGAAGGCGGTCCCTTAGCGGGGACAGGGGAGAGTGGGGAAGAGACAGCAAACTCTCAGAGCTGCAGTTTTCTCAGCTTCAAAACAGTAAGAAAAAGACAGTGAGAAAAGGGACCTCTCAAGATCAAAGAAGGGGATGAAACAATGTGTGAACACTCTGGAAACTAAGAAGTGGCCTGTTAGCACGGAGTGATTGCTAAAGAGTTACTGGGGTGCCCGCTAAGCAGCCCCTTTCAAGTTCCCGGTCCCTCGCTCTCCTCAGACCCAGGTCATTGGAGGGGAACAGAGGAGATAAACGCAAGAGGAGTGGATGGAGAGGGGCGCGGTGAAGAAAAGAGAAAGGAAGGAAGTGGAGTGGGGTGGGGGGTGAGAGGCAGAGAGCGTGTGGCTGGGGACCCCGCACCTCCGAGGGAGGAAGGAGAGGGTGACCTGGGTTGCTCTGCCCTCCCCTCTGCAGCTCCCTGCCCAGGGGGCGCTCCGCGACCCGGCCACAGCCCAGACGGGGTGGGGGAGGGGCGAGGGCGGCGCCCAGGGTAATGAATAATTGAAGTAGCGGGGAGGAGGAAGAAGGGGAGAAGGAGGAAGAGGAGGAGGCGGGAGCCACCCGCATAGGGTCCTCCCCACTCCGCACACCACCCCCTCCGCCTCCCGGAAGTCGCTCCCCGCCTCCTGCTCCGCCAACATGGCCGCGAAGTCTGATGGAGCGGCGGCCGCGGCCGGCCCGGGGCCGGAGGGGGCGGCGGGGGGAGCCCGGGGCAGTGCGGGCGGGCGCGGGGAGGCGGCGACGGCAGCCGGGGGCCCCGGAGTGACCGGGGCGGGCGGCTCCGGGCCGCACTACGAGATGCGGGACTGCTGCTGGGTGCTGTGCGCACTGCTCGTGTTCTTCTCCGACGGCGCCACGGACCTGTGGCTGGCGGCCTCCTACTACCTGCAGGGTCAGCGGACCTACTTCGGCCTCACGCTGCTGTTCGTGCTCCTGCCCTCGCTTGTAGTGCAGCTGCTCAGCTTCCGCTGGTTCGTCTACGACTACGCCGAGCCCGCGGGTGCCCCGGGACCCGCCGTCAGCACCAAGGACAGCGGCATCGGAGGGCCTTCCGTCAGCACCAAGGACAGCGCCGCCGCCTTCCGGACCAAAGACGGCAGTCCCGAGCTGGGTCCCCGGCCCGCGCCCTCCTCGGCCAGCGCCTACCGCCGCCGCTGCTGCCGCCTCTGCGTCTGGCTGCTGCAGACTCTCGTCCACCTCCTGCAGCTCGGCCAGGTCTGGAGGTAGGAGAAGCGCAGGTGGAGGGAGCTGATTCCAAGGAGTGGGGGTGGAGAAGGGCTGCCTCCCACCCCAGCCCTCCTCTGACCTCTCTAGGCACCCCCTGTATCCTGACCCCCGCCCCGCCCCACCCCAATGCAGCTCCGATTTCTTCTCTGCCAGCTCCTCCCTGACCTCTGCCCTCAAACTCCGACCAACCCCAGTGCCATCCTCTCTAATATGACCTTTGGGGGAGGAGGGGATGGAGCAAGGGGAGAGAGAAAAAGATCCTCAGGAGTGTGTGAATGAGTAGGGCCCTGGGCTGATGAGGATGCATGTGAAGCTTAGAACAGAGCCCCAGGGCTCCCTCCAGCCCTGACCTACTCCCTTCTGCCTGAATGCTGAGCCTGGGTTTAGGGAAGATCTCAGAAGTCCTTCCCAGCTTTCAGAGACCTCAGTTCAGAATTGCAATCCATGCCTAACCTCCAAGGAGAAACATAGAATTTGAGGCGGTTAAATGAATATCCCGCCCAAACTTTTTAGACTTTTGGGAAAGGGTGTGCTATACCCAGCTGAGAAACTGTCTGGCTCCTGTTTCTTAGGACTCCCCCAGTGTCCACCTCCCACCCCCACTTCAGCAAGGCCAAGGGGATTGAGGATCTTGAACCTGAGATTAGATGG
The DNA here is from genome assembly GCA_004026765.1 of Micronycteris hirsuta. Taxonomy (NCBI): domain Eukaryota; kingdom Metazoa; phylum Chordata; class Mammalia; order Chiroptera; family Phyllostomidae; genus Micronycteris; species Micronycteris hirsuta. The sequence continues at coordinate 52,001 of PVJI01001032.1, forward strand.
CCACTGGCTGCCCTTTAATCCCAGGACAGTAAGACAAAACTGAGGCTTTGTACGAGCAGCCTACTTCCTCTGCCAAGTCTGAGGGTGCCTGCTGAGCTGAGCTGAGTTAATTGGAGACAGGGGGAATTCTGAACCTAGGGTTCCCCTTGAATCAGGATTGTTCCAGTAGCTTAGGCTCTGCTGTGCACTGACAGAATGAACTTGCCTGCTGCATGATCTCAGGCAAAACCCCTCTTCCCTCCAAGACTAAGTGTCCTCACCTGTGAAATGTGGGAGACTCCCTCCTCCTCATCTCATTATCTACCATCATATTTTTCTTACCTGGTGGGTGGTCAGGTGAGAGAAGGTCTGTGTGAAGGCCATGCAAACTGCAATATGTTTAAGGAATGTAATAGATTACTATGATTATCATAGATGTGGGAAAAGCGTGGAAAAAGCCAAAGTCACGGTAGAGATGTAAAGAGTGATTATTGCTGTTCTTATATTTATTCTGCTACTTGTTAATTCATTTTGCCTAACTCAGAAGATTTAGATCTGGGCTGAGGGTTGGAAATAAGACACCCAGGGTTTGTCCCAGCTGCTCACTTGCTGTGTCACCCTTGTTGTGTTGCCAAAGCTCTCGCTGCCTTGGTTTCCCCATCTCTGCCTTGCCTGGATTAATGTGTATATTCCATTTAGCTGTCCTGGGGGGAAAGGGGAATGAAGTTGTAACCACACAAAGTAGTGTTATTATTATTAGCTTGACACATAAAAATATTCATGTCTACATCCAGGAACTAATCTACATTTACCATTCTGTGCCTGAGTGGACAGATGGTGAAAGATATTTTTAGATTCTGAAATGGTAACTTCCTATTCTTGGTAGCCAAATCTTCGTCCCCTTTCCCTTCAGCCTAAAATGGGCCAACTGCCCTTTGACTCACTGACTACCTCAAGCCCCTCTCTTCCCCTTCTTCAGAATCTACTTGCAAGAAACTGATACTTCTTTTTTAAAAAAACTGAATTTCCCTCAAGTATGGCAAAAAATGACCACAGAGTGTGGGGGTGGGACCTCAGGGGGTGGCTGGAAGTAGCTGAGGGTCCACTCAGCTCCATGATTTCTTAGGTAAAAGGGCTAGCTATTTCCACTCTCCCCTATTTGTAAAATAAGGTGATGGGGATGGCAAAGTATGGCCCTTGGAATTGTTTTGTTTGGCTTGCATAGTATTTCAAAAATCCAGAACTCCTAGCTTCTCTTGAAAAATAAAAATAAAAATAATTAAAAAAGAATCTAGTTGTATCTGGCTTGTAACAATTTAGACAGGGTATCCATGCTCCTATGTGCCCAGCTCCATTCCCTTTAGTCACATATGGGTCATTTCACTTAAACTTTACAGGCACAGGAGCCCTCATTTACAGTTCTATAACAATTATTTTATTCAGAAAGGGCATATCCTTGTCCAAGGTCACACAATGAGGGAGTAGGAGAGCTGGGACTCAAGACTTTGCCTTCAAAGCTCAAGTTCAACTCATCCACCCTGCAGTTCTGCCACTAATGTGTCTCCCAAGCTCAAAGAATTATGAGTCTGAGATCCCAAGATTCCAGGATGATAGAAAGTCAGGGCTTCTGCTGCACTGAGATAAGAATGTGAAAGGAGGGGGAGGGAGTTGGACCATGTGGGCAAGATGGGGAGACAGTGTATATTGTGGGGAAAGTGCTGGATCGGGGGCAGTAGAGCAAGAGCTTTATGTCTCCTTCCAGGTTTGTAACTTGCTTGCTAGGTGGCCTTGGATGTGACTTTTCCTAAATCTCAGCCTCAATTTCCCTGTATGTCAGATGAAAATATTAGATTTGGTGACCTTAAGAACTTTCCCTTTTCTGTGATTCTGATTATGGGTCTAGTTATCAGAGCTAAAACCTCTGGGCCTCTGGGCACCTGTCCCAAAAGCTTTGGCTTTTAAAATGGCTGAGGGTCTGGGTAAACGGAGGAAAACCCAGACAAAATATAGAGAAGCTGGCAGGGCTGGCATTCCTAGAAATTTAGCACTGTTGGCACAACAGGCTTGCTTACCACATGAAATGTTCCCACAGCGAACAGGTTCACTGTTCGGCAGGACTTGGTGCAGATGTTCTGAGTGGTGAAACCCAGGGTGCTGAGGGAGGAGACGTGTGTCTGAGCTCTCCAGGGTCAAAGCCAGGAGGCTGAGCAGTCGCTCACCTCCTGATCTCTGCCCCCAGTTCTGAGTAAAATCATTTCAATCATAAAGATCTCTTTCAACTCCTCACACTTGTATGATGCTGGATCAAAAGTTTAAATCCTTTCAGAAGCTGGGTAACACACAGACCTGTGACAGTATGTGGGTGTCAGTCATAAGGACATTATGGGGAAAGTGTCCTGGCTCCAGCTGATGGTGCCATGAGACATGGTGGACCTGATATTTTCAAGTCTTGATTTCTCAATAGAAATGGATTGGGATTTTTTTTTTTTTTGGTGAATTCTTCCTATTTTCAACTACTAGTTAAGATTTTTAAAAAACAGTGTCAACGAAAGGAAACACATTTGTGGGACTCCTCTTTCTGACCTCTGGTCTAACTCTTCACAATTGATAAGGTCTTCTCTTATTCTATTCCCAAACAACCCTGCAAAATGGGTGTTAGTATTATTATTTTAAACACAAAATGGGGCTCTGAGGAGGGAGAGGAGGGGAAGGAGTTCATGGACACCGCGCACCCACTGTGACCCAGCTGGCCCCATGCGAGGTGCTCAAAGCACTGGAGCTCTTTTTGCCCTGAAACTTTCTCTCTGTTGGCAATCGATATGCCCATTTACCAGACAAAAAAGTGAGGCTCAGAGAAGTCAAGTAACTTGTCCGAGATCACCCACCAACAAAGTTGGGGAGAGGTGAGGTGCCAACCCATTTTGCCCAACTCCCAAGCTTCATCCCCGGCACCACCACACCGGCTGTTTTGGGGGTTCTTAGAATAATGGTCATATACCAAGGCAGATCAAACCCCCAAGAGAAGAGCACACAGATCCTTTGGTGAGACATGAAGCTGGCTGTGGGCGGGACACCAACCTGTGTTTTCATCCCCTTGCCCCAACCCTCTGAGCTGTTAAGCCACTCTGGGCTGTAAAGCCAATTAAAGTCCTAACCCAGTCTCCTCTGACCCTGTGGGCAGCAGAGCGGTAAGCCATGAATCCTGGTCTTGAATTCACTGGGCTCCAGCTTTGCCCAGATAAGCATGGTTTGCTAAGCCAATTACTGGAAGATGATCTGGCATGGGATTCCTCCCAGGCTGTCAGGAGGATCTGGGGACCCCAGAATAGGGAAGGAGGGAGGCAAACTGGGCTTTGAAGGCCTCCCTCTAATATCCCCTGTCTGTCTAGGCCGGAGCACTGCTCCCTCTGCCTCCTCAGGGATCTTGCACTGAAGAGAAGTTCTGAAATGAGTTAGTGACCTGCTTGGTGTGAAAGTCAGGCTCTGTGTCTCCCCTGTGGGAAGCCATATTCTCGGAATAATGGTTAAGAACGTGGACTGTGAATTAAAATACCCTCGGTTCAAATCCTGATCCTCTCACTTCCTATATGTGACCTTGACAAGCCATATAATCTCTGTCCCTGAGCTCCATCCCTTGTAAACTGGAAATCATAATGGTACACCCCTTGGGTTGTTTGGAGGTTTAACAAGATGATGTATGCCAAGGGTTTAGTAAAGGGCTGGCCCCATTGTTAAGTATTCAGAACCGTTGGCAGCGATTAGTGCCATCAGCCTGGGCTTTGTTCTCTGCAGAAGGAGGTTTGTTCATTGAGCAGGTGGCCAGGGAGGGGGCAGGAGAGCAAGAGGGCCTTCAAGGCCCCCAAAGCCATAAGGACACGGCAGCTGTTCATTTAATCTGCAATCATTCATTCAGCAAATATTTATGGAGCACCTGCTGTATACCAAGCACTGTGTTGAATGCTGGGAATAGAGTGGTGAACAAGACAAAGTCCCTGCTCTCATGGAGCTCAACAGTCTAGGGGGCGGGGGAACAATAAACAGACAGAATAGAATGTGTATTGTGTTGTAGGCAGGTGCAAAACAACAACTTTCCTCCCACCTCCTGAGTTCCTCTAGCTGGGTGAGCAATCAAATTGATAGATTAACAGGAAAAAGTGTCCAAAGTTTATTACAGATGTACATGTGGAAATGCGGTAAGAGCGGAGATGGGAAAACCACTGGGCAGGTGAGGTTTCCAAGCCACTTTGGACAAAGGAGAAGAGGGCCAGAGGTCTGGGGTTTCAAAGGGAGAGCAGGCAATTCACAGGGAGGCAGCATGTAGTAAACAAATTCTTGCTGGGCCCCCAGAAACAACGGGACACAGAGGGGAATCTAGTGAACAGATTTCTGTTCGATTCTCCCTGTCTGCAACACTTAATTCACATGTGCTCAGGTGAATTCCCTTCTTGAAACAAGTGTTTCTTTCTGAATTTCTTTAGGCAGTAAGGCGGAGGGTCAACATTTCTTTGAGTCTTTTGTTTCTTAATAGCCAGCTTAAAATCAATGTTACAGAATGCATATTTTGGGGTGCCAAAACTTTGGGCACCTTCAGTATGCATAATAGAAAATATAATGGATCAGACAGCAGTAAGTGCTATGGAAAAATTGAAACAGGGCAGGAAGCTACAGAAGGTCCGGGAAGAGGGAGTGGCTCTTGAAGATAAGGTAGTCAGGGCAGGCCTCTGGGAGGAGGTGGTATGTGGGCAGAGGGCTGGATGAGGTGAGGGCTAACTGTGTGGAGGTCTCAGGAAGGGTGTTCCAGGCAAAGGGAAGGAGAAGAGCGAGAAGACCTGTGTGGTAGAAGCAGAGAGTGTAGGAGATGATGATGGACAGGTTGGCTGGGCTTAGATAACACAGGGCCTGATGCATGAAGTGGGGAGCCCAAGAGGATACAAGCAGGGGAGGAATAGGGGCTTGACTTATGTTTCCAATGTGCACTCTGGCTGCTGGATGGAAAATAGGCTGGAGGGAGGCCAGGGTACACCTGGAGGCCCATGAGGAGGCGTTCAGATGAGCCGGGTGAGAAAAGACAGGGGCTGGACCAGGGCAGGGGGTCTGTTTCAGGCAGAGCGGACGTGATGTCTTTCCTTCTCTGGTCAATTTCCCTGTTACAGCCATAGAGTTAATGGTGAAAAATCCCCATTTTGGAATCAACCATATTCTGTGTCGCCACTTTCTGTGATTTTGGGCAAATGGCATAACGTGTGCGCCTTGATTTTCTCATCTGTGAAATGGACAGACGTTCTAATAGCAGCACCTGTCGCATGTGGCTTGAGGGAGTCGTAAATTAAATAATGTATGTGTAGTGTTCAGCACAGTGGCTGGAATACAGAGAGTGCTCCAATCTCATCAGCCATTACTATTTGTATTATTATCTATAAAATGGGACAGGGGTTGTATTCCATTGTGGTTTTCAAATTGTATTTCACGGCCCTCTCACAATCATTTCAGCCTGAGTATCTCTGAGTTTCTCTTTTTTAATATGTTGGTTTTGTTCTAAGATTTTGTTCAGTCCTCCAGCTGAAACATGTTTGCAACCCTCTGAACTCCATGACTCCCCACAAGGTTCCTCCACCGCCTTCCAACTTTGCAGGGTTGCTGCGGTTCAGCTTCACCACGCGCCTCCTGCGAGACCCCTCTCCGTGACCCCGCCCCCACCGTCCTCCTCTCCCCGCCCATCCGCAGCAACGGGCCATTAGAGCTGCTCCGAACAGACACAGTGGCGGCAGTTGGGCCCAGCGTCCCCTGTTTGATCTATAAAGACCACACAAGAGAAGCCTTGGGGGAAGGAGGGAGGGCTGCCAGGAAATGGCTTTGAACCCAAAGCTAGGGCGAAAGTCCCTGGGGAGAGGCAGGAGGATGGGTTGGGATCTACTCTGGCCTCTCCATTCATCACCCCGCCTGTGTGAGGGCCTCGTAATTCCTCCCCTGGGAAATCCTGTGAGCCTCCAATTCCCCCCTTAACCCATCCCATCCCACCTCTACCAGTAATCAGAATGATAGCTCTAAAGCTCAGGTCTGACTCGGCCACGCTGAAGCCAGAAGGTTGGCACGGCCCCCCTCTGCCCCTCAAGCTAGTCCAAATGCTTCAGCGTGGGCTCAGGCCCTTTGCCTCCTGCTCTTTCCTGTCCTTGCTGCTCTGGCCAGCCCCTCCCCCACCCCCACAAAAAACCAAACCACGCTCTGTTCCCTCCCAGCTCTGAGTACTGTCTGCCGCTCTGTTCCCTCCCAGCTCTGAGTACTGTCTGCCCTCCTTCCTCCAGCAATCCCCTTTCCCATTCTCCAATCAGTGGAATTCTGCACATCCTTCAAGGCCCAACTGAAACGCCACCTCTTCTGAGAAGCCTTCCCTGAATAAACCCAACATGTGCCACCCTCTGCCTCTCCGACCTCCCACTCCTCAATCAGGCAAAAGTTGTTGTTGTTTTTATTGTTTTTCAAAAATGGAAATTGCTTTGCTGTTTTGTTTATAAAAGAGCAGTAGAATTTTGTTGAAACCTCAGGCAGCACAGAAAAGATCTAAAGAAGACTCCCCTCCACTCATTATCTCTGGGGGTGAAGAGGTGAGGTTAGGGGAGATTTCCACTTACTAATTAGATCTTGTACAGCTTGAAGATTTTACTCTGGCTTTTAATTAACCAAGAAATACAGGCATACATGCACCTGCTATTAAAAAGTCGGATATTGCTGAAAATTATAGCTACCATTTATAGAAACTTAGATCGTTCTTCTTCACAACAATCGCACCAGGGAGGGAGTGCGGCGAGGAAGAATAAGGATTGTGGAGCCCAAACTCTGGCTCTGCCACTAACGAGCTGTGTAACCTTGAACAAGGCACTTAACCTCTCTAGGCCTCAGTTTCCTCCTTTGTGAAATGGGATAATAACATCCCTATACAAATGGCCATTGTGAAGGTGTATTAAATTCATATACGGAACATGCTCTCCACATCTGTAATATAAGCCAGTAATGCTAGCTCACACTAATTGAGTTAGTGGAAACTGAGGCACAGAGAGATTAACAGCCTCCTAGTTAGTAAGTAGCAAAGCCAGGGTCTGAAGCGATACAGCCCAGCTCCCAAGCCCGTGGGTGTGACCACCAGGTGATACCGCCTTCCACTAAGTGAGTGTATTAATCACGTATTGCTTTGAGAGGAGGAAAAACAATCAGAAAACTAGTTTTAAATTTTGATTTCAATATGAAATACCCACCGTTAACACTCTGGCTCCTTCCCCTCAGACCTTCCCCCAGGCACGGTTATTCCTTCCTCTTCAGGCTCACAGTCCTAATCATATTCTGTTGTGATCCTCGGCCCGCCCACCTGGTCCTCCTACCAGATTCCAAACCCCTGTGGAGTTGAGGGCTTGTCTTTTCTTCTCTCTGTCCCCTGTGGTAACTGGCCTAGAGCAGACCCTCTACTGCTGTTGGTGGCCTTGTACCCAGCCAGCTCGGGCAGGTTTTTAGAACCTGAAGCCTGTTGAAGCAGGCTTTGCATCTGTGGCTGACGTAGGGGACGCTAAGGCAGTGTGGGAGACCTTTGCCTTTGTGGACGTGGCACTGAGGGCTACTGGGCCCACGTCCACAGGCTTTCAAACTGTCACGGACAAATGCAAGCTAAGGGCAATGCATTTCTACTTGTTTAAGACATAATGGGAACAACCCTGGGCTGAGTTTTTAGGGGGATGCAGGTGTAGCTTCCTTTAGAGATGGAGGAAATAAAATTCTTCATAGGTAGTAGGTGCTCCATGAATGTTTGTGTGAACTGAATAGAATCTTTGAAATCAGAATCTCGAGCAAAACGTACTTCATTGCCTGGGGCTGTCCCCCCATCTGTAAAGTCCTGCTGGAGGTCTGAGAACCCTAGATGAGTTTCCCCAGGGCTTGGACAAGGTAGCAGAGTAGCTGAGGCCTGGGGCACGGGTGCAGCTCAGGGCTCCATGATGTCTTAGCTGGGGCAAGTCACTTCATCAGCCAGAGCTCTAGTCTCATCTATGAAGTGGGGATAATGATAGTATCTACCTCCAAAGATTCTTGTAAAGATATCGGGAGATAATATGAATGCACAGGGCTTGTCACATACTATATGCTTAGAAAATGTTAATTATTATAACTGTTATTATTGGCCCAAGTTGCAGCCCATCCTACTTGCTTAGTAACAAGGTAGGGAGTGGGAGAGGGGAATGGGGCATCCTAATGCTCATTAACTCTCCCCCACTGACCTCCCCCGCTTCAAGGAAGGAGATTTGCTCCATGGCCCCAGAGGTGGTGTGAGGACGGATGACGACCCAAGGTCAAAGGGAGGCAGAGTCTGTTTGAATAGCAGCAAGAACACTCTGACAGTCATGCAGACCAGAAGCAGAGCAGGCTGTCCCCGAGGGCAGGAACTCCACACCGCAGGTGCAGGCAGACAGAAGTGGCTGATTTTGGCAGGAAAGCTGTAGCAGCTCTCCCAGGTGGGACCGAAGGATAAACCGGATGATCTCTAAAGCCCCCTACAGTTTTAAGAGTCTGTGGATCTAACTTAGGGGTTTTATGATGCTTGACAGTCAGACCACAGGCTGCAGATCAGTGGCCATGGACACATCCAGCCTGAGGATGTTTGCTTGGCCTACACAGCATTTCCCCCGTACTGTTTAATGAAACTTGTTATTACAAAAAAAAAATGTATAAAAGCAGAGAGAACAAGATCATGATCCCCCACATACCACCACCCTGGCCAGCTTTATCTGGGCCAGCACCAGCCACTACAGCTTTCTGCAGTGATGGAAATGGGCTATATTTTCACTGCCCATTACAGTACACTAGCCACACATGACTGGTGACTGATGGAAATGTGCCTAGTGTGACAGAGGAACTCCATTTTAAAGTTTAATTAATTTTAACAGGTAAATATAAACAATCATCTGTGGCTAGTGTAGGGCGTATAGGTATTGGAGAGCGTAAGTCTAGACCCCCCTCCATTTCTTTTCTTTCCATGTTATTTTGAAGCATACCTCAGGCATCATATCATTGCATTCATATGTATTTCAGTACAACCCTAAGGTCACCGGTTCAATTCCCAGTCAGGGTACATGACTGTATTGTGTGCCAGGTCCTCAGTTGGGGGTGCGCAAGAGGCAACCGATCCCTGTTTCTCTCACACGTTGATGTTTCTCTCTTTCTCTTTCTCCTTCCCTTCTCCCTCTTGAAAAATATTTAAATAAATAAAATCTTGAAAAAATAAAGAGATAGACTTTTTAAAAATATAATATTATCACACCTAAAACAAGGAATAATGATGTCTTAATGCATATGGTATTTTTAAAATTAGTTGCCAACATTTCCAAATTGGGATGACATTTTTGCATAAATGTCTTAATTTCCAGCTATTTTTTAAAAGATTTTATTTATTTATTTTTAGACAGAGGGGAAGGGAGGGAGAAAGAGAGAGAAAGAAACATCAATGTGGGGTTGCCTCCTGTGTGCCCACCTCCAGGGACCTGGCCCACAACCCAGGCATGTGCCCTGACTGGGGAATGAACTAACGATCCTTTAGTTTGCAGGCTGGCACTCAATCCACTGAGCCACACCAGCCAGGGCAATTTCCAGCTATTCTTGAAAAATTAAAATTCCAGCCCACTAGGCTCACATTCTCCCGGGGCAGCAAGCAGCTGGAGCTGTAATGATATCAGCTTGGCGCCCTGTAAACTAGGATCTCACACCCAGACCAGGGACAGACAGAAGAGGTACTTTCTCCCTGCCTTGAACTACAAATTCCCCTAGGTGACCAAAGCCACCAGAGGAGTGGAATCTAACTTCCCCTCCCCCAGCGGGCTCATGACATCCCCACTCTGCAAGGAATATCAGGAAAAGAGAGAAAGGGGGAACTAAGAGTCTTGAGCTAGAGTATGGGATCCTGGGTTCTAGTCTGCTCTGTACCCATTTCACAGATGGGGAAAGTGAGGCCAGAAAGAGAGAAGATCTGGCAGCAGCCGTACAGTGAAAGATGTAAGAGATGGGAACCTGGTCCCAAAGGCTTTGCTGGAGAGGAGCTGCCTGCTTAGCTGTTGGGCAAAAAGAGGGGCCCTGGCTGGGAGCTGCTGGTGGTGCGTTGCACAGGGCAGGGTCTCAGCTTTTTGGCCAAGGCTAAAATGAATGGCGGAGAAATATTTGGCTTCAGCCCAGCAAAAAAAAAGAGGTGCTATGACTCTCCAGGGGGGCTGCTAAGGAGGAGGGAGACAGCCCCACTCCCAGCGCCACATGAAATGGGAACCGAACGTGTAAAATCACATTCTTTGCTGGCATTTATGACTCATTTGGCTGCCAACCCAGGAAGGTCCTATTTTGAATCCGTGCAGGAGTGCTCAGCATCAAGGGGCCAGCGGATGGGCAGGGGGCCTCAGAGCCACTCCCTGCAAGAGCTTCCTGGGCCACACTGCTGATGAGGTAGCACAGAGAACCTACAGGCAGCATCTGGGTCCCCAGGGCCTGGCTCAGCTTGATTTGTATCCTGTGGTGAAATGGAGGAGTTAGCCACTCTGCCTTAAGATGCAACTTGATGCTTCTGGGCATGTCACTTCTCCAAATGCTTGCTAAACGTCTCTGGGGTCCCTCACCTTCTGGGGTCATCCTCACCTCTCACCTGGGAACTGGTCTTCCACCTTCTACCCTTGCCTCCCTCACTCCAATCTGTTCCCCACAGCAAGTACTGCCTCTAAAACCCAGACGTGCTGCCTAATCCTGCCACTCCCTTGCTTAAAACCTTCCTGTGGCTCCCCAGCAATCTTAAGATAAAGACCAAATCCTTCACCATGGCCCACCTCATCTCTTGCTTTCTTACCTCCGCCTGGAAGCTACAGTGGTTTTGACCACTTACTGCTTCCTCCCAACTCAAGACCTTTGCCCATGTTGTTCCTCTGCCAGAAACTTCTTTCCCTCCTACCTTCACCTGGTTAACTCCCATGCCTGCTTCAGATCATGGCTTACTAGCCACCTCCTTCAGGAAGCCTTCTTGGATTGTTATCCCCTTCCCAAGCTGGGCCAGGCCCTCCTGCAGTAGCACTGCTTGGCTCAGTGCTGGAACATGGAACCCTGTTTGCAGCAGGTCAGGAACCCATGGAATATATTTGCTGTTCTGTGTTTATGTGATGATTTCATTAACGCCCAGGTTCCCCCACAGACAGTAACGGATGGGCTGGGGTGTCTTGTTCAACATTGTGTCCACCGGCATTTTGGAACAGTTCCTGGTGCATTGCAGGTACTCAGAAATGTTCGATGAAAAAATCGAACTCAGTTTCCGAGACTCAGTTTCCTCATCTGGAACGTGGGGATCATGCCCACTAAACCTTACAGGGCTGCAATGAGGATTTTAGCAAAGTCCATACAGAAGGTCTTTGATGAGTGGCAGTTATTTTCAGGGGGAAGGCAAAGACTCCAAAGAAGACCTGCCCTGTGAACTTGCCCCAGAAGGACTTCTCTGACCCACCATCTCCTCTGCACGGATTCAGTGAGCCCCAGGGAAAGCCAGCCTACGAGTGGCCACAGCTGTACCAGACGCTAAACCAGAAACGAGAAGGCCTCCTTTTCCTGCTGGGGCCTTGAAGTCAGAAAACTCCTTAAGGTTTCCCGTTGGTTGCATGCCCAGCACCGGGCTGAGCATTTGACGTTGTACCACTACTTACTGATTTCATAGCTACTCCATAAGGCGGGCATTAAGCCGAGGGGTTCAGAGAGGGAAGCGACTTCCCCAAGACTACACAGACAGTAAGTGATGGAGCCAGAACCTGAACCTAGGTCTCCCTGACTCCCAAGCCCGGGTTATTTCCGTCTGCATTTGGCTGCCTTTCTTGGGAGCTTATAAAGTATCCTCACACTCTTCGTTTATTCACTCACTCAGAAAACAAATACATGTTGAACATTAACTATGAGCCTGGCACTAGCAACATAGAAGAGAACAGGGGAGCCGTGGTCCCCACACCACTGGGGGGACATATGATAAATATGTAAGCAAGTAAATTAGACCATTTCGGGCTGTTACATGTATTGTTAAGAAAAGAAAACAGGTTAACATGTCAGGAAGTGGCCAGAGGGGTGAGCAGGGTGCATTGGGCGGGGCCCTAGGAGGGTCTCTCTGAGGAGCTGACACCGAGCTGCCATGGAAAGAACGAAAATTTGTCAGAGGCTGGGATGAGCTTGGGGTGTTCAGGAAGCAGCAAGGCCAGCGCGGCTGGAGGGGTGGAAGGTGGGGAGGGCAGGGGGAGAGAGGCGCTAGAGGCGGGCAAAGGCCAGGCGGCACTGGGCCTCCAAGGTCACGGTAAGAATTCTGTTCTCAGAGTTGTGGGCAGTGGCAGGAGCTGATCTGAGATTTGACAGGACCCCTCGGGCTGCGGTGTGAAGAATAAGCTCAGAGAGTGCCAGGACGGAGGAAGGGCACCAACCAGGGCCGAGGGAGGCTGCCGCTGCTTGGAGTTGGGTGGCTGGGACCAGAGTGGTGACATCAGGGCGGAGAGAAGTACCTGAGTGCAGGACACAGGTGCTGGGCCTTAAGGTCGTAAGAATCGGATGGGTGGGGAGATGGGCCCGGTGGAAACTCCTTGAGGAGGCCAGAATCAGGGCGCTTGGGCCCATTCTGTGGAGGAGGACTGAGGCCCACAGCGGGGCTGGACTTCCCCAGAAAGGACTCGAGCCTGGGTCTCCTGACTCTCTAATTACTGTTGTCACCCTCGCACAGTTTTCTCTAAGCCCTCATGATGCCCAGCAAAGCTTGTAGGTCCATCTCTGTCTGACACGGGTCCTCCTGGGCATCTCTGCCTAACATGGGCACCACACACCCTCCATGTGACTGAAGCACCTTCTCTGGGGCAGGGCCCATGAAGAGCCACGTCTGAGTCCTAGGTGTGGCACTAACCTGCTGGGTGACTTTCTACAAGCCCAGTCCCTTCCTGGGTCTCAGTTTCTTCATCTGTTAAATGAGGATAATAATAGTACCCACCTCGAAGGTTTGCTGTGAAGAATGAACAATATGTATAGAAAGGCTGAGCATAGCCGGTCATGCAGTTGGCGCTCAATAAATGCGACTATTAACAGTATCATTAACACCTGCCCACTGTCCCCTACAGGCATACAGAGCAGTGATGGGCCCGGCTGGTGTGGGGTGTCCGGCTCCTTCCCATCAGCCCTGCTCTCCCAGCCCCACCCTGCTCACCTCCAGAGGTTTGCAGGCCCGGCCCCCAGGGGAGGCCAGGAGCTAGCCAAGGCAGGGTTGGAGTGGGAGGTTCCTGGATGGAGCAGGAGCAGGGGCACCGCTGGAGGCTGCTGTGTTTTTGGCCCACAGTGTGAGGGGGCGTGGAGAGGGGCGAGAACACACACTCAGAAACACGGAGACCGACAGATGGAGGAGCTGAGGATGTGAGAGACGCAGACAGACAGAGAGAGACCCAGAGTCGGGGAGAGGAGGAGCAGGCAGGGGAGGACAGCCGGAAAACTGGCAGTCTCGCTGAGCCATGAGCTGAGCAACAGACCGGCAGATGGACCAAGCAGCCAAGAGACTGACAGATAGACAGACCACAGGCAGACCCCGTATCCAAGAGACAGACAGAAAGACAGACGGAAAAGCAGACCAGTATCCAAGAGGACAGACAAGCGATCCTGCTATTCAAGCGATAGACAGACATATCCCCGGCCTCTAAGAGCAGACAGACAGGCTTACACATGATCCTGGGCCAGTATCAAATGGACACAGTATCTGGGAGACAACGTGACCCATAATGCAAAGTACAGACCACTGGACTGACCTGGGGCCCCAGGGTGAGGCTGACTGACAGACAGCTCGATCGACTGACTGACAATAACTAAGGAACAGATAAATAAATAGGCTGACCCTGCATTCACGGGATGGACGCAACAGGCTGGACTGAGCCACTGACAGAAGAGACGGTGGGTAGGCTTTGAGGGTAGACAAAGGGACGGGTCCAGCTCGGACACGGGTTGGACCATCTGCGTGGGGACAGAGGACCTGGCCAGAAACCCTGGCCTCGTACCAGAGACTCGGGGCAACCCAGGAACGAAGAACAGGAGAGAGAGAGAGTGACCCAGACACTGGGCCCAGAAGCTTCCTGGCTTCTCAGGGATATGGATCCCCTCTTCCTTCCCCATGAGAGAGGAGCCCCCCAGCCCTAGGGGATGCTGGGAGATTTCTGGGTCACAAAGGCAGCCACATCTAGGAGAAGAAAGTAAGCTGTGTCCATTTCTTGACCCTGCTGGCTGCTCAGGGAGGCGATCGGGTCCCGAAGGCACAGCTCTCTGGATGCTGAGTGCAGGGGTTTCACACCCTAAATGCTGGCGTCTCTCCTCTCTAAATTTGGCTTTATTTGCTCCCAACCCCACCTTCAACAACACATACTATCTGTTCCTCCAGTTTCCTCCCGAACATGCTGCTTCTCTGAGCACAAGGCTGGGAGTCGGCAAATTAGGTCCCGAATAGGTCTCTGAGCACCTGTTTCCTCGCCTGAAAGACGGGCAGTGAGGCGAGTGGTAGCAGCTGTCCACTAGGTTCATCAGGCTCTGGCTCCCACTGGCCTCGGGCAGCACAAGACTGGGAGCTGTCGAACTTGGCTGGGCCCAACCAGGCTGAGGAACATCAGGGAAAGCTTCCTGGAGGAAAAAGGATGGAAATAAGTCAGTGAGGACAGGAGTCGCCTGTGAGGTGACCTGGCTCTATGCAAACTCAGGCAGAGCAGCCCTGGGGTCTCCAGGGTCAGGAGTGAGACACCTGCAAACACATTTACTCATTCAACATATATTTATTGAGTGCCTACTGGATGTGCTAATGCTGGGGACACAGTGGTGACCAAGACAAAAAAGGTCCCACCCTAATAGAGCACAGTGGCAAAATAGAAAAACAAATGTGTACATTAATACATAAGGTCGTTTTATAGTGCATGTTAAGAAAATAAGGGAGGGCAACGTGATAGACCAGAGCTATTTGTGAGAGTGAGGGGCTGACATGGGCCTGGTGACCAGGGAGGCCACTCTGAGAAAGTGACTCGGGAGCTGATAAGGAGCCAACCACAAGAGGATCTGGGGAAAGGGTGTTCCAGGCAGAGCAAGTAGCCGGTGTGAAGGCCCTGAGTCGGGAACAAGTTTGAGTCGAGAACAAGTCGGAAGCTGGGGGTACCTGGAGCGCTGAGAACAAATGAAACAGTGGTTTGGGAGGAGAAGGGGGAAATAGGCAGGGCCAGAGGGTTTAGGGCCTGCGAGCCAAGGGGAGACACTTGGATGTTTGTTCCAAGTGTGGTGGGTGGCCCTTGGAAGGTTTTGAGAAGGGGAATGACATCTCTGACAGGTTTTCAGAATACCCTACTGGTTGCCATGTGGATGTAGAGAGCCCACCGAGAAGGCAACAGTGACAGTGGCCTGGCCCAGGGTGGTGGCATTGAGAGAATGGATGGACTGGGGATGCGTTTTGGGGGAGAGCAAATACATCCCCCCAAGGCTGCCTTCTTTCCCCTGAGAGAGAACTTCCTTCTCTGGAGGTGGTATCAGTCCCATCTGCGGTGAAGATCGATTTCTTCCAGTCTCCTTTCAGAGTGGAATGTGGTGGGCTTCCTGGAGAAGGTTTTAAGAGAGGCTGCTGGGTAAAGGAGGAGCCAAAGGCCTCAACCCAGCATATGCTCCTCCCCCTGCTCTCCCACCCCTCACCGTGTGCTCATCCCTCTGCTGTTTACAAACGCTCACGACAAGGAGGAAAATGAGGGTCAGAGAGGCAGAGAGAGTACCCAAGGCCACCTAGCACCCAGGGCAGGGCTGCGCAGCTCCCACAGACTCAGTGTGGTGCCATCTTGCCTCTCCGATGCTCCTCGCCGCAGGAGCTGTGACGTCGTAGGGAGGAGGGCGGCGCTGACCCCTTGCTAGAGAAAGTGGAACTGAGGTTCAGGGAAACCAGGGTGCGTGTCCCGGACAGGACTGTTTTAAGACCTCCGCATGTATCAAGCGTATTCAAATGCGGCCGTATCAAACATCAAACATATATTCTATATAACCAGATGAAAGCCAAATTGCCGTTGACTGCCTGGTATCATGTTCTGTTTTGCAGACATTTAATTAAACATTTATTAATTTTGATTCTGCAGCTTTTCCCTGTGTTTTAGAGCCAATTTCTTTTTCCAGGCCTCAAACATTTTTCTAGGCCCATAAAACCCTTGCAGGCCCTTGGCAGTGAGCACGCAGCGTGGCTGGCAGGAGCAGCCACAGATTTGGGCTCTCTTGCCAAAGCAGGCAGAGTATTGTTGAACCCCGGCCCTTTCAGCCCCAGACTACCACAAGAGCTTCCTACACTCCCCGCTGACCCCACGTTTCTGGGTCTCAGAGGCCTTTTGTCTTCCCCTCCCCCTTCTCTGCTCTGGCCCACTGTGGTCCTGGGCTGGGTGAGTCCTTTGTCTGTGGTTAGCGGGTGTGGGGCTTTGGGAGCTGGCAGGAGTGGGCGGGGAGGTGGGCAGGCAGCCTGTCAGGTGGTGATGGATGCTGGCTGGGCCGGGGCCTCCCTCATGCTGACCAGGGCCAGGAAACAGATGGTCTTCCAGCCTGAGAGAAACTTCCAGGGTGTCGCCCTCCCCCAACTCCCCAGGCCCCTTCACGTTGGACCAGCTGGTCTCTCCTTCCTGTTCAGAGCCAGAGCCATGGGAATGGGGAAGGGAACTGGGCTGGGGGGAGATGCAGGCTGGGAACAGTGGTCTGTGTTCTGGGCCCTCAGGAGATTGGGGGGCCATCTGGGTCTCTCCCTTAGCCCCCCTACCTCTGGCCATCTCCAGTTCTGTTCTCTGCCCCTCCTCTGTGCCCTGCCTGAGCTCAGCCCTGTCATTTCAGGCCTGGACCAAACTCCAGCCTCTCCTGGCGTTCCTCCAAGCCAGCCTCCAGAGCAAGCTTTCTAAGCCACTGAGCTTATCACATCACCCCTGATTCTGGGATACAGTTCAAATTTAGAATAAAATATGAACTCTTCAGTCCAGAATTTGATGCCCTTCACAATGCTAGTTTTCTTATATCCCTGTGCATGAGCCCCCACCCCACCCCCCTGCCTCCAGGCCTGCAAACCACTGGCCATCCCCCTAACAGGCCAGGTTCTCTCATGCCCCTGTGCTTCTGCTTAACTGCTTCTTCCACCTGGAATGCCCTGGCACTTCCTGTGTGCCTTCCAACACCTACCCATGTTTTAAAACTGAGACCAAATGTTTCTTCTTCCAGGAAGTCTTCCCTGACCCCCCTCAGCCCCAGTTAAAGTTACCCATCTCTCCTCTGGATTCCACAGCATCTTAGAGCATCTATTGCAGCTCTTAGCTTGTCTCCCTCCCATGGGAGTGAGAGACACTTAAGGGCGCAGGATGTGGCACGTAGCTAGTGGTCAGAATATACTTGCTGTGTAAATGAACGATGCCAGCTGCAGGGATCCTTATTGGGGGATAGGTAAGGGCCCAGTGAATAAAAGTTATGAGGAGACACATTTCTGCTCATCAAAGGAACACAATCTGTGTGGAGCTGCTCAGGAGCGGAAGGCCTTGCCTCAGGAGGTGGGGACTCCCTACCATGAAAGTGTATAAGCAGAGACTGTAAATGCACAGGGCTGGGAATTGCTAAAGGAATTTCAGCAGCGGATGGGAGAGTTGGACTGAGGGACCAGGGATGGGGAGGAGAGCCCCAGATGGGCTGTTTCCAGCCACATTTTCAGAAGAGAGTTCAGATCCCAGAACGTTAGCTCTGAAAGGATCTCCAGAGTCATCAAACCCATCCCTCTTGTTGGCAGATGGAGAAACTGAGGCCCAGAGACGGTCACGCCTTTGCTGAGACCAGGATACTCACTGGGGAAATTCTGGGTCTTCAGCTGATCCCAAATTCCAGGAAGCACTGCGTTCCTCCCTTGGGCTGGCAATTCGCAACTGAACACCATTGGCCTCCAAACCACATTCTGATAATGCCAGCGCTTTCTATCTGGGAAATCCCTGTTTCCCCAGTTTGTGATTCCAGCAACAGGGGCACTGAATCTGTTGGGATTTTCTCCCCTGGTTTCTGGGGAGATCTCTTCCAGAGGAACCATCTTTGGCTTCAACAAAGGGTGTGCCTGCCCCATGAATCAGGGAATTTGGGGGTTTGGGGGGCTAGTGTCTGTCACAGCAACAGCCAGGGGTGGAGCTGCTGGGCAAGCCACCAGGGCAGAGGGGGGAAATCAGACCCAGAGATCGGTGTGGATAGGTCCCTTGTCACCCAGTGGACACTGCACTTTACAGCTGCTAAGTATCTTCTCATCCATTTCATCCTCACAGCCACTTTGGCAGGGATTAACTAGGGCTCAGGGAGGGTCTTCTTGCTCAAGATTACACAGCAAAGTCAGAAATTGAACCCAGGACTCCCGGATCCCTTCCAGGTCCCCTACCAGGTTCTCATTCAGTGAAACAAACTTTCAGTCATTCACACATTCATTCATTCAGCCAACACGCAGACTGAGTGAGCATCGCCTGTGTGCTAAGAACTGCAGGTGCAGCAATTAGCGAGCTGACCTAGTCATCCTCACAGAGTTCACAGTCTTGCGGAGATGGATGCATAAGCAGGCAGTTGCAGCCCACCGTGAAAAGGGCTGGGTGGGAGGGCAGCCTAGGAGAAGCCCCTACTCCAAGTGGAGAGTGCTCAGCGGAGGCTTCTGGTTGGAGTCGTGTTTATAAGCTGAGCCTTGGGGGCAAAAAGCAAGAGTTATCCAGGCTGGGGGCTGGAGGGGAGTGGGGGACAGAACAGGCGAACAGCAGTTGCAAAAGCCCAGTGGTGAGGGGGAGCACTGTGAGCTGGAATCTGACCTGTGCAGAGTAGCTGGGGACAGGAGGTTCGTTGGGAGAAGCGACATGAGAAGAAGCAGCAAAGCCTCAAATGCCAGGGGATCTCTAAGCAGCTTCCCGGTGCCCTGTGGGGAGAACTGGGCACTCAGAGGTGGCATTGGGAACGGGCCAGGAAGCTGCTGGTGGCAACAGAACTGGGGGCTGGCACCGGGAACTGTTCCTTGTGTGGGCGAAGTCTTTATGGCACACGGGGAGAGGCAGAGCTGCTTAAAGGGAAGAGGGTGAGCCCCGAAGCCAGGCTGCCTGGTTGTGAACGCTGGCTCCACTGCTTCCTAGCTGTGTGATCTTGGGTCTCAGTTTTCTCATCTATAAAATGGGGATTAAAAAATGACAGGGTGCCAGGAACCCTGTGAAGAAAGCAGGCCCCGATGTGCCAGAGGAATAATGCTGATGAGAACGCTGCAGTAAGTAAGCACGCACTTTGTGCCACTGCTTTAAACTTAGGAGCCCCCTGCGACCTCCCCAACCGCAGCCCCAAGGAGTTCATTGATCCTTTCAAAATGCCCATTTTACATCTGTGGGAATAGGCTCAGCGCAGTCAGTGACTTGTCCAGGGCTGCACACGTCTACCCTTGCCCCTTGCGCTTCCTGGGTGGCGAGGGGCGGGTTGGGAGTGGGCGCTTGACCGTGAGCACCGCGACCCTCCGGCAGGTACCTGCGCACCGTGTACCTGGGGCTGCAGAGCCGCTGGCGCGGGGAACGGCTCCGGCGCCACTTCTACTGGCGGATGCTGTTCGAGAGCGCCGACGTGAGCATGCTGCGCCTTCTGGAGACCTTCCTGCGCAGCGCGCCGCAGCTCGTGCTGCAGCTCAGCCTCCTGGTGCACCGCGGTGGCCGTCCGGACCTGCTGCCGGGTGAGCCCAGCTCCCACCGCCCTTATTGCCGCTCCGCCCTCCTCGCTCCAGACTCTGGGGACAGAGCCCCCCACCCCCAACCCGAGCTCACTCACCTTCAGTATTCAGTATTCTGACAGCCCCACGTGCCAACGCTCTGAGCTTCAAGCCCCCTGGGGATGGCCTGTGCACCCCCACCCCTCCCCACTCACGGTCAAGGTTGTGCAGGCCTTGCCCCTTCTACTCTCACCACCCTCCAGGCCTCCCCAACGGCCCACTTACTCTCAGCGTTGGAAGAGACCTGGCTCCTCCACCTCTGCTCCTCCTCTCAGGCCCCATTCGGCCCTTCCACCCTTTCCTAGCATCAGGACAGGCCAGACCCCATTTCTGCCAAGTCCAAAGAGGCCCTTGACCCCATCACCACCCCTCAGGCCCTCCCCTGCCCCCTTCATTCTCCAAACTTCCCTGATCCCAGCCTCCACCTCCGGAGACCCCTTGTCCATCCACCCTCTCAAGCTCTTCAGCCCCTGGGAACCCCTCCCAGGTTTAGCTCTGGTTCCATGCACTCACCTCCACCTTGCCTCTTCCCTAACTCCAACTGCCCAGGCCAACCCCTTTCATGTCAGAGAAAGGCCCTGTCTCCTCGGGGCTCCCCATGCTCCTCCCACCCAGACTCCACCCAGCCCCCCCCTCAATGTCCTGAAAGACTCTCTCACCACCTGTCAGGTGTGGGGCTCCCATCAAAACTCTTGCCGCCCTAGATTTTGTTCCCATCCTCTCAGCTGTGCTCAGGTTCCCACCCCTCTTCACAACCCAATCTCATCCTGGTTACCTATAGCTTCTAAAAGTCCCCTCCTGGTTCCTCCACATCCTAATTGTGACCACCCCCCCCACTCTTTACCTCCTTGTCCACTCCCAGAGTCCTACACCCTAATTTCCCACCTTTCCACCAAACCCCTGAACCCTATCAGTCCCATACTAGCGACCTGGGCCTGACCTTTATGGAGACCCAAATCACCCACCTTGCCTTTCCCTTTATGCTCCTACCCCCGAAGAAGTACCCAGCTCCACCCACTCTTCCCCCCATCATCAATCTTGAAGTCCACCCACTAAGACCCTCCCCAGACCCTGCCTGATTTATAGACCCTTCCGTCACAGGCCTCGGAACCCAGCTCCTGACCCAGAACCCTCCCCTTTACCCAGCCCTCAACCCAGACCCATCCCTAACCCAGCCCACCCCACCCCCGCCCTGTCTCCACAGCCCTCTCCACCTCCGCCTCACTGGTGTCCCTGGCCTGGACGCTGGCCTCCTACCAGAAGGTGCTGCGGGACTCTCGCGACGACAAGCGGCCACTGTCCTACAAGGGTGCGGTGGCCCAGGTGCTGTGGCACCTGTTCACCATCGCGGCCCGCAGCCTGGCCTTCGCGCTCTTCGCCAGCGTCTACAAGCTCTACTTCGGCATCTTCATCGTGGCTCACTGGTGCATCATGACCTTCTGGGTCATCCAGGGTGAGACGGACTTCTGCATGTCCAAGTGGGAAGAGATCATTTACAACATGGTAGTGGGCATCATCTATATCTTCTGCTGGTTCAACGTCAAGGAGGGCCGCAGCCGCCGCCGCATGGCCCTCTACTACTGCATTGTCTTGCTGGAGAACGCAGCACTCACGGGCTTCTGGTACTCAAGCCGCAACTTCGCCACCGACTTCCATTCGCTCATCCTGGTCTGCGTGGTGGCCTCCAGCTTCGCACTGGGCATATTCTTCATGTGCGTCTATTACTGCCTCCTGCACCCCAACGGGCCCATGCTGGGTCCCCAGGCGCCTGGCTGCATCTGCCCTGAGGCCTCAGAGCCCTGCGGCCCACCAGCTGACGCCGTCACAAGTCCCCCGAGGTCCCTGCCAAGGACTACAGGCGCTGAGCGGGATGGGGCCTCGGTGGGGGGCGAGCGTGCAGGGACCCCCACACCACCTGTCTTCCAGGTGAGGCCCGGCTTGCCTCCCACACCAGTGGCCCGCACCTTGCGGACAGAGGTGCCTGTCATTCGGATTGACCTGCCTCGTAAGAAATACCCTGCATGGGATGCTCATTTTATTGACCGCCGGCTCCGGAAAACCATTCTGGCTCTGGAGTACTCCTCGCCGGTCACACCCCGGGTGCAGTACCGGAGCACGGCGACCTCCCAGGAGCTGCTGGAGTATGAGACCACAGTGTAGGCCACAGTTCCTCCCGCAACAGGGATGGGATTGGCTCATCCCACATCGACCACAGTGTTGAGCCTGGAGTTTCAGGGCCACCAGGCTACAGGGAAGCGGGTCGGTTGGTACAAGGGTAGGGTGGCTCCACCATTGGGTTCTTTCAGGGGAGGGGCAGCCTGGCGGCGGCCCCAGCCCTGAGCTGTGTTTTAAGCCCTGTGGCCCAGTTTCTAAGCCCTCCTTGGACCAGGGCCCAGGGAATTAACCGGTGCTACATTCCTCATGAGCTGCCCTGCTTTCATGAAGGCCTCCATACCACCTCCGGTGCTGGGGACCCCGCACCCTCCCCCTTGCCTGGAGTTGCCCACGTGTCACCTGTGGTGGGCCTGTCAGAGCAGGGGCACTGTCCAGGCTCCGTGACCAAGGCCCTGTGCTCCTGAAGGGGTGCTGAGGGTGGGCTGCCTCTGTGGTGGGCGATCTCTGAGGATGAAGGGGGCTGCAGAAGATGTGGGGTGAGGTGGGAGTATCTGGTGGACAAAGTGGGTACAGTTCCTGCGGGTCCAAGGCCTGGAGCCTGGGCCAGAAAGGAATTAAAGGAGGGAGTTGGGGTGGGGTGGGGAATTGGGGGTGGGGGCAGAGAGTACCACAGCTGAAGGGAAGGAAGAACGCTGAGACATCTGAGCGGTTCAGGCTGGCTGAAACATGAAAGGTAGCAGACTTGGGGGAGGGGAACCCTTGATCCAGAGCACACAGCACGTTCTCCAAATGACCCCCTCCAGGGACAACCTCTGTGTGGGCTCTGTCATGGTTGAGGTCCCAGACACCTGCGATGAGGTGTTTCCAGGAGCCTTGCTTTGTTCTAGGTGAGCACCCAGGACATGTCTGGTAGAAAAAGGTCTTGAATGCAACAGATCAAATGTCTAGGAAGATACTCTATCTGGGCTCGATCATAGGTGAGGTTCTAGCACATTTGGCAGAGGAACTTCTTAGAGAGACATTCCTAGTTCCGGGTGAAGCCCTAGAACACACTTGATAGATATCCTAGGGAGTCACCACCCCGGGTTCTGTTGCGTGGCGAGCACTCGGGAGCCCTGCTGCTGTACCCTGGGGAACTCTGGCCCCTGCCACCGTGGTAGTGGAGGGCCTCGAGGACCCCGTGTGAGTGGGGTATTCTAGGAACAGGTACTCCAGTTCTAGATTTCTGGGGTTCGAAAGAGTTCCGTGCTCCCGTCCGCCTTGGTCCATAGCCGTCTTCCCAAGAGGAAATTGTCCTTGGGAACCCCTGGTACATTTCAACTGCCAACTGGTTTCCAGATATTAAAAATGAGCTCTGGGGACGTGATATAAGTCTTGGCTCTGAGCCACCCTGCAGATGTGGCTTCCTTCGGCAGCAGCTGGGAAACTGTTTTGTTTTGCCCAACCCTCCGGGACTTGTGGTCCATTCCCATGTCCCGAAGATCCCACGGTGCCCATGACATCATTCATCCAGGGCCCCTCTTCTCCACCTGGGACAGCCAGTCGTGGACAAAGTGGGGAGTGTGGGAGTAGGCAGTCTGTGTGGAGCAGGGAACAAAGCCTCTAGGCAGAGCTTAGAACACCCCCACCTTGTCCCCACTCCCCGATGCCAACTAAGGTGTGTTCCCTGCAGGGACACAGCAGATGATGTTAAGGCCCGATGCAGACTTGGGCTGGGGGTGAGGTGGCCCATGAGAACACTAGACTATGCAAATTAGAGGGGCATTTAGCCCTCTCTGGGTCAGCATCCTTGGGGTGATAGATGGGAAACTGAGGCCCAGAGTGGCAGCTAGTCTCACAAGGTCCCAGACTCCTGACCATTCCATCAGATAGTGATGGGTGATGGTGAGTTGGCTGAGGATGAAGGGAGAGGGCCACACTCAGGGTGCAGGGTGACCCCAAAGGCAGAGAGGACAGGACCACCACGTCACACACACACATAGAAGCACACATCACACCTGTGACACAAGTCACCTCACTCTCCAGCACACACACCAAGATGGTGTGTGCATCCCTCCCCCCAACACACAGAGAATGCTTTCCCCTCTTTCGTCCACGTCCCTGATCCCTAAGAAGCCTTAGGAACCGGGCCTCAAGGTGACAGGTGGTGGGGGAAGCCAGAGGCCCGGTTCCCCCCTTGGTGGCTCCATCCAACCTCCCTGATCTGCCCACATCAGTCTTTGGAGACCAAATTTCACGGCCAGCTACATGCCTGTTAAAGCCCTTTGTGAGCTGGGGCATGCGGGCCGCGGACCAGACCCGCCTGTTTCCCCAGGGCTGACCGCTGGGAGTTTTCCCCCATCTTGTTTCACTTAAACTTTCCACTGCTTGCAGCTTCCCTATACAAGAGGTGTTATCAACTCATCTTACAGAGGAGGAAACTGAGGCTCAGAGATGTGGCGTAAGCGTCACCCTTGGCAAGTTATCTCACTCCCCAGTGTCTTAGAATGGCCCCTCCTGCTGCCCCATTCTCCAGCACCCTAAAAGGGAAAGTTCAAAAATATCTTTCCTGGGAGCTGGGAGTTCTTCTGGCTCCAGGAGATACCAGAGAACAGGGCGAAGACCGAGCCGGCAGTGCTGAGGCATGGCTCGAGGCTCTCAGAGAAGCCGTGGCCACATTTTTGGATTTCACTCCATCCCCAACCCCCTCATCTTATCAATCCCACAAAACCTTCCCTCAGAACCTCTGCGTGCCAGGCCATCAGAGTAGCAGAAATGGCCCTCGGAGAGGGCTGCAGGCACCGCCTCCTGCTTCTCACCCTCAGGAAAAAGTTTAGCCCCTGAAGGGCTCCCCAACCACCCTCCACCCCCAGGGACTCAGGACCCCATCCCTCCCAGGCCTGAGGTCCCACTTCACCAGCCTGTCCTCCGCTTTATCTGGCCCCCGCCAGTCCCCTTGTTTCACTAGGTTAGAGAAGTCACCACGGAGAAGGGCACCATCCCATCGAGCTGTTGTTTTGCGTTTGTTTCTGTGACAATCTACCTCAGCCAGTCTCTTCCCCACCAAAACCGGGCCCCCTGAATCCCTGACTCCTGCTTCCCATATCACACCGCCACCCTGGCCTACCTGCTCCTTCGTTCCCAGCGTCCCTACAGCGTCCTCACGTGAGAGCAGGTCCCAGAACCACAGTCCAGTGGAGCCCTCGGGGTCCCCTGAGTCATCTGCCCTTTATAGCCACTGTAAAGGAGAAATGGAGGCCTGGAAAGGGCTGGGGACTCGCCCAAGATCACACGAAGTCAGTGGCAGAATAAGGCTTTTCCTGGAGCCGAGACATAGTTGGGTCTGTCTTAATTTTTCCAGGCACAGAAGAGAACAGGACACCGGGTACCCAGAATGCCAGGCCCTGCTCTGCTCTCAGTAGCTTCATCCCCAAGAGACCAGTGTCCCCATTCCCAGGACAGACTTCCGTCTCTTAGTTTTCTTGGACTGATCCCTCCTACTGACTGTGCTCCCGGAGCCTCTCCAGGCACCACGCACTCCTCTTCATACCTCCACGCACTGACATACCACGTGCCTTGTAATCTCCACCCCGGTTAAACAGCACAGACCTCCACCCTGCCCCTACAGGAAAGGCTTTTTTGGTTCCCTCCTCTCATCTGCCTCATCCCCAAAATCTGCCTTTGCCCTAGCCAGCTCCCTGCTTGTGTCCCAAATGGGTATGTCACCCATGAGAGCTGGAGGAAGCAGAGGGCAGGGAAGGCAAGGCCTGGGGAATGTCCAGGTCTCAGGGTGAAGGTCAAAGGGGCTGGGCGTATCGAGGGAAGGTCTTGCCTGGCAGCCCCAGTGCCCTCGTAGGGGCCAGTGTTCAACAGGTCCTCCCCTCGGAGCTCACCTGGGGTAGCGTGCGTGGGTTGCAAATTCCAATGCCTTCAGGTAATGAAAACGAGAATGTGGCAAAAGAAAGAGTACGTATCCTGCCTGTAGGCACTAAAATTCAAATTTTTTAAAAACCCAGTGCTGGTCAAACTAAACACTCGATATTTGGGCCATGGGCCACCAGTTTGAAACCTCTGGTTCAAAACGAGAACATTCTGTGGAATACAGAGTCTGGACACCCCTCTGGGGAAGTTAAGGACAGAGGCCCTGGCCGCCTCTGAGACTTTTCTAGTCTAACCCTAAACTCTCACCACCCGGCTACCTGAGGTTTGGCCCCACAGCCCTCTCAGTTGGAAAGGGAAGGGAGGATAGGGTGTCCCCAGGTCCCTGATTTAGGGACCACCGTCTGACAAGGGCTACAGACCCTTCCAGTGCCTGAGCGCTGAGTGGGCTAGTTCAGGGGCTAGGTCTTCTCCAAGCGGGGTGGGGGCTCTGGCTGGGAGGAATCTGCATTTGGTTGGGGGAGAGTTCACAGGATGAGGGCTGAAAGCCGGAATCCATCTGCTCCCATCCTGCGCAGGGCCCTGCCATCCTTTGGCCCCTGTGTCCCGCCCAGGTAAAGCTGGAGCTTGGGCCCGCAGGGGGCGGGGCTATCGATTTCTGTACCAATGTGCTTTGTGATTCGCATGAAAGGGGCTGAGTACCAAGCCACTAGGCATCAGTGGACATGGGGCCAGAGCATCCCTTCCCACCAGAGGGGCTGCTGGAGCTGGAGGGAAAAGGAACTGTATGTGCCCTTCTGTTTGGGGAGGAGCTAGGACGTTTGTGGGTTCTTGGTTGCTTCAGGTAGAGGCAAGGGGAGGAAGAGCAAGGCATTGTGAAAATGGGAGAGGAAGGCTCCTTCCGGGATGGCCTGGTTCCTGGAAGCAGAAAATCCCTCAGGGAGAGAGGAGCGGTCCTCTGTGCCTGACCTTCCTCACCCTTCCCTTCTCACTGCAAGGAGGGGGCTGCCCTCCCCCAGCAATCCTGGCCTTCATTCTATGCACAATCACTGTAAGGGCACCCCAGGCCAGGATGAAGGGGCGAGGGCCCTGAGGCACCTGCAATAATCCCAGAATGGAGGGTAGCCTGAGACAAAAGGGGAAGAGAAAGGCACCAGACAGGACATGGATATTCCTCCACCTCCCTCTGTCACCAGGTCTCAGACTCCCAACCAGGCCAGTCTCCATTGGGCCAGACCGTCAAACTTAGGAGGGGCTCATAAAAAAAAGCCCCCTACCCCTGGGTGTCCTGAACCAGTCATAAACAGCTGGAAGGGACTCGAACGATTCCCAGGGCCCCCTCTTATTATTTTCACCCCTGAGATCCTAGAGTTTGGGAGATTTTTTTTTCTTCCAAACAAGTCTCAATTCTTGAAGAATATTAATTTTCCCATATTAAATTAACTCAAGCTGAGCTTTTGATTGCAGATAAATGCTGCCAAGACCTCAAGTTAGCTTCTAGGGCTTGAGGGTTGGGGAGTAGCTGTGTTCTGTTGGAGTGTTTACACAATTCTCAAGAGCACTAGTGGGCCCCATTGCTGCCTCTGCAGACCAAGGCTTGGGACTCGGACGTGAAAATCCACGGTTTAATCGCCCAGCACCCTGCTTCACTGAGAGGGTAGGCCCCGAGAGGCAGCCAGCCCAAGGTCACACAGTGAGCTGGTGGCAGGCAGAGTGTTTCAGAGTGCCACTGGGGCACCCCTAGCCCTGACCCCTCCACCCCAACACCCCACTGCAGGAACCACTAGCCATGCCTGAGGGGCCGATTTCCCTCCTTCAGCACAATTCCCGGTGATTCTCCCCTCCAGATTCTCTCTTCCCTCCCAAATGGGCCCCTACCCCTGCCCATTTCTGTCCCCTATTCCTGTCCGACCTCCTGGTATTTACTACATCTGTGCCATCCTCAGCCCTCCACCCCCAGTCACGCCTCTGCGCTTCCCCCAGGAGGGGGAGGGGCCCCAAGCTGGGGCTTCTGTACTGAGACTCTTTTGTACACCACAAACTTTTTGTATATTTTTAATTTTACTGCGACATGAGATATTAAAAGTCATTTCAGTACATGTTGTCTGCGTCTTACTGTTTTGCTGTTATGGGCCAGAGGAAGGAGACAGGGAGGTGGGAGTGTGGGGGGAGGAGATTCACTGCTGTAAACTCTTTGGGTTGGGAGAGGTTACGTTGTCACACAGACTCCCTGTTGATTGGACAGAGCTTCAATCAATCAACCAGAAAGGAGAGGGGTTGCGCAAAAGTTTTAGGAATTATTTTCAAACTCTTCATTTCATAGATAAGGAAAAAAAAAAAATGGGGTGGGAGCCAACTTTCCAAAGGTCAGAGAATGAGTCCATGACAAAATCAGGACCCAGACTGAAGTTTCTAAAGTCAAAATCGCAAATATTTTTTGAATATCTACTATATGCCAGTTACTCTTTCAGGCACAGTGAAGGGAAAGCTATAAAATAGGCATGGTCCTTGCCAGTATGGAGTTTCCGTAAGGTCTCCCTGCCTCGGGGTTTTCATCCTGTAATCCAATGGCTCTCAAACTTCAAAATGCATCAGAATCACTTGGGGTAGAGGGGCCGTGTTTTAAATGCAGATTTCGATCTCCATAACCAGAAAGTGGATAGAGCCTGCCTGGGAACCTGCATTTAGAAGATTTTGGTGCAAGGGGTCTGAGGCCCTTGCTTGGAGGACCGCTGCTTTAAAGCATCCTCCTACAAATCTGATCGTGACATGTCCTTGCTTTAGCACCTCCCGTGGCTCCCCAGCACTTTCAGGATGAAGGTCAAAACCTGATGACTTTTTCACAGGCTGAGCCCAAATTACCTCCTGCACCTCATCGCCAACATTACCTTGTCAGCTGCACCCCCAAAGCCTCTCCAAACCACCCATCTTTTTGTTTCCATGAGACTCTCCTGGTTGCCACCAACAGCCTTTCCCAGCATTCTTTCATGCAGGTGAAGCCCCGCTTTCCAAGGGGGCCCTATCCCAAGTGTTCAGGGAATGTATTCACCTACCTGTCCCCCTCAAAGAAAGTCACCATTGGTCTAAGACAGTGGTTCTCAAAGTGTGGTTCCCAGACTAGCAGCATCAGGGAACTTGTTAGAAATGCTAATTCTCAGGCCCCACCCCAGACCTACTGAATCAGCCACTGTGAGGTGGGGAGCCACATGCTTTTATAAGCTTCATAAGTGACTTTGATGCACACTCAAATTTGAGAACCGTTAGTCCAAGATAATTCCCATGACGGAGGATAGGTGGGATTAGGGGCATGTGACCCAATTCTGTGAGGCAGAAACCACTGTGTCCCCTGGGATCCGCCCCTTTTTCTATAAAGGAATTTTGAGTGGGGCATATCCATCCAGACTACATTTCCCAGCCTCCTTTGCAATATGCACTGCCATGAAAACAAGTTCTGGCCAAAGGGATAGTAGCAGTAGAACTTTGGGCTACTTTCAGATCATCCCTTCAAAGCGAGGGTTGTGCTCTCCCTGGCTCTGTTTACCCCTTTCTACTGGCTGGGCTGACGCTGTGGGGAGCGCCATCTGGAAGCTGAGAGCAAAACCCTAGTAGGGGGCAGTAAGCTAGGTAGCCCTTGCGTCCTGCATATGTGCAGCTTCCACACCTGCCCGGGACTACTTTTGTGATAGAAGAGAGAAGCTTCTATCATGTCTAAGCTACTGTTATTTAGGTCTTTGTTGCAGCCGAAATATGTTCTGACTAATATATCTGGCCTTAGATTCCGAAGAGAAGTCTTTTGAGGACTTTCTGGGAAAGGTTTTCCCTCATGATGAAAACACACCAAAAAGAAAAACCTTGGCCTCAAGGGTTGATGGCATCAAAAGCCTAATAATAATAATCCTAAAGCCACGCAGCGATCTTGTATGAGTTTTCTAGGGCTGCCAAAACAAATTACCACACGCTGGGTGACTTAAACAGCAGAAATTCATTTTCTCATAATGCTGGAGGCTAGAAATCTAATGTCAAGGTGTCAGCAGGATTGGTTTCTTCTGAGACTTCTCACCTTGGCTTGCAGATGGCCACCTTCTCGTGGCGTCTTGACGTGGTCTTTCCTCTGTGCACTTGTCCCTGGTGTCTCTCTGTGTGACCAATTTCCTCTTGTTACAGCGACACCAGTCAGATTAGATTAGAGAACCCTCCCCAGTTTCATTTTAACTAATCTCCAAAAGCAGGCACATTCAGAGGCACTGGATGCCGGTGCTTTATATAAATTTGGGAGACACAATCCAGCCCATAATACCAGCAAAGAACAAATATAAAGAACTTGCTGCCATTTTTGAGCTGCTCAATTAACCAGCCCTGAAATCACCATTGAACTTCCTGTCCTTGTTGCTAAACCACCTTTGATAGAGTAGTCTATTTTTTTTTTTTTTTGCAACCAAAAGAGTCACAATTCAGGCACTATGTGTGTGTTCAAGCTGTTCCCTATGTCTAAAGTGACCTTCCTTCCCAAGTCTTGAAGGCCATGGGCTTGCTGAACAGCTCCTGATTCTGCTTTCCCCAAACTAGTCACTTGCCTTATATCAGAGTTCTTTACCTACGTGTGTGTCTCTCTAACCAGGGCAGGGTCAGCATACACATTGAACACCAGATGCCACATTCCCCCCTCCTGTCCCAGGGCAGGCATTGATAATCAATCCCTTTTTCATGCTGGGAGTGGATCTGGCGTTTATAATCCTCTACACAGAGCTCCTCGAAGCCCCTGCCAATCAGCTGGAGGGGGTTCAAAAGAGATGAATACTATTTGCCACAACCGCTAAGTCTTTGAGAGCGGGACTTTGTTTTACTCATTTCTTTTATGACTCACAAGCTAATTTGAATAGTAAATGTTATCATTGTATTCTTCTGTTTCTGTTTAATCCCTGCAGCAGTCTTCTGAGGCAAGCACCAGCGTTATCCTGCTTTTGACACATGAGGATTCTGGGCTCTGAGAGATGGACTAACTACCTGTTCAAGGTCACAGACGTTTAAACCCCTAAGGGCCACCGTCTCCACCTAATTCCACTGATATTTTCTAAGCACTTGATCTGTTTATGGCCTTGAGGTGGGCACTGCAGGGAATAAGACATAGTTTGCTGTTTCTAGTGGCACTCAGAACATTTCTTGTCCTATTTGAGATTCCCAGCAGTTCAGTGATGTTTGCAGTTAGTCCAGGAATAATAGATGTCTCCATTTTACAGATAGGTGAAACTGAGGCGCAGAGAGAGGAAAAGATTTGCAGAAGCCAGTCATGGAGGTGCCAGAGCAAGAAACCACCTTGCATTCCCTGCTGCCACTTGAAGAGCGGGAATTCAGGACTTGCTCAAGAGGTTAAGGGGGAGTTTTGATGTCAGGAACAGCCAGGAATTGGGTTGCACAGCGCAGCCTCTTCCTGTTGGCAGCAAGGCTAATGGAGATCTTTCTTCCTGCTGCCGGGAGGTGACTGGCAGGATGTAGGGGAGCAGGAGGGTGTGGCTGTGTGAGCTTGCACTAAGAAGCCTGGGCCATTTCCCCTCCCTGGAAAAGGGGAGGAAGGTAAGGGGGAAGGCTGGTAGCTGCCGGTCTTCCGTGACCTTCACACCCAGAGGCAGTGGGAGCTCTGACATTCTCTCCGATGGGCACTGGCCTGGCACGCCCGTGCTTTCAAGAAATCTTTCAGAACAGTCCCAAGCATTGTTTGGCCCCTGCACGTCACAATTTCCAACCACTTTCTCATCAAAGGCCTGGTGTCCTTCTTGCTACATGTCTGACTGCCGGGCAGGGCTTTGGGATTATTGTTCCCACTAGAAAGATGAGGAAGCTGAGGGCCAGAGAGGTTATAACAAGCAACCTTCCCTGGATCATACAGCACATCACTTCCAGAGCTGGGTCTCCAGAACCCCAGTGCCATGACGAGGGGAGGAGGGGAGAATGGGTCAGCCAGAACCTTTCCTACTGCCCTGGGCAGGGCATGCAGAGTGCAGAGGTCCTAGAGGTAAGGAACGAGGCTTCAGATCCAGATCAGGCAGCAAGCCCAGGCCCTCCTCTTATTCACTGTGACCTCCTCGGGTCAGCCTCTGCATTTGAGCCTTTAAAAAAAAAAATCTGAGCCCGGCTGGTGTAGCTCAGTGGATTGAGCGCGGGCTGGGAATCAGACAGTCCTGGTTCAATTCCCAGTCGGGGCACATACCTGGGTTGCGGGCCAGGTCCCCAGTGAGGGCCATGTGAGAGGCAACCATACATTGCTCTTTCTCCCTCCCTTCTCCTCTCTCTGAAAATAAATAAATAAAAAATCTTTTTTAAAAAAATCTGTATAATGAGTGTAATAATGCAACTCAATGTTGTGGGGAATAAGTGAGATGAAATATGTAAAGTGCTCAGCACAGACCCACAAAGGGAGCCTTTTACTGTCTCCTAAGAGATGGTAAAATAGCCCAGCACACACAGACACAGAGATAAGTAAATAGTTAATATTTATTGAGCACTTCATGTGTGCCAGGAGCTCTTCTGAGTGCATTTAATCCTTTCAAGGGCACTATGAGGTCAGACTGGTATGTGCCCATTTTATAGATGGGGAAAATGAAGGACAAGAGGTTAAGGGACTTGCCCAAGGTCATAACCCTAGTAAGTGGCAAATCCAGGATTCCAATTCAGGCAGCCCGTCTCTGAAGCCCAGGCAATACTGCCTCCCTTAAATAGAAGTGATTGGTTTTTAAAACTATAGCTTTTTTCGACACATTATTCTATAGTTTATGAAGCATTTTCCAACCCATTCTTTCACTTGGTTCTCACCACAGCAGCCCAGAGAAGGAAGCAATGTTTACCCCAATTTAAAGCAGGGGAGGCTGTGAAAGGGGGAACTGACTTGCCTTGCTAAGGTCACACAGCAAGGTCAGTGGTAGAAGTGGGGGCGGAATCTGGGACTTTCTGACTCCAAATTTAGGAGACCCTTCCCCGGCTTCACTCAACTTCTGAGCTCCCTCAACAGCCAGCTCAGGCTGGAGGCCTTGAAGCTGTCTCCCCAGGTCAGTTCCCCTGGCTGGGCTCCCACTGTAGAGCTGAAGGGTCCCAAGGCTGCAGCCCGCCCCCTTCACCTCTGCTCACTATCACACAGGAGGGGCAGGAACTCCAGGGCTGGTGGAGTTTCCGACCAGGCAGGAAAAAGAACAAAGGAACTGCGTGGGGGGGAGGAGGGTGGCTGGAGGGGGTGGCCAGGAGGGCAGCGGGAATAGAACGCTTCACCATGGAATATGAAGTCAAGAAAGGGAAAAAGGTAGGTGGGAGGTTGCGGGGCAGAGAACTGTCCCCGGAGCTGGTGAAGTGAGAAGCCTGGGGTCGGAGTGAGGGGCAGTGAGGGGCGTAAGTAGGGCCTTTCTTCTCATTTGGAAGGACCTTCCTCCCCACCCTTGGGCAGTCAGACAGTTGGGTTCCAAACTCCCTACCCGGTCCTCCCTGTTCTCAGTGGCCTCTGCCATTCCTGAAATATACAGACAGACAGGACCTTCCAGGGAAACCCACCCAGACAGATTCGTTTGGGAGGTACTCCCAACCTCCTTCCCTGGTATTCCTGGGGGAATTCCTCCTGTAGCTTCTCTGGCCGAGGGCCAGACAGACACCAACCCAACAGGCCTGTTCCCCTGCTCCCTACCTCCCAAGACAGAAGGACCTCAACCAGAGCAATTCTGTGCTATGAGGCTTCCAATCCAGGCTAGCGACGCCCACCTGCTCCGCTGTGGGGTTTCAATCTAGCCTGCCCCTCCCCGTCTTTACACAGGGCCCGCTCCTCAGGCTCATGTTCCCAAAGGCTGGGCGCAGGGCAGCTGTTCGGAGCCGTGTGAGCCGCCGGCCCCTGCACTCGATGCCCCTTTATCCCCCTGACTACCTCGTCGACCCCCAGATTCTGCTGTGTGACTACCTGGAGAAAGAGGTCAAGGTGCGTGCAAAACGAGGAGAAGGGATGGGTCCAGTCTTGGGGTGAGGGGTGTAGGGGAGGAAAAAGTTTTCCTCGACCCTCTTAGTGTCCCTGGCTGGGATTCATGGGAGAATAGCATACATATTTTATTCAAGTTTTACATGTCCACGGGAGTCTTCACAAGAGAATGAAAAGCTCAAGACGTGACCAAAGCAGAAAGCTTTGATACCCTTTTTAGACAAAGAAACAATAAATGTGTGAAAAATTGACAAGGAAGAGGGGTTTGTGGTAAGACTAGCACAGGGTAAAGAAGTAACAAGGTTTGTTTATGTAGTCTTCTCAGGCCTAAGCCCTGGCTCTGGTGATAAGGATGTCTGTCTCCTTCTTCCTGGTACAAAGAGGGCACCTTTCACACAGATTTATCTCCTGCCTTCAAGGGAAAGTGAGCAGGGAGGTCAGAGTGCTTTTCTCAAACTCCTTCAGCTTAAGTTACTCTTAATAAGGTGCCGTATTTGGGGGTAGCAAGTCCTGAACCCCATCAAGAGAGACCTTACCTCTCCCCCATTTCCCATCCTTGACCAGTCCCATCTCATACAAAGGAGACTCAGGAGGGAAAGGTCTGGGCAGCCTTGCCCCTGCCTTATGCTGTGGGCCCCCGCCTTATGCTGTGAATGACCTCCACGTGCTCAGTCTCAGTGTTTCCAGCTGAACCGGGGGCTCAGAACCTACTCCCAGGGGAGAGCCAATGGGAGAGAGCGGTGCACACTAAAAAGCCACACCTCCCCATGAGATTTCACTGCTGTGACGTTGTTGCTACTCAGTGTCCAGGTTAAAGGAACCGACTCGGTTCAGCAAGCCACAGGGGCCCTAGACAACTCTAAGTCTTCTATTCCTTTCATTCTTTCTTTTTTTAATTTTTGTTTACTGATTTGAGAGAGAAAACAATATCAGTTTGTTGTTCCACTTATTTATGTATTTATTGGCTGCTTCTTGTATGGGCCCTGATGGGATCAAGGGCTTCTATTTTATGAAGTCCGTGAAGGAGCAATGAAGAATCCTCACTACCCAAGGAAGGTTGATATGGGGTTGAGTGTCAGATTTAGCAAAAACAGTTAAACTTGAATTTCAGATAAGCAGTGAATAATTAAAAAAAAGATTTTTATTTATTTATTCTCAGAGAGAGGGGAAGGGAGGGAGCAACAAGAGGAGAGAAACATCAATCTGCTGCCTCTCACAAGCCCCCAACAGGGAACCTGGCCCGTAACCCTGGCACGTGTCCTGACCCAGAATCAAACTGCTGAACTTCCGGTTCCCAGGATGACGCCCAACCCACTGAGCCACACCAGTCAGGGCTGAATACTTTTTTAGTACTAATCTATGTCCCAAATACTGCATGGGTGGGGGGAACCCTTTAAAACATATTTGTTGTTTATGTGAATTTCCAATTTCACTGGCATCTTGTATTTCACCTGGAAATCCCACATGGAAGGAAATGCTAACAAACAAATCCACTTAAAATGTGGGGGCTGAAATTTCATGCAGAATAAAATGTTTGATTAGTGAGATTCACCTAAAAGAATAAAACTAAAAATAATGAAAAAAGTTAATTCTTATGTTGACAGAATAACATACAAGTTACATGAGAGCTGTAAGTTATAGCGAAGAATGAATAAAGAATCCATTTATTGATTACGGGCATCATTTTTCTGACAAAATTATACACTAGTTTGATACAACATTCGTTCCTTTTCATTTGACTTCTGCAACAAGATCACAAAGAGGGTGAGTGACGTGCACAGTCGGTCAAGCCTGGTGCTTGGAGTGGACAGAGCCACTCAGGCCAAGCGGGAATTCACAGGTGGTCAGTACTTTCAAGCTATTCTAGTGACTTTTGATTTCATCATAGCCGAATAACCGTGTTCAGGCAATGAAAGCTAGCAGTGAGTGTGGGCTCTGGTGTGTGGAGTCATCTGCCGTTTTTAGTGATATTCTTGTGGAGTGGGCGTGTTACTTACCTTTGCTTGCCTTAGTTTTCTCACCCTCAAAGTGCGGATAATGAGCGAATGTGCACAAAGCTCTCAGGACTCTGTCTGGCTTCTACGACTGGCTCAATAACAGCTCTTGTCAGGTTCTTATTGTTAATTCAGCTGTTTCTGTCTCAGTCTATCTCACTGTGTTAGTGAGGAGGTCAGAGTCCTCCAAGGCTTCAGGGTGACCTCTTTCTGCCCTTCTCCCCACCCCATCCCGGTTTGCCATCCAGTTCCTGGGCCACCTCACCTGGGTAAACTCCTCATTGAACCCCTCCAGCCGGGATGAGCTCCTGCAGCTGCTGGACACCGCCAGGGTGAGGCTCTGGAGAGGGGAGAGGGCAGGG
The DNA here is from genome assembly GCA_004026765.1 of Micronycteris hirsuta. Taxonomy (NCBI): domain Eukaryota; kingdom Metazoa; phylum Chordata; class Mammalia; order Chiroptera; family Phyllostomidae; genus Micronycteris; species Micronycteris hirsuta. The sequence goes on from PVJI01001032.1 coordinate 88,040, forward strand.
GCCGTCCCCTTCTCCCTCTCCCACCCAAGGACCCTGGGGACTCAGGAGATCCGACCCACCCCACAGCAGCTGAAGGAGCTGCCTCTGAAGACCACGCCGGAGCAGGACAGCATCCTGAGCCTGTCCGCTCGCTGCCTGCTGCTCACCTGGCGCGATAACGAGGAACTCATCCTCCGTATCCCCACGCACGAGATTGCCGCCGCCTCCTACCTGCAGGACGATGCGCTGCACTTGCTGGTGCTTAAGACAGGTACAGCGGGTGGAGCCTGCAAGGGGAGAGGGCCAAGAGGTGAAAGGGAGAAAAAAGTTTCAACGTCTTGTTTTGGGAATGTGTGTGACCTAGGGCAGGACTGAGGCCCGAGGCTGGATGGTGAGGTGACGGAAAAGGCCCGACCACCTTAACCGACTACTAGGGTCGGGCCATGCCGTTTGCAGTAAGACCGAGCCCAAGGCTGAGGCTGAAGAGTGGGCGGCCTAACTCACCATCCTGAGGCCAAGTGGCGAAGCAAGGGAAGGATGGAGAAGCCAGAATTCTGCGGCCGGCAAAGGGCCAAAAGTTAAAGGGCGTGGTGAGGGGGCGTGGCCACAGCGCTCCGAGGATAGGTTGGAACTTCGGGCGAGGGGAGGAGTCTGACCTAGAGGCGGGACCATGCGCAGGGAGCAGAGCTCGAAACTAAGGTACCGGTTGGGAGATGTCACCTCTCGCCAATTTAGGCGCGGGGCTTGAGGCCAGGGGCGAGGTTGAAGGCAGGGCCGGAATCTAAGGAGGGGACCCTGAAACCAGTGACAGAGTCCGAGTAAAGGGTACAGAGGGAAGGGACAGCTTGCCCACCCTTAGGCTCTACGGCAAGGTCTGAGGCAAGGGGCGAAGAGATGGGGTGGGGCAGGTGTGAATAATGCCCTGCGGAGATAAAACCAGGGGTGGAACCTGAGGCCGGGGGCCGGGCCCCGATAGTAAGCACGTGGAGTGAGGGCGGGTCTGGCCTCAGGGCTCTTAAATTTAGGGTGGGGCCTGAGGGCAGGGGCGGGGCCAGGAGCCACCTTAGGCTCCCTGGTGGCCTCTGGAGGGCGCTCTTAGCCCGATCTCCCGCGGCTGACAGTCACTCTTTCTCTTCTAGGTCTGGGCGTGGATCCGGTGCCAGCGGGTGTAGACGCCAGTCCTGGCGGGACCGGTCGCGACACTGGCCCGCCGGGCGCTGCTCCCGAGAAGCGGCGGGTGGGCACCACGGAGCGGCGCCACACCATCTGCAGCCTGGACTGGCGGATGGCGTGGGGCGGGGGCGCGGGCGCGGAGGCCCGGGCCGCGGGCGGCGGCGGCAGCCTAGAGCGCCAGCGCGCCGGGGCGCGGGCGTCCGGCAGCTGGGAGCGGAGGCAGACCTTCAGCGGCAGTTGGGAGCGGCGGCACGGTGGCGGCGGCGGCGGCGCTGGCAAGCTAGGTGGCAGCTGGGAGCGGAGGCAGGCGGGCGGCGGCGGGGGCGGCAGCTGGGAGCGGCGCCACCCGGGCTCCAACCCTCTGGACCCGCAGGATCCCAGCCCCGACGCCTACTGCAATCTTGTCATCCTGGCTGTGGCCAACAGGGTGAGCCCGAGGGCACCCCGCGCCCCTGCGCTCAGCCTCCGGGGCGCGTCAGGATGGGAGGGCGCCGCACTCCACCAGCACCCCGGCCCAATCACGAGGTCGCTGGGCTCTACTCTGGCCTCTTTCCTTCTCCCTCGTTCAGCCCTGCCTAGGATTTCGGGTGTACCTGTGAGCTCCTGACGCCAAAAGGCTTCGAAAGCCTAGCCCTGGACCCCTCCAGGACACTTCCCCCTTGCTATCCCTATGGAGTGAAAACTCAAAATGGCCCAAATAGACTTGATCTAATCCCTCCTCCAACCCTGCTTTTTATCCAATATCGTCAATGTCCCCACTACCTCAGTAACAATCGGGAGGACACTAATCACTGGCATGAATCAACCCATGCCAGACACAGACCAAGCACTAACTTATTTCATTTTAACAGTAAGGTAGAGGCAAATATTTCAACCATCCCCATTCCATAAAGAAGGAAACCGCGGCCCAGAGACTAACTTGCGCAAGGTCACGCAAGAAGCAGGTGGTGATTTCAGCATTGGAACCCAGGATGTTCAGAGCCTGTAGTCTTGGTGACTAGTTGGTCAGCCAAGGCAAAAGCCTTTCTGCCACCCTTTCCTCCCCCATCCTCCACATTCACCCTTGCTTTTATTCATCTGACTCCAACTTGTTCGAGATATTGGGCTAGGTGCTGTAGATACAGGGATAAACTAGACATATTTGGTGTCCTCCCTTGGGGAGCTCACAGTCTAGCAGACACCTTCAAACCCTGAGGCTCTGAAGCTTTTTCTCTGAGCCAGGTCCCCAGCTCCCTCTGTATGTGAACCATAGTGAACAGCACATGGTGCCTGTCCAGAGGGAGACATGGATAATAGTCAGTAGACCTGGACTCTGGAGCTGACTCGCTCTTTCCTGAAACACATTCTCACTTGGCTTCCAGCTCTTCCCGTTCTCCTGGTTTTCCTCTTACACCCCTGGCTGCTCCTTCTCAAGAGCTGCTTTCTCCTCTTCCCTTCAGTCTCTTAAGCTTGGCGTGCCCCAGGCTTAGTCCTTGATCCAAGTCTCTGTTATGCACATTTCTAGATGGTCACCTCTGGACCTGGGGCATTTAAAACTCTGGAGAACTCCCTGAAGTTTCTCTCTCATCATCATATATCTTGACATGTTTTTCCACTCTGCTTCTTCACCTGAAGGTCTACGACATCGAAAGCTGAGCTCCCAGTCTTTTCTCCCAAACCTGCTCCGGCCTTGGTCTCCCTGTCTTGACTCCTGGCAGCTCTGTCCTTCAGTTGCTCATACCAAAACTTTGCAGTGATTCTTGGCTCCCCAGTCCCTTTCACACAACCCGTACCCACTCTGTCAACAAATCCTCTTGGCCCTATTTTAAAAATATAACCCAGACCCATCTATTTCTCCCCACCCTCCACTGTCTCCACCCAGGCTCACGCCCCATCTGTAATCTGAATGATCTGGCCCTTGCTTGCAATCTGTTCCTCCCCCACCTCACAGTCAGGGCAGTTCTAGTAACACTTAAGTCACACGATGTCAATGCTCAAAATCTTTCAGTGACTCCTCATTTCACTCAGAATAAAAGCTAATGCCCTTACAATTGCTGATAAGGCCATCTACCTCATGAAAGTGGCTCCAGCCACCGTCCTCATTTCCTCTCTGGCCTCATCTCTTTCTACCCTCCTCCTTTATTTACTCCGCTCTAGACAGACTGGTCTCCTTGTAGACTGCAAGAGACCTGTGGGTTCTGGGTGACTCGCTGTGGAATCTCCGGCTCCTAGAATAGTGCCTGACATATAATAGGTACTCATTACATGTTGAATGAATGGATCAATTATATAATATTATTATAGCTTGTGATAGGGACCAACGAGAAAATACACAGGTTGCAGCGATAATTAGGGAGGAAAGTGAGTCTGTGCCCCATTTATCTTAGTGGCCTGTGAGGGTTTTAGGGCACAGATTTCATCTCATTCACCTCTGAGTCCCCAGAGCCTGACCTGGTACCTGCCACGCAATAGGACTAAATAAGAATTTGTGGAATAAATAAACAAAAAGTTGTTTCCCGGGGGTATCTTAAGTCTCTGCCTCCTGTCTGAAGCATTGTGGTCCCAAGGAGGGCACAGGAGTTAGAGTCAAAAAACCTGGGTGCTGATATAACCAATGCTCTGAGCCTGCCGTGTGAGCTGGGCAAGGCGTTTAGCCAGTCTAAGTATCCTCGGTGTCTTTAACTATAAAATAAGGATCCGCTCTTCCCTGTCCATTGTGTAGGGTTACTGGAGGGCTCAATCCTGGTTTAATGATTAGTACACTCTCCATCCCAAAATCCCTATATGGGTTACATTTAAATTTACACCTGAGCTTTTTTTAGAGACACAAAATTGGAAATGCCTTTGTGGAGATGGTCTTTTCATCATTTATGGTCTTTCTGTGTCTCTCTTGCTTCAAGACATAAAGAGGTTGATTAAAGAAGCAAATTCTTCTTCAGATTTGCAGTCTCTAAAAAGTTTCACTGAAGAACTTAAATTCCTTCTATCTACCAGAGACTGAACTTTATGTATTCATCCTGCTTCTGTTTTTGCCCTGGGTGCCAGGGAGCTCATATCTAAATATGGCATCTGGAAGTATAGTAACTATGTTGATCCTAAAATTGTTATACACTTAATTCCTCCTCCTTCCACTAGGTATTAGGTGACCTGGGCTCTAGTCCTGGCTAATCATTTTACCTCTCTGGGTTTCAGCTTCCTCCTTGTAAACTGAAACAAATTAGGGCTTGTTTTAGATAAGCTTCAGGTAGGCCCATGAATTCCCCAGAAAGTAGGGGTACATGTATGCATTTTTCAGGGCAGAAGGGTTAGAATCATCACTGTATTCTTTAAAGGGGTCCAAGACCCAGAGAGTCGCCATTCCGATGGGAAATAACTTTGGTGGGAAATATCCTCAAAGCTGACTTATTAAAGGCCTTTGTAAGTGTATGTGTGCCTCTGTGAGCCCCTCATACTGTCTCAGGAAGCAGGGGCATCCTGGTCCCAGGAGAGAGGCTGAGCTCTACCCTCCTCCCTGGGCCAGGATGCTGCTGAGGAGTCCTGCGCCCTCATCTGTCAGGTCTTCCAGATCATCTATGGGGACCAGAGCATCGAGTGCGTGGACCGGGCTGGCTACCACTACACATCCACGCCCGAACGACCGTGGCTCTGCAGCCGCAGTGAGTACTCCCCTCCTGTGAAACATCCCAAAGAGCCAGGGGAGGGGGGAAGCCCCAAGACTTAGGGCCAATGAAAGCCATTAGGGGTTCTGATCTCTCTTGCAGTTACAGTATACCCCTGATAGGGAGTTTTTTAAAAAAATGTCAGTTTTCACGACGACCTCAAACCTAGCTTTTTCCTAGATGTTCTGGTTATCAGATTCAGAACAAGCCCCTCACAACTAAACTTTTCTCTCTCTTTTGTGTTTTCGTTTTGTTTGGGGAAGGGATTGTGGTTTGTTGTTTTTGTTTTTTATTCTCACCCGAGGACATGCTTATTGATTTTAGAGAGAGGGGAAGGGAGGGAGAGAGGGAGAGAAACGTCGATGTGAGAGAGAAACATCAATAGGTTACCTCTCATGTGCTCCCCAAGGGCGGACCAAACCCACAACCTAGGCGTGTGCCCTGAGCGAGAAACCATCCGGCACCCTTTTGCTTTGCGGGACGACACCCACCCAACAGAGCTGCACCAGCCAGGACTCTCTCCCTTTTGTTTGTGGTATCCCTGCTCTTGCAGAAACCTGACTGTGCATTGTCTGTTTACTAGCCCAACTAGGGCAGTAAGTCAAAACCAAGATTCGCTGACCAGTCCTTGAATTCCGTCAAGGGCTGGAATGAGAATGAGACCCCCAGAGGCATTTCCCAACCACCGACTATATGTCAAGCACGGGATCAACGTGCCAAGTCTTATTTAATCCTTGTAGCAACCTTGTCTGTCCTGTTTGCCACTGCCTCCCGTGTGCCTAGCACAGGACTCCCTGGTGCTTAAGAAGTTTTTAAGCATCACAGATGCTTAAGAAGTTTTTTTTTTTGAATGGATGAAAGGACTTTCTGAGGCCTTACGATTCCAGTTTTACAGATGAGGATGTTAAGGCTCAGAGTAGTCAATAAATTACTCAAGTACACACAGCTAGTAAGTGGCAGAGTCAGGATTCAAACCCAGGTGGGTCTGGTTCTAAAGCTTCCATCCGCAACAGCTTCACCCACCATGCTGCCTTCAAGGCCACTCAGCAAATTTCCGCTGTCCCAGCGTGGTTCCTGTTTGTATCATTCCGGCAACAAAGAGCTGGCTGTTTACTTCTGGAGGTACTCCTGTCTATAGGAACAGTGGTATGGGGAAGCTGGGGTAATTCATTAACTGTCACAGGGATGATAGGCAAAAAAATGAGATAATAGAACAAGCATTTCAAGAAATTCATTCATTCAACAAACATTTACTGAGCACCTACTATGTGTTGAATTCTGCTGATCACCAAGATGTACTGCTGAGGAAAACCAGCAATATATCCTTGATGGCCCCACCCTCAGGAGGCTTGCATTGCTGAGGCGGTGTGACAGTAATTGTATAGTTACAAAATTACAATGTGACCACGCGCTGTGCTACGAGAGCATGTAGTGAGGAGCCAGCCGAGCCTGGAGAGTCAGGGGAGTGTCCTGAGGAAGTGACACTGAGTGAGCCAAGATCGGAAGGTGAGGCTAGTGCCTGGATTCAGTGAGATAACAGGGCTAGGAACAGAGCAAATTCTCTGTAAATGGTGCTTCTTTCCTCTCAAGATTTTGAGTTCCTTCCCTCTCATGGTTCATTTGGGTCTCACCTCAAGCACACGCCATGTACAAAACACCCCCTCACCTGTCCCCACATCTGTTACACCCAAGACCCCCCTGAGGTAGACAGGAAGGTGGTGTCCCAATGTTGTGGAGGTTGAAGGCCAGGAGATGGAGGTGAGTTACCCAAGGTTGACTGTGTGTCAGTGGGGTGGGCGGGAGGGGAGGCAGGAATCGTGGTCAGAAGTTTCCAGTAGCTGCCCACTTCCGAGTAAAAGCTAACATCCTAACAGTTGCTTATAAGGCCATCTATGTTCTAGCCACCATCCCAGCCTCAGGGTGGCACTGAGGTCGCAGCCTCAGGAGCCAGGGGTGCCGGTCCCTGCTTTGCTTCCTCTGACAGGCCCTCTGTCTGCTGGTCACAGGTGAGAGCTGCCGAACCGATGGGACTTATGCCTATGACGCCGACTTCAGCTGCTGCAGTTCCTTGTGGGTACCTGTTTGCTGGGGACCCCATGCTCACTCCCCGTGCCTGTGCATAAACAGGCTTGCTCTCCTAGGCATTCTTAAGGTTCCTGTGGACAAGAAGGTGTGGGAGAAAGTGACCCCACTTTGATCGGTGCTGGGACACTGGGCATCGAGGGCGGCAGGTAAACTGAGCTCTAGTGAGCTCCTGGGATCCATGCCCCTGAGAGACCTGGGGTGCAACCGGAACCCAGAAGTGGACCCACATGGGCCTGGGATTCTCTCCCAGCCATCCAGACACAGTAGCCTGCAGGGTCTGAAAAGTAATGCCAAAAACCATTTTGGTTCACTTTAGTTTGGGCTCCATGGAATAGAAAACCCTAAAGAAGAGTAGCTTAAGCAAGATGGAGCTTTTTTCCTGTCTCCTACCTAAAATACATCAACTGGGAGTTCACGTGTGGTCTCATGGTTGTTAGCGGCCTAGGCTTCTCTCTCCCTCCCTCCTCAGCACTGCTTCCATCCTCAAGGCCACCTCCTGCCCCAAGGTGGCGGTTGTAGCCACAGCCATCAGGGTAGCCTGCCAGGGGGCTCTTTAAAGAGCTTTGCTGGAATTCCCAGTGACAACTTTGCTTACGTCTCACTGGCCAGAACTTGTCACATGGCCATGACCGGCAAGGCTGGGAAATGTAGGATTAATTTTTTTTTTTAAATCTCACCCCTAAACTACATCGCATCCCTGGGAAATGGTTCTGGGCCAGTGTAGAGACAAGATGCAGGTTGACTTCTTATTAAGCAATATTTATTATTAACTCAATATTTATTGAGTGCTTACCCCATGCCAGGCACTGCGCTGTGGGTAAGGTCACAGTGGGAACAAGGCAGGGACGAGGCCTATGCTGAGCACGTAGCAAGTAAACAACAAATGAAGAAAACCAAGATCCCTGCTCTTGCATGGCTCACAGTGACAGTGAAGTCATTATTTAGTAGTAATGGGCACTGATGACAATTCACACCAGGAGAAGTTCAGAGCGCCGAGAGAGGGGCTGTGGAGTCAGGAAGGCCCCTCAGAGGTGATGACATTTGAACTGGGCCCCGGAGAAGGAGCTCCCTGGGTAGAGGGAACAGCAGGTGCGAGGACTCTGAAGCAGGATGAAGCTGGGTGTGTTTGGTGATCAGCCAGGAGGCCGCCGGGACCGCAGCAGAGGCTGTGAGGGAGAGAATGGTCAGGGAGGGTGTTTGGTGGGGAGACATGGGAAGTCTTTGCATGTCATGAGCAGACTCAAACACTCTGTGACCACATTTGACAGAGGGTCTAACCCAGTCTGGGGGGATCAGAGGAAATTTTCCTCAGAAGGTGACATTTAAAATCCAATAATGAATGAAAGTTAGCTGAGCAAAAGCGAGGGGGAGAGGGACGGTTGAAGCTGAGGGAACAGCATGTGCAAAGGCCCAGAGGTGAAGAGGTACTTGGAGTATTAGAAAAAGAGAGAGAAGGCAGGGTGGCCTGAGCACAAACAGCAAGGGCGAGAAGAGTTTTGGGAGGCAGCCCGGGCCACATCATGTGGGACCAGACAAGGCAGGGCCTTGAAGGAGAAAACGGGACGTGGGATGAGGGCTCGGGCCCTGAGCACCAGTAGCTGTGCCCTGTCGCGTTCCACTTGCCACAGGGAAGGAGCTGGGGAGAGGTGAGTGAGGGCCCCTCCTGCCTGTCCCCGCAGCAACGGCTCCCAGGACACATTTGAAGCGTGTTACAGTGGCACGTCCACACCCTCTTTCCACGACTCCCACTGCAGCGGCAGCGACCACAGCGGCCTGGGCTTCGAGCAGTTGCAGGATTACATGGTCACGGTGAGCTGGGGCTCCAGCGCCAACGGCACAAGCAACGGCCTGGAAATCGGAGAAAACACGGGGTGTCTCAGGAATCATGAATGATCCTGGACGGGACTGAAGGATAAGACCCCAGGGGTCGGGGTGGGGTACGAGGCTAGGGACACGAGCTTTGCTGAGGCCAGCTTGTGCAAAGGCCTAAACTAACGCCAGCTAGCGTTTTCGGAGGAGGGCTCTGGGCCTTTCAGGCGGGGGTTGGATGGGGCTTGCTGCCTGGGATTGATCCTGAACGGTGTCCCCACAGCTGCGGAGTAAGCTGGGGCCCCTTGAGATCCAGCAGTTTGCGTTGCTGCTGCGGGAGTATCGGCTGGGGCTGCCCATCCAGGACTACTGCTCAGGGCTGCTGAAGCTCTATGGAGACCGGCGCAAGTTCTTCCTCCTTGGTGAGCCCCCTGCCCCGTCCCCAAGGGTCAGCAAAGGCCACTACATGATCCATGACATTCCTGGTCAGTCTCCAGGCTGGGAGCATTTATTCCTGATCTCTCAGCCTCTGATAAAGCCAAGATCATGACATCCCTGGAGCATACGAGGAGACCAAGGTGCAGAGAGAAGGGACTTGCCTGTAGGCAGAGTCGATAAGAACAGAGCACTGGTATAGCCGTTTCTTCTTCACGGCAAAACTGGGAGAGGGAATGATTCTTCCCATCTTACCCCATGAGGAAGCCATGGCTCAGAGAGGCCAAGGAACTGATTCAAGGTCACACAGCTAGTAAGGAGAGCTAATAAAACAACAATGGGAATGGTGATAAGTTAACATGTATTTGGCCATTACTGTGTGCCAAGTATCATCTCGTTGAATGGCCTCAGTTCTGGGAAGTCGGTGGTGTTATTTGCCCCCATTTTGCCGGTGGGGAAATCGAGGGTCAGAGAAGCAGAGTACTGAAGTTACATAGTGAGTAGCAACTGAAGTGATGTGAGCTAACTTTTATGGGGCACTTAGTGTGTGCTAAGTACCTTATTTAATCTTCATATCCCTACCGGGAGAAGACGTGTAATTATCTCGATTTTACACAGGAGGAAAGTAAGGCGCAGAGTAGTTATTTAATGAGAATCACACACGAATAATGGGAATATAACAATTGTGATAATAATAATAACAATATAAGCTACCATAGTGAGCACGTACTGTGTTCCAAGAGAATGTCATTATTCTCTGGCTCAGAGAGTCAAAGAGCTTGTGCCAGTCCGCACAGCCAGTGAGTGGCAGGGCAGGGATTTGAACTCCGATCTCCAACGAAGGTGACACCTCTGTGGGAAGGGTAAAGGCCGGGGAGTCAGCTACCTCTTGGCCTGCAGGGATGCGGCCCTTCATCTTGGACCAGGACATTGGCTACTTCGAGGGCTTCCTGGAGGGCGTGGGCATCCGCGAGGGCGGCATCCTCACCGACAGCTTTGGCCGCATCAAGCGCAGCATGAGCTCCACATCGGCATCCGCTGTACGCAGCTACGACGGCGCGGCTCAGCGGCCGGAGGAGCAGACCTTCCACCGGCTGCTGGCGGACATCACCCACGACATCGAGGCGCTGGCCCCCGACGACGACGACGACAGCACGGATGAGGAGGCCCGGGGCTCCCCGGGTGGGAACGAGGCCACCGAAGACAACTACCTGTAGCCTGCCGCAGCTGCCGCCCAGGCGGAAGGCGGGGACCGGGTGGCCCCCACCTCGCTTTTGCATCTCACTCACTCTGGCCTGGGGGTAGTGCCGGTCCCCGGGGCCCCTCCTCACTCCCGCCCCGAGGCCTTCATTCCGAGTCTCAGGTGGACCGGGGCCCTGAAGTCCGGGGCAGTCGCTTGGGGCTCAGCTGACTCCTCTGCCCGCGGGCGGTGGGCAGGGTCATCCTTTGTCCCCCTAGCCCCGGTGCCGCGCCCCGAGACACCCCTCCTCCCTGGGCTGCGCCGCTTTCCGGAGGCCATGGGAGGGGTGGTGCGTGGGCTCCCCCTGCTGGCGGACTGAGAAAAGACTTCCCAGAGTTTCTCCTACTAGAAACGGAGGTGTGAAAGAGGGAAGGGGAGTTGAGTAATCATCTTACTCTCCTGAGATATTACCTCGAGTCGACCACACTACATCGCATAGAGAGTCTTTTTAAGGCTCTGAATGGCAGGGTCTCTTTCCTCCCCACACCGCCGTCAATCAGATCAACAATATAAAGAGGGTTTTTTTCTCTACTGAGAGTTGTCGCGGAGGAGGGTAATCTGGGTCCCAGGCCTGGTCCTAAGGCTCCAAACACGTTACTCGCTCAGGCCTTACACTTGGAGGAGGTGGGCCCCTGCCTCACAGGGTGGTCGTGGGGATTAGCACCGGTCAAGACCTTGGCGCTGGGTCTGCCACATGACAGGCGCTCAATAAATACCATTCCCTTCCACATCTAGCACTTTCTGACCCGGTTTGCCTATCTTTACCCTGTGTGCAATGAGGTGGGAGCTGAGATGGAGGTGAGATGTAAGAAGACCCTTGGGGAGCACAGTTTGGGAAGAAGAAATAGGACTTGCCCCTCACAGCTCTGTCACCGCCTGGCTTCATGCTCCAGCCGGAGAAGAGTACCCAAGACGTCACAGAGCCATCTCGGCAGTCTTGGGCAGCTACAGAAATCGCAAGGCAGATTTGGAGAGAGAGAGAAGCGGCATAAGGACAGCATGGAGCACCTCCCGAGTAAAGGCTTGGAGGCTAAAAGAAAGGAGCGCTGAGGGGAGACTGGAGACTTGCCTAGAAGAACCAGGCAAGTGTATTTGTAAAACATTACAGAGCCCTCCATGGCTGCACACATAGTACTTACCGTGAGGTAGGTACTATTATCACTTTTTTTTTTAGAGAGAGAGAGAGAGAGAGGGAGAGCATGCGCAGGAGAGAGAAACGCTGATTTTTTTTGATCCACTGATTTATGCATTCACTGGTTGGTTCCTGCATGTGCCCTGACCAGGGATCAAACTCATGACCTTTGCATATCAGGACAACACTGTAACCAATTGAGCTACCCAGCCAGAGCTATTATCATCCATTTTAAAGTAATATTATTATTATTACTAGGGCATCAGGTCCAGAGAGCTCCATGATTCACACTCAGTTCATGGTAAGTGACCATTTCATCATACTTGGTCCATGCAAGGCCCTTCCGATATTTTGCTTAGTTTTATTTTCCCCTTGCATCTACACATTCCCCATACCCCCCCCCGCCACATAGCGCCCACTCCTGTGTGTTGACATATGTCTCTGCATATAAAATACACATTGCTTTGTGTGCATGTTTATACTACACACATACATAAGTGGTGTTGGGTAAGGATCTCACTTTGTTGCTTCTTTTTCACTTTGTAATATGTTTTTGAGCTCTACCCTCTTGCTGTTGGAAAATCTAGCTTATTACAAAATATTCCAAGCTGAGCCCTGGCCAGTGTGGCTCAGTTGGTTGGCGTGTTGTCTAGTAAACTGAAGGGTTGCGGGTTCGATTCCCGGTCAGGGCACATGCAGGAGGTAACTGATCAATGTTTCTCTCTCACACAAGTATATCTATTTCAAGCTGAGCATCCATTGTTTCATGTTTCATGCATCCATTGCCTCAGTGCTGGACACTCTTGTGGTTTCCAACGCCCTCTTACCACAAATGCAGGGTGTTGATCATCTTTGCATATGACCCTTACGGGGCTACATGAAAACTTCTTTTGGCTCTAAACTCAAGTAGAATTACTAGATCACAGGGTATATATGTTGTAAATGTCACTAAATTCTGCTAAAATGGCTCCACTAGCAACCAGTGAAGGATGCTGCCCCCCCACCCACTTTCATCAGTGTCTTTGTAATTTTGCCTACAGATTGGATTGAGTGGTAAGGTGACATCTCACTTTAACTTGCATTTCTCTATTAATCTTCAAATTCAGAATAACCTCCTATACTTGTCAGGAATTTGGGCTTCCTCTCCAGTGAATCCCCTGTCCAGATCTTTTGCCCATTATTTATTAGGTTTCCCGTCTTTTTCTTATTGATTTGCAGGAGTAGCTTATAAACTTTCGATATTAACCCCTTGTTGGCCGTTGATGTTCCAGATTTCCTCTCCCAGTGCGTCGCCCATCTGTCAAGTTTGTCTAGGGCAGCAGTTCTCACACTTCAGCAAGCATCAGAATCTCCTGGAAGGCCTGCTAAAACATAGATTGCTAAACCCTGCCCTGAGGTTCTGGCTCAGTAGAGCAGGGTGAGGCAAGAATTTGCATGTTTAACAAGTGTTCAGGTGGCCCTGATGGCTCAGGCGTCACACTCGGAGACTCACTGGTCTAGGGTGCTTTCCTTGGACCACATTTGTTCCATTGAACAAATCCTTCATTTTGATGTTTCCAAGTTTATTTACCTTTATTTTATGTTTGAGGGAACTGGAGCTCAGGGAGGGGAAGGGAATGACCCAAGCTCGCATAGAGATTTGGACCCCTATCTGGCTGACCCTGGAGCCCGTGCTCCTAGTTGCCCAGCTATCCCGTCTACCAGACTTTGGAATGCAATGATCTCAGACTGGGGCATGTGGATCGGAGGCTACGGGGAGCCTTAGTAAGTTCCTAAGTGAGGCAGCCACAGGGACTGGGGCCAAAGAGCTAGAACACCTTCTTAAAGGGCCAAGGCCTCTGCAAGAGGACCGAGCTCAGAAATTTTCTCACAGTGCCGGCCAGTGTACAGTGACGGGGCTGCTGAGAGGCACCGAGACAGTTCTTACTCCACAGCTCCAGCAATGGAGCAACTTCCCTCACACCCCGAGGAAATCCCCACCGCCCCGGAACTACCCTGTTACCAAAGTTCTGTAACCAGTAGTTACTGAAGTCCACAGGGCCCTGGCTGGGGCGGCCCAGGCTCTGAGCATGTGGACTCTGGCCACACTTCCTCCTGTGGCGTCCAGAGACCCAGCCAGAACCACTTCTCATCATGGTACAGTTCCTGGCACTGCAAGAGGGGCGAAACCCTCCGAGTGTGGGACAGCTGATTCCCCAAACCTCTAGGGGTGGTGTAAGGATGGAACTTCCCAACCAGCAGGACCCTCTAGGGACAGAACTGCCCCATGGACAAGTGGTGACGTTAGTGCAATTGTCTTTACTCCTACACTAAGCCCCTCCCATTTCGGGACCCTGCAACTCCCTACTCCCTCCCGGCCTTCAGCTGGGCACTGGCAGTCCCTCACTACTGTGCAGTGGGGAGGAGTCCTGGGGCCACTGTCATTGGTCACCAAACATTTCCAGAGCACCCACTCTGGGTCAGACACTGTGCCAAAAACTGGAGGAAGATACAGGACAGCCTCTGCCCGCTGCGGGGCTCTGGGCCTGATAGGGAAGGAAAGTCCTCACGTAACCAGAGCAGAAAGTTCTCAACTGTAAAATCAGAGAGTGAGAACACAGTTGTTTCAGGGGAAGATGGAAAAGGCTTTGCAGAGAAAGTGACTTATGAGCAAGACTTTGACGGATGAGCAAGATTTGGAGCAGGTAGGCTATACAAGGGGAAGCTTTCCGGGGCCAACGTGAGCAGAGGCCAGGGAACTCGAAGGAGCAGGGCATACTCTAAGACTAGTGGCCAGTTAGCACCAGTGCTGTGGTTGGAGGCTCCGCCCCGGGGGTCAGACGGAGAGAGTTTTGAATACCAACTCTGACATCTGCTAGTTGGGTGACTTTGGGTAAGCCCCTGAATGTCTCTGGGTCTTAGTTTTCTCATTTATAAAATGGGAATAATAATAACATCGCCCTTATAGATCTCCTAGATTGTCGTGAGGCTTAAACAAGATAATCCATGTAAAAGTACACGCGGTAATTGTTCAATGCGTGTGACCATTAGTATTGCTGGAGGAACATTGGGGTGTGTGAGGTGGGGGAACAAGGCGAGGGGCTTCAGAGAGGAAACCAGAGGAGTAGGCGGACTGAGAAGGCCCTTTGGGGACAAGGAAGAGTGGGCAATGGGGAGTGACCTCATGGGCTTACCTCTTCCAAAAGAGAGCCTAGCTGCTCGGAGAGGAGGGTTGGCTGGGGCACAGAGGAGGGCCTGGGTGCGGGGAGTGGGGCAGGAGGCTGGGACGATGACCAGAGGAGAGACGCTAAGACCTGACTCGGGTGGTAAGAGGAAGGAAGAGGAGAGGGCAGGTTCCAAAAGGAAAGGAGGAAAACAGAGGGCTCCCTCCTGACTCAGAGACAGCAGCCTCTCACATCCTTTAATTAGATTCACTCATTCATTCATTCATTCATTTCATAACTTTTTTTTAACACTTGAAACCTGGCCTCATGGAACTTGCATTCCAGGGAGTTTATATAACTAGTAAATAATTTATTTGGCGCTTCCAGGTGCATAGCCACCCAGACAGGCCTAAATGACCAGAAGTTGACAGCCCTACTGATGGGTCCTCTCATTTCTGACTTGTCCATTCTGGGCCATTTTAGATGAAGGGCAAAAGGTCTGAGCACCAGACTGGTCTGTGTTGCCCCCTTTCTGCAATGGGGACTTCACAGTCTTCTGTGACAGCCCTTCCCATAAAGTCAAGAGCTAACTCCCTCCTTGCCCACCTTCCCATAAAGTCAAGAGCTAACTCCCTCCTTGCCCACCCCAGCTCCCCATCCCCACTGCCAGGCCCTAGCATTGCCTTCTAGAACTCTAACACAGCAGAGCTGCTCCCTCGGCCCTTGGGCGACCCTGCAGTGATGCACAGAAAATGATGCAATCTGCAAGAAATTCTCATTTTTTGTCTAAAAGCAACTTGTTAAAAAATTGTTCTTGCAGCCCTGGCTGGTGTAGCTTCGTGGATTGAGCGCGGGCTGCAAACCAAAGGGTCGCCAGTTCGATTCCCAGTCAGGGCACATGCCTGGGTTGCAGGCTAGGCCCCCAGTGGGGGGCTACGTGAGAGGCAACCACACATTTATGCTTCCCTCCCTCTCTTTCTCCCTCCCTTCCCTTCTGTCTAAAAATAAATAAATAAATCTCAAAAAAAATTGTTCTTGCAATTTATCATGTAGACAAAGGGATAGTGCCTTTGATGTGTAAAGAAGACATTCAAATAAATATAAAGACGCATAGCCCAATAGAAAAATAGGCATATTATTGTACAGTACACAGAGAAGAAAATGCAAATGATCAGAAACATGTGACAAGATGGTCAGCTTCACTCATAATAAGAAAAATGCAAATTAATACTGCATTGAGAAACCATATTTCAATTACTAGACTGGCAAACTTTGGAAAGTTTGATAACTTACCACGTAGGTGTAGGTGAGAGGAAGCAGGCACACACATCCATTGCAGGTGGGAGGGTAAGTTGGTAAAACCCTATTTCGCAACAGCTACTGATATTTTCAATGCACAGACCCTGTGATCCAAGAATTCCACTCCCAGGAATTTCTCTGACATTTATGTTGACACAAGTGGAAATGGTGGATGTCATCTCTCTAATAATGAGGATTAGAAATAAATAAAATGTTGGCCCCGGCTGGTGTGGCTCAGTGGATTGAGTGCGGCACATGAACCAAAGGGTTACCAGTTGGATTCCCAGTCAGGACACAAGCCTGGGTTGTGTGCCAGGTCCCCAGTAGGGGGCGTGTGAGAGGCAACCACACATTGATGTTTCTCTTCGTCTCTTTCTCCCTCCCCCTCTCTCTAAAAATAAATAAAATCTTTTTAAAAATATATTTTATTGATTATGCTATTATAGTTGTCCCATATTCCCCCCTTTATTCCCCTCCGCCCTGCACATCCCCTCCCACCCGCATTCCCCCCCTTTACTTTATGTCCATGGGTCATACATACAAGTTCTTTGGCTTTTACGTTTCCTATACTATTCTTAACCTCCCCCTGTGTATTTTCTACCTACCATTTATGCTGCTTATTCTCTGTACCTTTTCCCCCTCTCTCCCCCTCTTACTCCGCCGCTGATAACCCTCCATGTGACCTCCATTTCTGTAATTCTGTTCCTGTTCTGATTGTTTGCTTAGTTTGTTTTTGTTTTTGTATTTTTAGGTTCAGTTGTTAATAGCTGTGAGTTTGTTGTCATTTTACTGTTCATATTTTTTATCTTCTTTTTCTTAAAAATTAAAAAAATTAATTAATTAAATGTTCAGTGACAGGGAACTGGTTAAATAAACTGTGGCTCAGACAGACAATAGAATACCATGCAGCCACGAATAAGAACAAGGTAGCTTTCTATGTACTGAAATGAAATTATTTCCAAGATTGAGTAAGAGAAAAACAAAGTAAGGTGCAGAACAATGCATTTTGGATACTGCCTTTCTTCTGTTTAAAGGTGGAGGGGAATGTCTTTGTATGTAAGCATGGAATTGTTCTGGAAGGATGTACAAAACAAGTGATGGTTGTTGCCTTTGAGCTGGAGGAGTGCATAGTATAACAAGGGCAGAAGGAAACTTATTTTCACAATATGTCTTAAATGCCGTGCCATGAATATAAATCACAGAAAAGCAATTCTTTTAAAGATGCCATTTGCTATGTTTTGCACCCTATAACACCGTCTGTGTTCATGTCTGTCTGATCTCCCCACCCCCACCCTGACGTACACACGTGCGCACATCTTGTGACAGGAATGGGGAGCGCTGGTTCCGACTCACCCCTGCACTCTGAGGAACCCAATGCAGCACCCAGCACAAAGCAAGTTCTCAGGAAAGTTGAATACACGTTGATAAAACTACCTTCTCTACAAAGTCCCCAGTTAGTCTCACCCTCTGGTATTCGTGCTTTCACGGAGACCTTCCCATCCTGAGTGGGGATGGCCTGTGAAACCCATGGGAAGTGTTGCCTAGCTGTCCTGGATCACACACTCTGGGGAGAGCCCGCCACGACATCAGGGGAGCACCGTCGGCAGCCCTCTGGCAAGGTTCACGTGGTGAGGACCGGAGGCCTCTGGCCGACAGTCATGTGAGTGAGTCACCTGGGAAAGGGATCCTCCCACCCGGGTCAGTCCTGATGACTGCAGACCAGGCGGACCTTGACTGCAGCCTCAAGAGAGACTCCAGGCCAGAATCACTGAGCTAAGCTGCTTCCAGATTCCTAACCCACAGAAACTATGTGAGATAATAACTGTTTACATTGTTTTAAGCTGCTAAATTTTGGGTAATTTGTCACACAGCAATGTATAACTCATACAATCAACTAATTGTTAGTAGGCATTTATTGTGTATCAGTTCTGTGGGGAATGCTAGAGAGAAACTCATGGCCCTGCTCTCAGGGAAGCAGTCCATGTGCACATCCATTCCTAGACTTATTTATTCTTTCAACCAACATTTATTGAGCACTTACTGTATACCTGGCCCTCTATTGAATGCTGACTCATAGAACATTGGCAATTAAAATGCACTGTAGGACAAGAGGGAACTTTCCGGAGTGACAGAAATGTATTATCTTACTGAGGTTGAAGTTATCATAGATCTATGTGCATTTGTAAAAATTCAGCAATTGAACACTTAATCTTGGGCATTTTGTTGTATATAAACTGTACACTAAAATACTATAAACAACATTGAACTCTAATTAATAATATGTGTGCTGAAGCAATTCACTTTGAAATGCATTTTTAAAAGATGAATTGACGGATGGACAGAATGACAGTGATAAAGCAAGTAATAGGTTAATGGGAGAATGTACGTGGTGAGCATGGGGTTTTATTGTAAAAGTCTTTCAGTTTGCTGATTGTTTGGAAATTTTCATAATAAAATATTTGGGGAAAAGGACCCTTGATAACCATATATAGCAATCCTCTATTATTATTTAATTACGCAAATAAAAATGAATATAGTCCAGTTTAATTTTTTTTAAACAAATAGAGAAAAAGTCACCACATCTTTTTCCCTTTGTTCATCTGGGGCAACCTCTGTTCTTGTCGGCTGTGTAGTTTCCAGACCTTTCTCTATGCGTATACATACAGATGTAGATAAATACAAAATCATGCTATTTTTAAAAAATGAATATACTTCCTGTGCCACTGTGCACCGTCGTCTTGGGGATCTCTCCATGTCGGTTCACGCACATCGCCTCAGCTTTCAATGGCTGAGTACGGATGAGCCCTCTCAGGACGCAAGGCTGGGAGACAAGGTCTTGCCCTGGAACCGACGGTAACTGAGAACTGCTGGGACGCGAAGCCATTCTTCTAGAGCCAAGGCCTGGGTGCACCCTGCTGGCGCTTGGCCACCGCGGGATGGGGGCGGGGCTGCGGCCCAGACCTTTTTATTTGGGGGAATGCCGGACTGTGGGCAGGTCCCGCTCTGACCTGCCCTCTCTTACCCCCTCCCCCCACCTGCCTGGGCTGCGGGGCACCCGGACCCAAGAGGAAGTCCTCTAAGCGCTTCCTCTTTTCTTGGCCTCTGGGGACACTGGGGGAAGGGAAGGGAGTTGTGAAACCAAACCATGCCCCACCACCTGGGGGTACCCGTCAGCTGGAGGGGGCCACGCAGCTGGGGGCAGAAAAACAACTTCACTGGCACCCCAACATGCCTCTCTCTGCCCAGTCCCACCACACCCCTGAGTGGTAGGTTAGCCACCTTTAGGACGGTACCTGGGTAGGTACCCTTCAGAGAAACCCGTAGGCAAATCTCTCCAGTTGCCTACACAAGAAAAACCCAGTTCCTTATCAAGCTGCTGCTGCCATCTTCAGCCTCATCTTCCCTCTGTGTCCCAAGCTTCAGGCACTAAAGCACAGAAGTGTTTGTGGTTCATCAAACATGCCCGGCTCTTCCTCCCTCAAGACTATGTCAAGCTGCCTCTTTTGTTTGTAATGCCCTTTGCCATGATACTCTACTAGCATCCTTTAAACTTCAACTGATACCTCCTTCAAGAAGTCCTCCTTGATGCACTCCAGGCTGAACCATGGCCGTCTTGCATCATCCTACAATACCGCAGCATTTTCCACTCTGAATTTAAGTTATTGGTTTAAGTTTTTATCTCCCTAATTGGATTGGGCATTGCTTGAAGCCCAAGACTATCTCGTTCATCCCTGGTGGTGTATCCCCAGCCCCTAGCAGAGATGTACACAGCAAGCCCTTCATAAACATTAATAGCATCGGTTTAAGAAACGAAGGGTTTGGCTCTCAGCGCTATCATTCACTGGCTGTTCATAAACCTTGAGCTTCAGCTTTCTTCATTTGTAAAATGGCCATGTGAATAGTACCTGCATGGAACTTGAAACATGTAGGAGAGAGAGACAGCAAGCAGATTAACATGTAAACATGCCCTATAGTGCCTGGTGGTGACAAGTTCTCTGGAGAAAAATAAGGCAGGGAAGAGATCTGGAAAAGATAAAAGATGGAAGATGGAGGAGCTTTTTAAGAAGCTGGGTCAAGGGCCTGTTGGGGGCTGTTGGGAGTTTCTCAAGGGCTACTCTTCTCAGATTTTCATTTGCCTCCCTCCGAAAATGAAGGCAGCAGTGACCTCCTGCCTGGAAGGGTAAAGCTGTGAAATAAACACTGGCTGCTTTGCAAATAAAAGGGGAAATATCCGAGCCCTGAAATAGTGATTGTGGCTCTCTTCCTCATCCCCCGTTCTGTTTTGAATATAGGACAATTGACAGTGGTCCCAAAGAATTTGAAATATGAAATGCAAATGCCCCTGGAGATAGGAAAATGTACAGGGGTGAGCAGAAGTAGGTCTACTGTTGTAAATACATGAAACACAGAGTGTATTCTTGTGTTATTATTAGTTAAATACGGTATTATTTATTTGTATTACAACTGTAAGCCCACCCCTGTATTTTTTAAGGGGCCAGCCTCTAATCCACTCTAAAGTGAAGTCTGCGTTTTTTCTTAGCTCCTGCCCTCCCTCCAGGACAGAACACTGTGTCGTGCCCTTTAGTGACCATCTCTCTCTCTCAGTTTCCAGAACACACATAAAATCTGCATAGTCGTTACAAGCACAGCCTTTGGAGACAACTAGAGGCTCACAGACTGGGGTTTGAACCCCAGCTCTACTGCTTGCTGGCTGTGTGACCTCGGGCAAGTGTTTTACCTCTCTGAGCCATCCATTTATACTCATCCCTGTCTCAAAGAGATTAAATGAGCTGATGGGAGGGCACAATAATAAGAGCTTTTTGTGCAATAGCGCAGTGACCTGGTGAGGTATTTTCACTTTGCAAATGAGAAAACAAAGTCACAGCTAGTAAGAGGCTGTCAGCCCAGCCTCAGTACCTTGGCTTCCATTGCTCCTCCACCCCTGGCCCGCGGTCAAGTGCATACCCAGAACCTTGACTCTTTTCATTCTCTAAAAATCCTCCCCAGCCTCAATTCTCCCTTATCCATGAAGTCTCCGATTTTTAAAACTTGACTTTATTTTTGGATAGTGCATGTCCAGGTGGCTCAAAGTTCAAGAGTGCAAAGGGTAGGCTAGAACCAATAAGTCTCCCTCCTTCCTCTGTCTACACAGCTCCCCTCCATTGGGACTGTTTCAGTGGAGACCACTGTGTGTGCGCTTCCTGACTCAGCTCAGGCACGAGCTGGTAAATTCCCACACATGTTTGTCCTCTTGTTCTAAGCAAATGGTAAAATAGACTAAGCGCTATTGTGTGCCCTGCTCCACACCCACTTACCAACTTGTTCCCTATTAGTACATATGGAGTTTCTTCATTCTTTCTAAAAACCATTTTTGTTGAATTGTAATTTACATAGCATACATTTGTCATTTAAAATGCACAATCAAGTGATTCTTAGTATATTCACAGAGTTGGGCAACCACCGCCACAATAAATTTTAGGGTACTTTTATGACCACCACCCCCCAGCCCAAAATTCACACCCATTAGCAGTCACTTCTTATTTCTACCCAACCCCCAGCCCTAGGCAACCACTACTCTACTTTCTGTTTCTGTAGACGTGGCTAGTATGGACATTGCATACATGGAGCCACACAATAGGTAGTCTCTTGTGACTGGTTTCCCTCCTTTACCATCACATTTTTAATGTGCATCCATGCTGTAGCTTGGACCAGTACTTCATCAGTCTTTATTGTCAAATAATATCCCATTGGATGCCCAGACCGTATTGTACGTATTCACTGATGAACATTAGAGATGTTTCCACTTTTCGGTTATTAATGAACAATGCTACTATGAAACTTTTACAAACACATTTTTTAAAAGATGTATTTATTTTTAGAGAGAGGAGAAGGGCGGGAGAAAGAGAAGGAGAGAAGCATCCATGTGTGAGACAAACACGGACTGGCTGCCTCTCACAGGCCTCCGGCCAGGGACCTGGCCCACAACCCGGCCCGTGCGGGAACAGAAATCGAGCAGGTGAACTTTCCGTCCGCGCAGCGACACCCAACCCGTGAGCCCCTCCGGTCAGGGACACATTCAAATTTCTGTGTAGACATATATTTTCAATTCTTTGGGGCTCCCAAGAGTGGGATTGCTGGGTCGTATAGTAACTCTATGTTTAACCACCAAACTTTCCCCGTGGGCTGCACTCTTTCATGTTCCCACCAGCTATGTGTGAGGATTCTAGTTTCTTCATGTTCCCATCAACACTAATTACCAACTGTCTCTTTTAAAAATATTTTATTTATTTATTTTTAGAGAGGGGGAAGGGAAGGAGAAAGAGAGGGAGAGAAATATCAATGTGTGGTTGCCCATAGTGTGCCCCCCACTGGACACCTGGCCTGCAACCCAGGCATGTGCCCTGACTGGGAACCGAACCAGCGACCCTTTGGTTCGCAGCCCACATTCAATCCAGTGAGCTACACCAGCCAGGGCTATTAACTGTCTTTTTTATTATAGCCATTCTAATAGATGTGAAGTAGCATCTCATTGTGGCTTTAATTTGTATTTCCCTAATGACTAATATATTAAGCATCTGTTCATGTGCTTATTAGCTGCTTGTATAGCCTCTTTGGGTAAATGTCTATTCAGATCTTTTGCCTAATTTTCAATTATGCTGTCTTTTTATTATTGAATTGTATTACTTATATATCCTGGATACTAGTTCCTTAACAGATCTCTGATTTTTCTCTCATTCTGTAGGTCATCTTTTCATTTTCTTGTCATTTACATCACAAGTTTTTAGTTCTGATCAAATCCACTTTATCTAGTTTCCTTTTGTCATCCATGCTACATTTAAGAAAGTTTTGTCTAACTCAAGGTCATGAAGATTTCCTTCTGAGAGTTTTATAGTTTTAACCCACACATTTAGGTCTATAATCCACTTTGAGTTAATTTTTGTGAAGGGTGTGAGGTAGGGGTCCAATGTCATTATTTTGCATGGGACTATCCAGTTGTTCCTGCACCATTCATGGAAAAGATGATTCTTTCCCTCATTGAATTGCCTTGGCAGCTTTATTGTGAAATTCAACTGGCCATGAATGCAGGGGTTTATTTTTGAACTCTCAATTCTGTTCCATTGATCTGTACGTCTCTCCTTATGCCAGTATCATGCTATCTTTTTTTTTTTTAAGATTTTATTTATTTATTTTTAGAGAGAGGAGAAGGGAGGGAGAAAGAGAGGGAGAAAGAGCAATGTGTGGTTGCCTCTCACATGGCCCTCACTGGGGACCTGGCCCACAACCCAGGCATGTGCCCTGACTGGGAATCGAACCGGGACCCTGTGGTTCCCAGCTCGCACTCAATCCACAGAGCTACACCAACCAGGGCCAGTATCATGCTATCTTGATTACTATAGCTTTGAAGTAAGTTTTGAAATTAGGAAGTGTGAATCCTCCAACTTTATTTTACTTTTTCAAGATTGTTTTGACTGTTCTGGGTTCCTTGCATTTCCATACAAATTTTAAGATATGTTTGTTCGTTTTGTATTTTTTCTGGGGTTTTGATAGGAATGATGCCCATCAATTTGGAGAATGTCATCACCTTAAACAATATCCAGTCTTCCAATCCATGAAGGGATGAATGTCTTTCCCATGATATCTTTCCATCCCCTGAGATGACTTTATTTTGGTCTTCTTAACTTTCTTTCGAGTTTCTTGTTTAGTTTTCAGAGTACCTTGCATTTCTTTTGTTTAATTTAGTTTAATTTTTATTTTTTTATTGTTGTTCAAGTACAGTTGTCTCCCTTTCCCCCCTCCACTTCCCCCGACTCCAGCCATCCCCACCTCCCACCCTTGATCCTACCCCCTCTGGTCCCTGAAAACCCTTCCCCCATTTCCCCCATTATCCCCTCCCACCTCCCCTCTGGTTACTGTCAGTTTGTTCTTCATTTCAGTGTTGTTCAATTTATTCTCAAATATTTTGTTCTTTTCAGTGAAATTGTAAATGAAATTGTTTTCTTAACTTTATTTTCAGATTGTTCATTGCTAGTGTTTAGAAATACAAGTAGTTTTTCTACATCCTTGTGTTTTTGACAAGTGCTTGCAAGGTACCCCATCATTGTACTATCATCTTTTTCCCGATCCCCAAGTGATGAATGTCTAGGTTGTTTCCGGTCCTCTCCTAATAAAACCAGTGCCACAATGGCTCTCCTTGCACACACTCGTGAAGTCTCAGGCATTCCGATCTTTTCTCTCTCTCCGAGCTCCTACAATCATCCGTTGCCACCACCCTGGCTACTGCCACCATCGTCTTGCCCTTGGGTGACTGCTTCAGCCTGCTCACTGGGTTCACTGCTTCCCTCTGGCCCCTCCACTCCGTTCTCCATCCAGCAGGGATCCCATTAAAACACAAGCCAGTGTGGTTTGCTCCTGCACTCAAAACCCTCCAATGGTTCCCGTCTTGTGTCAATTAAAGCACACTGTCAATACCGAGACATTTATGGCCTCCCAGTCTGGCCCCAACTACCTCTCCAATATCATCTCCGTTACTCTCCCAAGCACCCACTGCGTTTCAGCTACACTGGCCTCCTTGCATTCCTCAAAAAACCAAGTGCAGCCCTGGCTGGTGTAGCTCAGTGGATTGAGCGCGGGCTGGGAACCAAAGGGTCCCGGTTCGATTCCCAGTCAGGGCACATGCCTGGGTTGCAGGCCAGGTCCCCAGTGAGGGCCGCGTGAGAGGCAACCATACATTGCTGTTTCTCTCCCTCTCTTTCTCCCTCCCTTCCCCTCTCTCTAAAAATAAATAAAATCTTAAAAAAAAACAAAACAAAACAAGTGCAGTGGCACTTGAGGACCTTTGCTATGACTATTCTTTGAATACTTTGAACTCACTTCCCTCAGAGTATCGCATGACTTACTCCCCGAATTCAGCAGATCTCTGCTCCCCTGTGCCTTCTTCTGAGAGGTCTTCCCTGGCTACTGTCTCAAGTCACGCCCTCACTCTCCTCCCACCCTCACTCCCTCTCTCCCTCTCTCCTTGCCCTGCTTAGTTCTTAAAATCCTTACCATACTTGAATGTGACGTGCTAGTGGTTCTCACAATGACTCACTGAGGTAAATACTACCATTAATTCCATTTGACAAACGAAACTGAAGTCAGAGCGGCGACATGAGTTATGCAAGATCACTCAGGTGACACATAGCGGTGCCAGGGTTCGAACTCTAGTGTGACTCCAAAGATGCAGCATTCAGCACCACTTCTAGTGATCAGCCTCTTCCCCATGGCAACGAATGAATGAATGAATGAATGAGTAGACAAAATGTTTGCCACCCCACATACTGGTAAGGCAGTGTTTTAGGATAAAATTTGAAATTGTGTAAATATTCTTTGATGCTAATATGTGGTGGTGGTTTACACAGGGCAATACATTTGCCAAAACTCATCAGGCTGAATATTTGTAATGTTGTGTTTTGTTTATAAAAGCATTCCACATTAAAACTGGTCGGAGCTTTGGGAATATGTACAAGGATTTATGCTGCAGCATTACTTTAATAGCAAACGAACAAAAAAGGCGGGAAGAGGGGATGGCTGGTAACAGGATAACGTTTCAGCGATCCATGGCCCTTCGCCACCACAATGGCAAACTTGTGGGAAAAGATGACGCTGACGATGGCCCTCTCCTGTCCCCAGAACCTGCGTCTCTCTTCTTGGAGGCCGGACTTCTCGCATTTTCGAAGTCCTCTGAGCTGCCTGGAAACCTGCCAGGAAGGAACTTTGCATGGCGTTTGAATGGCGCGGCGCCCCTGGAGCGGAAACCGAAGGACGCGGGGGGCAGGGGGCGCCGCCCGGGGGAGCGGCGGGACGGGAGGGACTGGACTGGGAGGGGCGCGGGCGGACCAGAACGCGGGGGGCGGGGGGGGGGCCGGAGCCCGGTCGGAGCGGGGTGGGAATCCTCCGTGGCCGGGAGGGGGCGGGCAGGGTCCCCGGAGGGCTGCGCTGGAATCTGGGGAGGGACCGGGTTAGGATCGGGAGGCGCAGACTCGGATCCCCTGGGAGCGCGGCTGGGAGCCCTGAAGGGCGCGGCTGGAGTTCAGCGTCGGGGTGACAGGCCTCGAGGGCGGGTTAAAGGCCCTAGGAGAGAGGGCTAGGAGCCCTCGGCTGGCCCGATTAGAATCCTTGCGGCAGGATCAGAAACCCCCGGTGGGCGAGGTTAAAGACCCTCCGAATGTGGGATTCAAAATCATCTGGGGCAGAGTTAGGACCTTGGGTGTTGGGGGGTGGGGTACGGTTCTTGGGGGGTGGATTAAAACCCTGGGGTGGGGTTTAGCCCCTTGGCGGACAAGGTTAGAGGAACTAGAATTCACTAGGAGAGGTGTTGGGATCTTTGCGGGCACGGTTAAAATTCTCGGGGGCGCGGTTAGCCGTCAGGGTCTGGGGAGAATCCTGGGGGGCCCGGTTAGAAGCCTCAGATGGGCGGCGTTAAATCTTTCGGTGGCGGGATTAGGGTCCCGGGGGGTGGGGGCGAAGATTGGGATCCCGGGGGCGGGGTTAGAATCCCCCGGGGGCGGGGTTAGCAGGATTCGGGGCGGGGTCACTGTCGCTCCGCGCGGCCGAGGCGCCCAGAGTGCCTGTGGCGGCGCAGGTTCTAGCCCGGGCGGACCGCCCCGGCACAGAGGCTCGCGGGAGGCGGGCCCCGACGGTTCAGCTCCGGAGAAGCTGTAAGAGACCCGCCGCACGGAAGCCCCTCGGGGGGCCGCCCTAGCCTCTTCTTCAAAGTCCGTCCTTTTTCCTTCGCGCAGGGCGCCCCGGGACTCCGGGGGCTGCCGAGCTGGGGGGGCGCTCGAGCTGCGAGGATCCGGGCAGCCCGCGGGACGAGGAGCGGGCGCCCAGGTGAGTGTCGCGCACGGGGAGACCCGGGACACCGGCCCGCGAGGTCGGCCTGAGGGTCCTCGGGCTGGGGCAGGGCAGGCTGCGGTGCAGCGGGGAGGGACGGTCGGGGGAGCGGCGGACAGGGCGGGGGCGGGCCCGGGAAGCGCGCGCCCCGCTGAGAGGCGGCGTCGCTTAGCTGCCGCCCTGGGAACGCTGGAGCGCAGGGTCAGCTCGGGCCGCGAGTGCCTTCCCCTGGAGCTGCAGCTTCTCTGGGCCGTCCAGGTTCCCCTTCTGCAAAAGAAAAAAAAAAAGAAAAAACGAGAAGGAAGGGATGAGGCTTCGCGAAGCCTGGGAGGGGAAGCCCTTACTGGTTCCTGGTGGGGGTTGGGGACGAGTCACGGCGGGTTGGCAGCGGTCGTGGGGAAGGGGCAGCTGGTCGTAGGCGTTACACGCGAGCCACACCCAGGCGGGGCTGCAGCTGGGAGCCCTCGCTGCGCTCGCGTCGCCTCTGCCGCGGCGCCCATCCCTCCCAGGTCTGGGTCAAACCCCAAAACCTCATGGACTGACCTGACCGCAGGGTGTCTGCCTCTTCTCTTCGCGTGAAACGCTGGGCAGTGCTCTCTTCTCTGAATTCCAGTTTCCTTATCTGTCAAGTGGGGCTATTGATTCTCTCTTCCAAGGCTGCAGCGAGCTAGTCTGTCAGAGGTCCTGGAGCTGAGCCGGTTTCGTGTCCCGGTTAAGGAAGGGGGCTTCTGGGAGCAGCCTGCCTGTGGGACTTGGGGCGGGGAGGGCGGCGCTTTTTAGCGCCTCCACTTCCAGAACCAGGGGATGGGCATGGTAGTAACAGCGGCTCTCCCTCACGGGGCTGTTTTGAGGATCAGACTGAGTTACCGAAGGAAAGTTCTCAGAGCACTGCCTTAATGCATGTCCACTACCGCACCGCACAGCTGTTACGGTGTAGCCCTGCGGTTCTCAACTTCAGCGGTGCATCAGAACCACCTGGAAGGCTTGTTAAAGCACAGCTCCCTGGGCCCTGGCCCCAGAGGTTCTCATTCAGTAGGTCTGGAGTAGGACCCCGAGAATTTGCATTTCTAATACGTTCCCTGAGGACACTGATGCTGCTGGCCCAGGGACTACACTTTGAGAACCGCTGGTGTAACCTGTGGACCCCACAGAGAAAGGACTCAATAAATATCAGTTCCCTTATCCCCTGGCTTTCTCTTCGCTGTCTTTTGGCCAGGGGGTGGGGCTTACAATACAGAAAAGTGAAAAGAATAATAGATTAAATATCCCAGGGACCCACCACCCAGAATTAACAAATGGTGGCATTTTGTCATGTTTGCTTCAGATTTTTTAAAAATAAAACTACCGAAAGTAGGAGATAAAATTGAAGCCTCCCCGCCTTGTTTGCGTCCCTCTCAGTTCTGTTTCCCTCCCTCCCTAGAGGCAACCACTGTCCGAAGTACCGGTCTTCCAGTCTTTTCCTTTGTAAATGTACTGCATATACAGGATGCATAAACAACACGCAGAATTGCTTTCTGTAGTTTAAAGATCTACATAAATGTTGGCTGTGAGATTCTTCTGCAATTTTCTTTTTCACCCACCTTCTTATCATTAAGTGGCCAGGATGAAAAAGAGAGGTCTAGTTCATTGCTTCTAAGCGGGGTGTCCCAGCAGGTGACCACCCTCCCTCACGCACCTTCCCCTGCTGAGAATCGTTCAGGTTGTCCCGAGGGTTTGCTACGACCAGCAATACTGTCGGGACCATCCTGGATGTGCATCCTTGCACACGTGGGCAGCTGTTTCTTGGGGAAAATGCCAAGAGCTGGGTGGTTCTCCAGAAAGGGCATCTGTGGCCCTCTCCTTTTGTGAGAGAGGAGGACTGAGACCTGGAAGGGTCATCCAGGGGGGCCTCTAGCTCTGCTGACCTCCCAGCTCTCTCTAGACCCAGGGCCGCTGTACCGAGTCTCCTGTTCTCCGCTGCAGGAGGGTCAAGATCTTCATCTGCTTCCTTTGTGCCTGACACTTAGTAGACTCTCGAACCATGGAAGCATGATACTTTTTTTTACTTGGAGAACAGTTAATTTTTATAGAATCTTCTTTTCTGTGCCCTTTTCATTTAACGTAATTAGCGAAATGCTGCATATACAGTTTTATCCTACTTGCTCACTTAGCATTATATTGTACGCCTTTTTCCAGGTTATTAAAACATCCTTGGATGTTTAGGGCTGCATAATATTCCACTGTTTGGACGTACCATGTTTTGTTAAGCACCCTAGCAAAGCACTTTTATGCTGTAATATTTTTAAGTAAAACTTACATAACATAAAGTTAACTACAGCCATACTTCAGTACTCCTTGGCTCCAGAACTTTTCAAACCCCATACTCGTCGCATTTTGATGAAAAAAGTGTTTCAGCGCTCAGTGCTGGCTGGGGACTCGTCGCACTTGCTAGAACTTGTGTGAGTCACAACGCTGCCCCACAAGAGAAAATGCTTCATCGTTCAGGAGTCATCAGTTCCAGCACTTGTCACGAGTTCCTGAACCAATTAACGATGCGTACCAAGGCACCCCTGTATTTTAAAGTGGACAAATCAGTGGCCTTTAGTACATTCACAATGTTATAGGACCACCACATTTACGTAGTTCCAGAATATTTGCATCCCCCCAAAGGAAACGCCATGCCCTTTAAGCAGTTACTCCCATGCCTTCCATTCCCAGCCCTTGGCAACTACCAACCTGCTTGCAGTATCTATGGATTAATTTCTTTTGGACACTTCATATAAATGGAATTAGACAAACATGACCTTTGGTGTCTGGCTTCTTTCACCTGACATAACATGTTCCGAGTTCAGCCACACTGTAGCATGTATCAATATTTCATTTCATTTTGTGGCTAAATACGATTTCATTGCATGTATAGGACACATTTTGTTTATCCGTTCATCTGTAGATGGAAATTTGCGTTGTTCCCACCTTTTGGCTGGTGTGAATGATGCTGCCATAAACATGCACGTACATGTGTTTGGTTCAGCACCTGTCTTCCGTTCCCTTGGGTAGAAACCTAAGACTGGAATCGCTGGGTCATACAGTAATTGCACATTTAATTTTCTGAGGAATCTCCAAATTGTTTTCCACTATCTTACAGTCCCATCCGCGGTATACAAGGGTTCCAGTTTCTCCACACCCTCGCCAACACTCCCTATTTTCCTTTTAAAAATATCATCATCATTATTATTATAGGCCTCCCTGTGGGTGTGGGAAGCACAAACCTTAATGTCACACCAATCTGGCAGACTACTGTCTGGAGCCACTGCCCCAGAGATAGAGGAGAAAGTTATTTTCATTCAGGGGACTGGCCAGGGCTGGACTTCAGACTCTTCTAGAAAGTAGGTCCCACCTGGGCACAGATATGCTGTCTCCCGAACCACTGTGTCTTTAACACCTGGTGCCTGGCAAAGACTGGGGCCTCAA
The DNA here is from genome assembly GCA_004026765.1 of Micronycteris hirsuta. Lineage (NCBI taxonomy): Eukaryota > Metazoa > Chordata > Mammalia > Chiroptera > Phyllostomidae > Micronycteris > Micronycteris hirsuta. The sequence continues at coordinate 118,295 of PVJI01001032.1, forward strand.
AAACATTTAGTGCAGGAATTTTAGACAAGCTCTCCTGCCCCTCGCCCGAGAGGTGTATTTCACCCAACCCTGCATAGTGATTCTTTTTAATTAGTTGCTAACCTTTGAAGTGGAGACAGCAGACAGAAACCTGGCTTTCTGTCTTCTCTTGGAAACCTGGAAAGGTTAGCAGTCCTGGGACTGAGACCTCTGTCCCCCATGCTTCTCTGTGATTTGCTCATGGCAGCATTGGTGAAGCTGAGTGGGGGCTGCCCCACGCTGCCCAGTTTGCCTCACCTTTGCCTAGGTCACTTTCCTCATGTGGACGGTCCTGTGGGATCCCACAGCCATTTGGGTCTTTAAGATCCGCCCTACAGTCATGACAAGGCTTCCCTTTTTTAAAAAAAGTATGTGTGTATGTATGTATGTATTTAGTTAGTTAGTTAATAGAGAGAGGGGAAGGGAAGGAGAAAGAGAAGGAGAGAAACATTGAAGTGAGAGAGAAACATCGATTGGTTGCCTCTCGTATGTGCCCCAACTGGGGACCAAACCCACAACCAGTCCAGGCATGCTCCCTGACCAGGACCTTCAAACCAGCAACCTTTTGCCTCTCAGGCGGATGCCCAACCACCTGAGCCACACCAGTCAGGTCAAGGCTTCCCTTTTTATAGAAAAGGAACATCATACCCAGAGAGGGTAAGTGACTTTCCCAAAGCCGCATAGCTAGTTAGTGATACAATCTCTCTTAGCCTCCATCTTTCTCGACAAACACTCACAAAACTTTGATCTTCACCCCATTTCTCCAGTTTTCTGCACCCCAGGACTGAAAGGTCCAGTGGACTCTCAGAGGCACGGGTAATGATGCAGAAGATACCCTTGCTTGAATGTAAAATGTGCCTTTGTTCGTGGCCAGTGTCTGTGGCCACACATGCTGTGCCCTCTGCATGTCACGGCACCCTCTGGATGGCACTTACATTCCTAATTCTGCCCTGAGACACCTGCCCACACTTCCACCATCACCCTGACGTCCTTTGGCCCAGGAGACTTAGGTGAAGCCAAGGAGCTAGGAGGCCCTCCCCCATCACTACCAGGAAAATGGAGAACAGTAGACAGAGCACAGGAGACTTAAGTTCGAGTGTCCACCCTGCCTCATACCATTTGTGATGCACTGGGCAAATTCCTTCCCTCTCTGAGTCTCAGTTTTCTCACCTGACAAATGGGAACAGAAGGGCACTATCTCGCAATTCATGCAGTACAATGCCTTTGATGTTAATATACAAAAAAAACGTATTCCATAGTTTCCATGGCTATATATGTCTAAGCTTGCTTTTCCCCAGAAGCAGACCCTAGCAAAGACTTCAAATGTGTTTACCATTTAATTTACTTGGGAACTGATCCTAGAAAACCCTAGTAGGGGAATGGGGAAGCAAGACAGAGAAGTCAGCCTACAGAGAGACGTGTTATCAGGACAGTCACCCCTGTGGGCACCCAGAGCTCAGTTCCGCTAGGAGCTCTGGGAGGCCATGAACAAGCCCAAGAGGCGAGGGAAGGGCTCCTGTCAATCACTGGTTGAGGGCTCTTCCCCAGGGGTGGAGGATGATATTTCTCCAGCACTTCAGCTTGCCAAACTCATGGGCACAGCAGGCACCAGTGGCCGCAGAGAAGTCTCCTGGGCAAAGAGATGCAGGTCCTGGCAGTCGGGAGTCCAGTGAGAGTGGTCCGAAATGGGAATGGGCAGAGCGACGGGTGGGCTACGGTCAGCATCTGGTCCCATGAGCAGGTGTGGAAGTGCAGGGCAGAGGCTACCGGAGGGGCAGAGCGTAGCCATGGAGGCCTGTGCAGGGAGGAATCCAAGGTGCCTCAGGTTTGTCTGTAATGTTTCCATTTTGACAAGGATGATGTGCTGTTCTACTAGGTGATGAAAGCTCATTTTAAAAACAATGCATACCCTCCGAGCAATAAAAGAAACTAAGGCTTTATTACCTTTCTACTCTTAAAAATGGGTCAGAGCATGTGCTGTTATGGCTATGAGGTTTCCCTTGGCAGGGGACAGATTTGGGGGGCAGCTGACCTTAGAGCGTGGAGGGAGGTTAGAGTGAAAAGTTGCCCCTGGGGCAACCTGGCCACGTGTTCTGTCTGCAGGCAGCAACTTCCATGCAGATCAAGGGAAAGACTTTGTTCTTCTCCAAGCACAGAGGAACAAACACAGACAGCTGTTCTCAGTTTAAACAGGGATAACTGGGGCCCGAGGAAGCTGAAGGAGACTACTTTCAATTATTCAAGAATTTATTGAGCATCTGCTGTACCCTAGCAAGACTGTATCTCAGAAAGACTGGGATACAGCAGTGCAGAAAACAAGCTATTACCCCCATCTAACTCACAATCTATGGGAGGAGATGATAAATAAATCTATAGGTAAGATACTATGTACATTAGTTCAGGTCCTTTGAGAGGCAGACTCTCAGAGATATTAAATATAAAAGAAATTTCCTAGAGGGGATGTCTGTGGGAGAAACGAGGAGAGGCTGGGGGAGCTGTCACGTGGCCAGGCATGTCTGACTCCACAGGAAGAAGAAAGGGAAGGAGAGAAGGAAGGAAGCGGAGGTGGAAGTGTCTTAGATTGCGGTGCAGCTCTAAGGAAAGCCTGAGAAGGCTGCCAAGGAGCCCTTAGCTAAAGTCTCCCGTCACAGGTTCCCCTGGCCCAGGCCTGCCTCAGTATCCCTGCGACACTCAGCCATTGGCTGGGAGCGGCCCATGGCAACTGTGCTGGACTTCTCAGCGCCACACAGCAGCTGGGGCCACTGGTCAGTTCCAGTTCTGCAGAAGCAGGTGAGATCTGAGAGGCCCATCCCGGTGGTCGCCACATTAGGTGGTGGTTAAAGCCATGAAGGATACAGCTGGGGAGAGGCTAGAAAGTGAAGGAAGTCGTGGGCAGGTGCTCCTATCTCAGCCAGGGCGATGAGGAAGACCCCTCTGAGAGACTGAGGTCTGTGAAGAGACCTGGGTGAAGAACACTCAGAAAGCAGCGCGTGCAATGGTCCTGGGGTGAAAGTATGGTTGGGGAGTTGAAGGATAGCAAGAGGCTAGTGTGACTGGAATGGAAGGATCCAGGGAGGGCCGGTGGGAGACAGGACTGTGAGGTTGAGCCTCGCCAGCCACAGAGGGAACTTGGGCTTTTATGCCTAGTGTGATGGGAACCCCAGGAGGTTTTGAGCGGAGGAGGGATGTGACCTGGTTTAGATTTTAAAAGGCTTACTTGCTTATCTGTAAAAGGCAGAATGAGGATTCAAACCCAAGTCTTTCTGACTTCAGATCCCATTCTACATTTGTTCCCAAACTTCTCAGGAAGTTCACGGCTGCCCTTGAATTCTGGAGTTGGCCAGGTGACCCGGAAGTAACATCAAGCATGCTAAGAATTTACTACATGTTTGAAACAAGTCGCTGGGACATGAGCATCTCAGAGCTAACCCTTCAGTGGAGTCAGCAAACGCCCAGAGGCCCCGAGTTCCTCTTCAGGGCGTTGCTGTCACTTGCTGTTGTGACACACAGTACGTCATCACTGCCTCTCTCTGGGGCTGCTGCTCCCACCTGAGTAATGGAGGTCTCTCCAGTCCCTTCCTGTTTGCAAAGTCAGAGTTTTCAGCTCTTTGATCAGAAGGAAGCTGAGGGTCAGAAAAGAAGAGAGAGGAGGAAGGCAGGGGTGACCCCCAGATGTCCATTAGGGACAACAGTCCCTTGGGGGCTTGGGGGGTTCATTCAGAAGACAAAGAACCTGAAGAGAGGGAGCTGCAGGACTCCAAACCCCTGGAAACTCCTCAGGAATTTGGCTCTTGATGGGGGAACGCTCACCCCCACCCCCAAGGCTGAGCTGTTCCGAGAAGATAGAGTTCCTCTAACTCCACGGTCTGGAGCCCTGGGCCTCTAGCAGTCTGCCTTTCTGAGCTTCCTCTTTGGGTTCCTCATCCTACATTCCCCTCCCCACCCACCACCCTGCAGCCTCTGAGGCTGACCCCAGTGGAAGATGAGAGGCAGGAGAACGGGGTTCTCATTCTACCTCCTACTAATCACCTGGGAACTCTCTCTGCATGGGCCTCCATTTCCCCATCGGAAAAATGGGTTCATAATTCTGGTCGTCCTGACTTCCACCAAGTGTGGTAAGGGTTGAACATAATACATTCACTCCACAAAGGTATATGGAGGGCCTAATGCATGCCAGACACTTCAGTGCCATCAGCTTTACAAGGTTCATATTCCAAACATCCTCACCGACTCTAATGGCTCTCGTACCACCTTCTTCTCTTCTATCAGAACACGCTATCAAGGAAGTCTTTGCCACGCCCTGGCCGGATAGCTCAGTTGGTTAGAGTGTTGTCTCGATATGACAAGGTCATGGGCTTGATCCCTGGTCAGGGCACAAGAAGAATCAACCAATGAATGCATCCATAAGTTGAATAGCAAATAGATGTTTCTTTCTCTCTCTCTCTCTCTCAAATCAATAAATTTAAAAAAATATTTTAAAAAAAAGTCTTTGCCATGAGCCATTTACCCTTGAGTATGAATTACAATCCCTTGTAAGATTTTCCTCTGTACCAGGCAGGACTCTTCGAGGTTTAAGGGGACAAAAAGGCAATTCAAACTGACTCCAGCAGAAGAAAAAGGTTATCGGAAGGTCAGTGAACACATCAGCTTCAGGCACGGCTGGATCCAAGGGCTTGAGAATCTGTATTTCTCCATTTCTTAGCTCTGCTTTGCAACTGCAAGACACTTTTCCAGCCAAAAGCCAATGTAGAACTTTCATTGGCCCAGGCTGAGCCATATGCCCACTTCTGCTTCTATTAACTGCAACTCTGATCGGCCAGACTCCATCACAAACCCACCCCTACTGCCAAGGGTTGAAGTTAGTTCTACCCCAATCCATGAACTGAGAACGAGGGAGACATGGTTCCCAAAGGAAAATTGGGGAGCTATTGTCAAAGGGAAACAGATGCTATGGAGGAAAAAAACTGTAGCTGTCCCCTTCAGAGAACTTGTCACCCAACATCTCCCTTCATATTTGGAGAAACTGGGGCCCAGAGAGGTTGGGACTTGCCTGAGGTCACACTGAGCTTGTGGTGGAGATGCAACCAGAATCCAGGGCTCCTCACCCTCAGTCCTCTCAGCCTCTGCTTGAAACTAAAAGTTCCCACAAGACCACCTGCTGCCCTCTCCACAGGATGCTCAGGCAGGGCTCTGCTGTCTGTCCCTTGGGCTTGACTCTGAGAGTGCAGGAGTCTCTGAGCCCACGCAGCCAGCATGGTGGCCGTGGGAAGCAGCTGGGGCAATGAAGCTGACCTCTCTCATTTCCCTCCCATGCAGCAGCAGCAGCAAGAGCTGAGGGGGTGAAGAACGGGTTTCAGGTTCCAGGAGTTCAACAGTGACTTGAGGAAGTGTCTTTGCCAAAGGTCAGCAGTTGTAAACTAGACACTTCTGCTCTTACAGCCTGGTTTTGAACCACACTTGTTAAGAACATGTGTATTCTCAGGGGTTTTAAAAAGCCTTTCATACCCCTGTCACACAAGACCTCAGACCAAGCCTGAGAAACAAGTGCCTTCTGTTTTATAGGAAAGAAAACGAGGCTTAGAGAGGGGAAGTGACTTACCCATGGTCATATAACCAGCCAATGTCAGAAACAGGTCCAAAATCTCAGTCTGACCCTAAGTTCAGTCTTCATTTCACCACATTGCTGGGTCTGAAATTTTAGTGCACAAGAATCTTCTGAAAACTGTTAGAAATGCAGGTTCTAAGCCCTCATTTCCAGAGACTCTGGTTCATCCCATCCAGTGTGGTCTGGGAATATTCAAGAATCAGTGAAGACTATTTAGGCACAAGTGGCAGAAATCCAACTCAAACTGGCTTAGGCAAAATTGAAAATTTACCTGCTCATGAACTGGAAAAATCCCGAGGTTGAAAAGCTTCAGGCATAGCTCGATCCAGGTGTATAAACATGATGAGGAATCGGTTTGTCTCCATTGCTCAGTTCTCTGTCCTCTACGGTGGCTTCACTCTAAGAATGCCCCTGCCTTCATGATGTTAGGATGGGTCCCAAAAGCTCCAGGTTTCTACATCTCCCCTTATAGAAAGAGAGTGCTTTTCCCCTAATTTTTCCAGCAAACTCCCAGGGCAGATTCTGATTGCCTCAGGTTCATATACAGGCCAATAATCAAACCAACCACTGTTGGTTGCCAGGGAGACATGGAATTCCCTGATTGGCCAGGCCTGTATCAGGTTGTCAATTCCTGAATTTAAGAGTGGAATTAACCACCCCACACACACACCCTACACATTGAATGGGAGAGAGCTGGTTTTCAAAGGAAAATCCAGGTGCAGTTCTGCATTTCTAATGGCTCCTGAATGCCAATGCTGCTGGTCCTTACCCTGGCCACACTCGGAGTAGCTGAGCACTCTGTCATATTTCTAAATTCACTTCAAGCCACCCTGTCACAGGGTTTTTGTGGTCTTCCACCCTGTGGAGAGGTCCTGGACTATGTAAACCTCTTTCCTCTTCCCTTCCCACCTGCACCCCATCCCATGGTTCCCAATGCATCCAAACATCAGTGCCATCTATTTGGAAACCACTCATCAACATATTGCAGATTCTGCTGTCAAGTCACCATTGGAGAAACTGTCTACTGTTTCCTTTAGTGACCTTTATATGAAGATCCACATGATAAAGTCACTTTTGAATTAGTGCTCAAAAATACTTGTTTCTGTCAACAAATTGCCATGCTTCTTGGGATTTCATGGTGGCAATGTACAACTTCCCATTTTTACCTTGGCTACTAGGAAGCTCAGAGGTAAATCTAGTGCCCTGTGGCAGTAGTGGTCACACCCTAGGCTTTCGGTTCAGTAATCTTTCCTTTCTAAATGGTGTAGCATAACCTTTTGTGAGCCTTGAAGTGCTGCTCTGTATATGGTTTAATATTGTAAGTTCTCTCAAATCCTTTTTGGAAGTCAGTGCTTCTTTGGAACATTCTTGGCTTTCCCCAAATCTTTATTGAAATCCTCCACAGTCTTCAAAACGCGGCTTGTCATTATCCTGCTCCTCGATTATTATAAACAGGTTGCTTTTTCTATGTTCACTAACATATACAGGTTAGTGGCAGAACCAGTATATAAATACATTTTACAAAAATGGTTTGATAGTGTATATGTCTTCCAGGTGTCCTTTTTTGGCTCACTAAGTATGTTAGCAACCTTTGTATGGCTCTGCCTATCTGTGCCAATCTTTTCCAGCTTCCTTGGACATGGCTTTGGAAGGTAGTTCTCTCTGTCCAGTCTTCCCTTCTCAACTCGGTCCCTGGACCAGGACCCACGTCCTGACTGACATCTTCACATCGGACTGACTACACAGAGCCCAGGCTCTAGGCATGCATTTGCTCACTACCCATACTGCATGCTCCTACCTGGGGTACGGGGCGCGGGAGGGCGCTGAGCTCAGCACTGAGGAACACAGTCATGAGCAAGGTCAGCATCTGTCGTGTGCAAGGATGGAAACGTTCTGTATTTATGCTGCTGAATCCAGTAGCCTCAGCCACAGGCAGCGTTTGAGCACCTGAAACACGGCGAGATCTCACAGAGTTGTGCCGTGCGTGTAAAATACACAGTGGGATGCGAAGTCTCAATGTGAAAAAAAGAATGTAAAGCAACCGATTGATTTTTTCATATTGAGTTAGCTGTTAATAAGAATTTTGACATGTTGGGAAAATGAAACATATCTAATTAATCTACTTTTTTCTTTTTACTTTGAAGAATATGGCTGCAGAAGATTTTAAATTATATGCATTGCTCACGCTACATTTCCAGGTCTGGCAGTCATGAAAATGAGCATTTCTGAGGCCGCCCCACGCTGGGCAGTGAAATGAATTCTCCTGGGCCAGGGGGATGATCCCATTCTGCCGGTACATCACTTTTAAAAAAAATCACAGTTGATGGTGAAACAACTGAATTAATGGGAATTCTTATTTTAAAAAGTTGAGTGTTGAGGCATCTCTAAGCTTACGGGCCAAAGGAATTGCAATCTGTGCTTATTTTTGCTCTGGGGCAGGGTCACGATGCTAATAAACAGAGATGGTCATGGTTAACATTTCTCAGCACCTACTGTGTGCCACACACCTTTACGCTTACGACTCACTTCGTGCTCCTCAGCATTCTCTGAGGTAAAACCCCACATCCTTTCTCAGAGGTGGCCTTGGGTCACGCAGGAGCACAGGGCCTCCCTAGGACCCTGGGACCATCATGAATATGCAAGTTGTGATGTAACCGGTACTTTACTGGGTGCTCAGAGAGGGCCACGGAGCTGCTGCATCACACAGCAGTGCTCTTCCCTGGACATCCTCTTGTTAATCAAAATATATGGAATGTAATAGAATGTTATGCCACCCAAACCACACAATATGCTGTTTTATTTTCCAGCAATGTGATATTTATCACAAATCAAAGATGTTGTTGGCTTTCTGTTTTAAATGCGTACAAGTACATCGTAGAACAGTAATTAATGGTAATAATCTTCCAAGTTGATGGTCCGCCAGTGCCAGAATCGGAATTCCTTACTTTATTCACAAAAAGGCAAATGCAGCCCAAACCGCTTCAGTCCTGAGGTGGTAAATTGTTCCCAATTCGCCCCAGGACAGGCAAAAACATCCTTGTAAATAAAAAGATTCTTTTTTCAAATAATTCCCCTAAGCCTAAGAATTTGGATTTTCTTTTTCTTAAACCACAACCACATGTTTATTTTAACAAGATAAGTATAAATGAATTCTAACTGTTTTAGGAGAAAATTTCAATTGTGTAGAGAAGGGAAAAGCAATTACTTTATGCAGTTACTCACAGCCTGTCTCCTCAGCAAATGCACGTGTGCATTTTGAGAACAGAATGAAATATTTCTGCCACTTTTACAGTGAAGTCAGACTCCGATCAGGTAAATGTGTCTTCTTTAAGTGTCTTTAAATGAATCCGTAAGTCCCTCAGCACAGTCTGTCCACTCTCCCTCCAAAGTGGTCCTGAGTCTGTCTGCTTCTTGTCTCCTCAGCAGCCACCACCCCGGGCCAGGCCACCATGCTCCCTTGCCTGGACGACTGCAGTGGACCGGGTTCCCTGCCCTGCTCCCTATAGTCCATCCTCAACCAAGCAGCCACTGGGATTATTTAAATTGAATCCCATCCTTCTCCTGCCTAAAACTTCCCATGGTTTCCCATCACCCTTAGAATCAAGTCCAAACCCCTCACTGGCTGTAGGAGACCTGGCAGCCTCATTGCAGGCCACCGTGTCCCCTGCCTGTGGTCTCCAGCCACGATGGCCTCCTTTAGTGCCTCATCCTCTCGAAGCACAGTCCAGGCTCAAGACCTTTGCACCTGCTGTTCCCTCTGCCTGGAGCACTGTTTCCTCAGCGTGTTACCCGATCGGCTCCTTCGGGTCCTTCAGGCCCCAGGTCCAGCCTCACCTCCTCGGAGAGGCCGCCCCCAGCTGCCCTGTCGACAGAGGCCCCACGGAGATGTTCCCTTCATCGCCTCTTCTACTGTCTTCACACTTTTCAGTGACTAAATCTATCTTGTTATCTATTGCCTGTGTCTGTCTCCCGTTCATCTCTAGTTTGAGCTCCATAAGGGCATGAGCTTGCTTGTCTTATTCGTGGTGTAAAAAATGCTCAATACGACTTTTGTGCATACGTTTGAAAATTCCCATATTAAGATATTAAAAGGAAAAAAGTGCTCGATAAGTGTTTGCTGAATAAATGAATGAAAGATCAAACAAATCAACGAGACGAAGGAAAAGTGAAAGAGAGGAAGCTGTTACAAAGCAATTATGAAATAATAGGAGGAATATGATGCCTTACTTAGCTAGATTGTCTGAGCTACATTATGTGACCTTGTTTTTGTCATTTGCTGTAAAAATGACAATGTATTAGGTAATTATACTGCAGTTTTACTTTGCTGTTTGCTCTGAGCCTGACACTGTGCCGAGTGTTTCCCCACCCACACGGTTTCTCTCATCTTTCCGACGCCCTGCGATGTCCGTGGTATTGTCGTCCCCCCTTTGCTGATGAGGAACTGAGACTGGGGAGCAGGGGAGGGATGAGTAGGTGTGGGAAGGGTGGAGTGGCCCAGCGTCAGCTCAGTCTTTCTGATCTCTGGGCCCGAGGTGTCCACCGCCTGCTCTCCCAGGATGCTCTGGGCATCAATGATCCTCGTGATTGATTCTCTGAGTGAATTCCCCACGGCGTGGGTCCTTGGTAGCGTGACTGTAGTAGTCTGTGAGCTCTGTGCTGTCTGTGGTTCACGTGGATGGGGGAAGCCCAGAGTTGGCATGGGCAGAGCAAGCTACACGTGGCAGGGGCCGGGGAGTGGCGCCGACAGGGGAGGTGAGATGGGGAAGGAGAGGGAGAGCCCGCGGGGGGCCAGAGTGGCTGGAGCACAGCATCAAAGGCTCCCCTGAGTGGGTCTCAGGGCCAGCAGGGCTCACCCCCCTTCTCTCTGCTGCAGGATGGGGTGCGTGAGGTCTAAGTTCCTCAAGGACAGAGGCAAGGTCTCCAAATCTGAGCCCAGTGCCAGCCCGCACAGCCCCGTGTACGTGCCGGATCCCACGTCCTCAGGCAAGCGGGTGAGTGGGGGACACGGGGAAGGGGGCAGGGGAGGAATGGCGGCGGCCCGTGCTGCCCCAAATTACCCTAACAGCCTCCTGTTTTCCCAAAGGTGAGCAGGTACGTTTGGGGTGAAATGGAGCTGACTGGTCACCAGCAGCACCCTAACTCTTCAGCACACATCTGCACTGTGCACCCAGGATAAGGGTGTCACTTCTCCTTGTCCTGCCGCCCAGGCCTTGGCCCAGCAGCCGGGGGTCCAGCGATCAGGTCCCAGCGAGCATGGCGGGTCTCAAGCCTGGGCAGCAGCAGCAGCAGTGCTGAGCACAGGGAGTGACCGGAGGAGCGGCAGCAGCCGCTGGAGTCCTGGCGGTGATGACGACACTGTCAGGGTCATTGCAGTAGCTGTGACAACAGCGCTAGGACTGGCAGTAGCAGCAGCTCCAGTGGGAGCGCAGCAGCAACAGGAAGTGTGATTCTGACCCTGACCCATGTGGCTCGCGGCTTGGGTGCCGTCCGCATAGCAAAGGTCACTGGTTTGATCCCCTTCAGGGCACATGCCTGGGCTGTGGGTTTGGTCCCTGCTCTGAGCGCCTACGAGAGGCAACCGACCGATGTTGCTCTCTCACATCCACGTCTCCCCCTCTCTCCCCGCCCTTTCCTCTCTTTAAAAATAAATACAGAAACTTTTTTTTAAGATTTTATTTATTTATTTTTAGAGAGAGGGGAAGGGAGGGAGACAGAGAGGGAGAGAAACAGCAATGTATGGTTGCCTCTCACGTGGCCCTCACTGGGGACCTGGCCCGCAACCCGGGCATGTGCCCTGACTGGGAATCGAACTGGGACCCTTTGGTTCCCAGCCCACGCTCAATCCACTGAGCTACACCAGCCAGGGCTAAAAACTCTTTTTCTTTTTTTTTTAAGAGAGAAGTATAATACTGGTAGAGGTATTTACTTACTTATGTTTATCCGGAGCTTACGATGAACCAAGCGTCCTCCTAAGCACCTTACGGTTGTTAACGCCATTAACCCCCACAGTAATCATATTGTCGGCCACAATTTTTATTACACCCATTTTACAGATGAGACACAGATTAAGTAAGTTGCCAAACACCGCCTGGTTAGTAAAGGGTGGGGCCAGGATTCGAACTCCAGTAGTGCAGGTTCCAAAGTACCAGGGGCGGGGGCCAGAGTGACAGAGGCAGAAGCCGAACACGAACGGTCAGAGCAGCAGTGATGGTGATAATAGTGGTGACCATGTGGGAGAAGTCCCAGGAGCAGCACCACCAGTAACGGTGGCCGCGACCGTGACAGTCAGAGAGCAGGCACCGGCGTGTCGTGGTGCTGATGACGACAGCACTAGAAGTGGTGGTGACAGTGCGGATAACAGCAGTGACAGAGTAATAATCGATACCATTTTTTAAAGCACCTACTATGTTCCAGGCACTGGCGTGAGGTGTTTGTATATCACCAATCCTCACCAAAAGCTGCAAGGAAGGAGTTCTGCCACTTTCCAGCCAGGGTGACTAAGGCTTGAAGGGATTAATTGGCCCCCTGGGGTCACACAGCTGGGAAGAGGCAGAGCCAGGTCTTTCTACCCCCAAGGCTGGGTTCTCTCTCCTTTCTGGGGTCCTTGGGTCCATCGCATTATCTGAGGGGGTCTGAGGAAGCAGAGCCTCTGTTTGCTGCCTCCCGAGGCAGATATTCCTGGTGCCCCTTAGAAAGGTCTCCCTTGTATTGAAGGATGGCCTATTACCCCATAACCCCTGTTCCCAAACTTTCCCCTTAACCTGCTCCAACCACATCCATGCCCTTTGCCCCATGACAGCCTGTAGAGGTTGAAGGCAAAGTTCTTATCCCAACCCACTTATTTCTTCCAAGTCATCTCACTCGTAACGTGGGTTCCCACCCTCTCCATCCCACTCGCCCTTCTCTAGGCACGGTGTCTAGAGCAGGGCTAACCCTGGAAACGGGAGAACGGCAGAATAGTCACCTCCCTCCCTCTGACACTTCACCTCTTTTAATACAGCCTGAGATTACATGAGCTTCTCACACCGCTGATGTCCTGAGCTGACATCCTAAACCCTCAGTCACACCTGGCTCTGCTTCTCTCCTAACCTGCATGACCTTGAGCCCTTTCTGAGGCCAAGGACCCCAGTTCCCAGGTTCTCTGAGGCCCTCTCGCGTGTCACCTCTAGCCTGGGAGGCAGAGGGGTTTCTCCCACCAGTTTCTGGTTGTCCTCTCTGAGCATCATGGCTAAAGGATGCTGTATTCAGCCATTCACTGACCCCTCCTGCAGGACACCAGTGCCGGGATAAGGTAGTAAGCATTCCTCAGAGAAAGGATTCCCAGGTCAAACCTGTCTGCGGAACTCCGGCTGAAACAGGCTCCTTCCCTGCAGAACCACCTCGAGCCTTTACGAATCTTCGAGATGGGCTCGTGACTCTCCCGGAAAAGGATGTGCTTCTCAGTGTTTCCCGAACCTGTTTCTTTAAACCACTGCTTATTTAAGGGTACAGCACACAAATGCATGCCCTTGAGAAGTCACAAACGACAGTTAAAGCTACAGTTTCTTCTGACCAATGGCCTCTCCCCAGAGTTCTCATCTCCCCTCCCCCGAGGCGTCAATTGTTGTCAGTTTGGGGAGGACACTTGCAAACCTTTGCCACGAACACACACGCACACATGTGCAGCGTGCATCCACAGCAAGTGTTTAGGCTGTGTGTGTATGCCTTGTATGTGAGTGTATCGCATTCTGAAGAGCTAGCTTCATTCACTCAGCGACACATCTGTGAGGTCTAGCTGTGTCGAGAATGAAGCTCCACCTCCCTCTCCGGGGGCTGCGCAGAGCACCGCGGTGCGCGCGCCAGTCCCCTTGAGGCAGACACTAGGTTCTTGCATGTACATCATGGAGCCTTCAGTCACAGAACGTGATGGCGGACCCAGGGTTTCATCAAACGTGCCTTGGAAAACACAGATCTGGACCGACCCCTCACTGTATGTCACAAGGGGGAGAGACAGGCCAGTGTCCCGCAGCATGTCCAAGGCCAAGTGCGGAGCCCTCAGCCCGAGAGACCCGGACCCTTGTGTGACTGTGCCCCTAATGTGCCCCTCGGGAATGCTGCCCACCCTCTCTCAGCCTCCTCCCAGGACACCCAGGGCTGGGCCGGGAGGCCTGTGGGATCCTTTGCGACACAGAACGTCTGCAGCCCCCACACACTATTGGATTCACCCCCTTCTGTTTCTCCCCCGCAGCGACCTGATACGAGTAATGGCAACCCCCCAGGGCCCTCGGACGGTGAGTATCTAGCTAGTGCTTGCGGCAGAGTCTCAGGTTATGTAACAGACTAGGTTAGGTTCTCAGAGCTGGAGGTGGAAGTCCCAAATAGTCCAAACCACCCTTGAAAATCCCCTAAATCACCCCCAAAGTACTTCATTCAGGCTATTTTGTTTCTATAACACCGTTTAATAACATGAACAAAAAAATGTTGGCTTTAAACTGTTGACTCGCACCCCGCGAGGCACTGTGCTTCCTTGAGCGGAGACAGGCGCATCCGTGGCCCAGGGCCGGGTGCCGGGTGTCGGGGCGGGGAACACCCAGGGCTGTGGGTGTGCTCGGGGAGAGCCTCGCTACCCCCGCGTCTCCTCCCTCAGGTTCCGAGGACACTGTTGTGATCGCCCTGTATGATTATGAAGCCATGCACAGCGAAGACCTCAGTTTCCAGAAGGGAGACCAGATGGTGATTCTGGAGGAGTGAGTCCCCGTTCCCCTGCCCCAAGACATCCCTATGTCCAGTACTCTGCTATACTCTCTCGTGCTCCAATACAGAACCTGGCAGGTGACCTTATACTAGGGTGTAAATGACTGATGACAACCTGATCGGAATAGTGGAGGGAAGGGTTGGTTGGTAACCTGGGTGAAAGCCACAGTAAAGGGGCTTGTGTACTCACTAATGGTGCACATCCAGGCAAGGATGAAGAGCACAAAGTGCCTTCCCAGGGAAGCCTTCCTCGGGCGCCTGTGACCAAGCTGCAGGCTTCCCCATGGACCAGGCCCTGCTGCGGTGACTTTGCATTCAGAAGTCCTTGGGTCTCTGAGTTTGCTGCCTCTGATCTCCTCCAGTCTTCACCATTAGTGGGTGTTGTGTCCCGTATGTGTGGGGGCCCAAAATGGGAGTGGTTATGCTTGGTCAGACTCCCGAGGCCCCTCCCTCTGGCTCTTGGCCCCAGGTGAACCCCTGTGAGTCTGCCATGGGCACTGGGCCCCAACTTGGGTGTGGCCAGGAAGACCAAAGTTGCAAGTCCAGGGAGAAAGAGTAGAGCCAAAGACCTAGGTCTGTGGGCCATGGATGCAGGGACAGGCCTTGATCTCAGGCCCTCGGATGCATAGTGGGGACTGTTATGAAGACCCCTCCCCTGATCCTGGGGTTCATGCAGGGGGTACTCTAAGCCAAGGCTGAGGGGCCCAAGAGGACCAGGGGGAGTCCTTCTGCCCCTTGACTTCTTTGCTCCCTCCTGTCCCTTAGGTCTGGGGAATGGTGGAGGGCTCGGTCCCTGGCCACCCGGAAAGAGGGCTACATTCCAAGCAACTACGTCGCCCGTGTTAACTCTCTGGAGACAGAGGAGTAAGTATTCCCTTTTCCTGCCCTCCAGATGGAAGCGTGAGCCAAGCCAGCCTTGCTCCAGCCTCAGAGCCTTTGCACTCCCCAGCGCCCCTTCCTGGCACACTCTTCCTGGGGCTCTTTGCCCGGTGGGCTTCTTCTCATCCTTCAGGCCTTGGAGGAGCCTTCCCCGTCCACCCCACCTAAAGTGTGTCCCCTGTGTGACGCCCTCATTCCTTCTGAACACTTCTCACCAGCATTTCTTCCCTGTGCACGATTTGTGGGATAACTTCCTAGGGGTGGAACTGCCAGGCAGATGGTTTTTACTGTGCGCACCCTGTAACATTGCCCAACTATTTTACCACGGCATGAATCCTGTTACAAAATGAAATCAAAGAAGGAGGGAGGGGCAGGAGACTGTAGCGTGGCGATCAAGAACTTGGGCTCTAGGGTTAGACCGTCTGGATTTGAAGCCTGGTTCCACTGCTTCGCAGCTGTATGATGCCAGGCAAGTTGCTTGCTCTCTCTCTGTTCCTCAGTTTCCCCATCTATAAAGTGAGGATAATAAGGGCAACAATTCCATAGAGTTGTCGGGTGGATGAATGTTAGCTGTCTTTCTCCCCGGTTGATACAAAGGAAACAGGGGCCCAGAGAGGACAAGCATCTTGCTCAAAGTCACACAGCAGCTTTATGGCAGGGCCAGACAGCTGGCCTCCAGTCCGGAGCTTTTTTTGTCCCAGCACACGAACCGCTCCCCACCCTGCTGAGGGCGGGGATAGATTTGGGGGCTTCTGCTAGAACTTGCCTGCCCAATATCCCCAGTATTCCTGGAGAATGAAGAAAAGGTCCAAGGATATGGTCCCTGTATAAAGTGATTTAAAATCTCACATCCTTGCTTAGAAATTCAGGCCGATTTTATGTGTGACTTTGTACACACAGAGAAGGACAAACTGTGAAGCTGGCAAAGCCCAGCCCTTCTCTCACGTGGGCCTTCAGGGCCCTGAGGTCAATGTCATGTGTTCTTGTGAAATCTGCAGGGGTGGAATTTTGACCACAGCTGGCTGTGTCTTCATGTCCAGTGTCTGTCCCTCACCTTCCCCTCCAAACAGCTGGTGTTGGGGTGACCCCGGGCCCTTTGCATTTGCAACTCTGGGTTATTTTTCTCAGAGGAAGCTCCCCGGTGCGTGTGCGTTTCCGTCTCAGCAAACTGGTTTCCATCCTGGTAAAATGTCTGTTTTAATATCAAAAGAATCATTGTTTTTGCCCAAAAGAATCTCGGAGGAAAATCGACGCTGCAGGAAGCCGGCCCTCCATATCCTGGTGCCCTTGTCAGTGGGACAGCGCTGCCCACCAGGGAATCACATCTGTCTCCTCCCCTTTCCACCAGGTGGTTCTTCAGGGGCATCAGCCGGAAGGATGCGGAGCGCCAGCTCCTGGCCCCCGGCAACGTGCTGGGCTCCTTCATGATCCGGGACAGCGAGACCACCAAAGGTGACCCAGCCCTCCCCACACTAGAGAGAAAGACAGATAGGTAGATAGACAGACAGACAGACAGACAGATAATAATGACAATGATAACAACAACCGACGTTTAGTGGGTGTTTACATTCTGACTACTTTAGAAGCATCACTTCTTTTTATTATCAGGCAGTGTGGTGAGATAGGGAGGTCTCATGACCAACCCCATTTCGCAGATGAGGAAACCGAGGCACAGAGCAGTGACGTGCTCACTTGGCCAAGGTCTCACAGCTGGATATGGAGGAGCCAGGACAGGAACCCAGGCAGCCTGACTCCGCAGCCCAGGCACCGGGACGGTGCCCGCAGGATCTTACAGGGCTGCTAGGAAGGGGGTCAGGGCACTGACACCAAGTGGCAGGCCTCTGAGGCCCCGCTCCTGAGCGATTTCTCTCACACCAATGCAGGGAGCTACTCCTTGTCCGTGAGAGACTACGACCCCCAGCACAGGGACACAGTGAAACATTACAAGATCCGGACCCTGGACAACGGAGGGTACTACATCTCCCCGCGGAGCACCTTCCACACCCTGCAGGAGCTGGTGGCCCACTACAAGAGTGAGTTCCTGCCCAGGCCACACACCCCCGCGCCCTCCCTGGGGTGGGCCTGTCTCCTGGGAATCCTAGTCAAGGGTGCACGGTGCACTCAAAGGCCTGCTGAGCTCTTTCTGACTCTTTCTGATCCTCCTCAGACAAACAGTTGCTTAGGATTCTCCTGAAATCTTAGTCCTATTGAGAAGGGGGAGGAGGCAGCATCTCATTGTGCTCTGCTCTCTTGGGAATGTCCCTGATCGTGGCAGGGAGGCCTTGGGCGGGAACCCTTTGGCTGGCTTGGAGCTGGCTGCCCTTGACTGACCGGCAGTTCCGTTACAGAGGGGAGCGATGGGCTCTGCCAGAAGCTGACAGTGCCCTGCGTGTCCTCCAAGCCCCAGAAGCCGTGGGAGAAAGATGCCTGGGAGATCCCCCGGGAATCCCTCAAGCTGGAGAAAAAGCTTGGAGCCGGGCAGTTTGGGGAAGTCTGGATGGGTAAGGACCCAGGGCCAGAGGGTGGCAAGAGGGAGGCCATTGCTTCCCGGAATAGCCTGAGGCAAAGTGGGAATGCCAGCTGGGGCAGAAGGGGAGATTTGGATATTAACCACAAAGGAGCAATCCCTCGGAGAGCAAACCAAACTGCCTGCTATGCAAACACTGATTTACCTTGAGGGCCAGGCCAGTTGCTGTCAAAACTTTCCTTCCCGGAAGCAGGAGTCCTGGATGAGGAATCGGCTCCCTGACTTGGAGCCAGGACAGTCTACTAGTCTCAGGTTGAGATTACCAGAGGCTTCTTAGCATGATGAAAACAAAAATGGGGAAATGAAGCTTGGAGGTTCCTGAGTGAGGTCAGTGTTGGCAACTGAAGAACAAGCCGCTCTGAGCACCAGCCATGTGCCTAGCGCCATGCCAAGGCATTATGGGACCCCAGTGAGGCATGTCCCACCCAAAACCTGAGAACAGCAGCGCCTGCTCTGCAGAATTGTGCGTAGAAATGATGCTTGGCTCAGTGCCTGGTGCACCCCATTGTGTTTATGGCCACCATGTTTCAAATGGGAGTGAAGACGACTTACAGAGTTGCAGACAATTTAGTCAGGAAAAAAAATGTTTAAAATCCACATATTTCAACTATATTTATTGAGAGCCTGCACTCAATACCAGGCACTGAATAAGAGAATGTGACGGAGAAATTATGGAGAGGAAGGTAAAACAGATCTGAGCAATGAGTTAGAAAATATATATATATGGCTTTAAACTCTTCAAAAAGACCTCAAATTTGGATTAGAGCTTCCTGGCAACCAAGGCAAAAATGGAAACACAAGCAATGATGAGATTTATGAGCTCACTGATAAGATGAAATATGGGTGGGATGAGGGAACATCATGTGCAAAGGTCCTGTGGTGGAGGGGTGGGTTGGGTGCTTGAGGGGCTGAGGGATGTGCAGGCTGACCGGTGCCCAAAAGGGAAGGGGGTTGGTGGATGATGAAGCTGGCAAGGTGGGCAAGGCCAGGTCATGGGTCTGGTGACCTATGGTGAGACTGGTATTTATTTTGAGGGCAGTGTAAAGATGAATGCATTTTAAGGAAAGATGGTCTGTGAGAGAGTGACGAAGCAAAGGTGGTCTGTGTGTCTGAGTGACAAGATCTGAGTGATGTTTTGAGGTTATTCTTTCATCCCTACAGCCGCCCTTCAAAGGCAGTGCTGATCATGGCTACTTTGCAGATGGGGAAACCGCAGTTGAGGGAGGTTAAGGGACTTGCCCAAGGGCACGCAGCCAGGAAGTGGTGAACCAGCTTCCCAATCACATCTCCCCGAGCCAGTGCCCACCCCTCTCAGCCCTCTCTGAGGGCAAGGTGGGCATGGAAGGCTTTCTGAAGGAGGCAGGTCTGCAGCGGGGCCTTCTTGGGCTGCAGGAAACGAGCAGTAGGCTCTGATCGCCTCTCCTCCTGCTTTCTCTCCCGCTCCAGCCACCTACAACAGGCACACCAAGGTGGCCGTGAAGACGATGAAGCCAGGGAGCATGTCTGTGGAGGCCTTCCTGGCAGAGGCCAACCTGATGAAAACCCTGCAGCACGACAAGCTGGTGAAGCTGCACGCGGTGGTCACGGAGGAGCCCATCTACATCATCACGGAGTTCATGGCCAAAGGTGCTGTGTTCGGGGGCAGGGGGTGTAGGCCGTGGCTCATACACGTCCAGCGAAGACTCAGAGGTGACTCTGATGTGGTTCTTGCCCCCAGTCTGGCCGGGAGCTCTTCCCACAAGTTCTCCTCGAGCCCCTTAATATGCAACCGCCCAGCCCTCCCGGTTAACGGGGTGAAATCATGTTGAGGGGAGTCCAGGGGAAGGGGGCACACGAAGCTACCAGGAGAGGGGAGTAGGCAGGACTCTGCTGGGTGATGGGAGCAGAGGCTTATGCATTTGCTGCGGGCCCTAAAGGCCAGGGGCACCCCTCCCCTGCGGCCACGCTCCCTGCGTGGCCGGTGCTCCGGGAAAGAGCTTTGACAGAGCACCCGTTCCAGGCCATCCCCACCCTGCTCACCCACGATCCACAGCTTCTCAGGGATTTTTTTTTTAGGCCTCCATTGCACACTCACTTTCAGTTTCTGCCCATTTTCAAGTAATAGAAACATCTCACCCAACCTCATTTAGTGTGATTTAAAATCTCAAAACTTTGTTTCATTTTCTAAATACACAGGTAACGCCAGCCTTAGAAAACATAGACCTGGTCATCCAGGCTCAGAAAGCCCGTCTCCAAGAACCCGTCCAGCAATCCCAACGTCATTTAAAAATACGCAGATTGCTTTTCTCATACACTGGGAACGGCACATACGTACTTTTATTTAAACCCATGACTCTGGACAGTTTTAACCCTATGTAGCGCCCGTGGTCAGTGCTGCTTCCCCTTCCTCCACAGGAAGCCTGCTGGACTTCCTGAAAAGTGGCGAAGGCAGCAAGCAGCCATTGGCAAAACTCATTGACTTCTCAGCCCAGGTGAGAGGCTAACGGGGAGGCTGGGGGTGGTGGGAGACAGGAATTCAATGGTTTTATTCTGCACATTCTTATTGATCCCGTGCTGTAATAGCAGCAGCTACACTGGTTCACATTCGAGTGCTCCGTATGAAAGTATACTTTTTGAATGTGCCTTACATTTAGTCCTCACATCGAAGTTCTGTGATGGGGTTTTTGCTATCTATTCTTATGTAAGAAACCACCCGAGAGCTTAGGCGCTGGAAACAGCCATTGGCATTTCTCATGATTCCGGGGGTTGGCTGGAGTTGGCCGGGTGGTTCTTCTGCTCCGTGTGGTGAAGCTGAGGTCGCTCCCATGACTGCATTCTGCTGGGAGCTGGCCTGGGGCTAGAATGGCCACAGTGGTGTCTCATCCTCTGGGGTCTCTCTCCATGCAGCCCCTCATCACTCAGTAGTCCAGCCAGAGCTTCTTCGTGGCGTGGCAGCGAGGCTCCACAGCCAAGCCCTAATGTGAAAATGCTGATGAAGCTTCTACTTGCACATGCTTGCTAATGTCCCATTGGCTAAAGCCCCCTTACAGGGTCCAGCCCAGAGGCAGTGTGGGAGGGGCTTGGCCAAGGGCCTGAGCCCAGGAGACATGGTCCATTGGGAGCCACTGATGTAGCAGTCTGACCACAGGAAGGAAAGTGCCATCCCCGTTTACATAATAGACATAGACAAGAAGATAAGTACAGATGAGGAAACTGAGGCTCAGCAAGGTTAAGTGGCTTGCCTAAGTTACCGTGCTCATTTTGGGGGATACAGCAGGGAATAAATTGGAAAGAATTGCTGTCCTCACAAAGTGCATAGTCCAGATGGGAAGACAGATATTAAATAACTGAATCTCTTTGGGGACTCTGACCCAAGAGGCCTGACTCAGTGTCAAAGGAACGCAGTATCCAGCAAAATAATAATGTACACAAGTCACAGAAACACTTTGTAAAGCCCCATTTTCTTTCTCATCTTTCCTTCACTCTCTGCAGATCCTCCCTCCCTCAGTCTGAGTGCTTTTTATTTCCCTCCCCTCTCATTCTCTCTGATTTGTGGGAAAACAAGTAGGAAAGGGGTGCTCTGGGAGTACACTGGCTGGAGCATTTAGCCTGGCCTAGGAGCAATCCAAGAAGACTTCCCAGAGGAAGTGGCTTCTAGGCTGAGCCCTGAAGAATGAGTAGAAGGTAGTCTGATGAAGAGGAGAGGAAAGGGTGTTCTAGACAAAAGAAACAGCCTGTGCCAGAGCCCAAAGGGGAAAAACAAGAGCTGGGCCTGGCCAGCCAGTGCCTGGGGCTGGTGAAGATGAAGGGAGTGTGGTTTGCAGCCTGGAGGGTGTTAAGGGAGACCTGCACCAGGGCCTAGGGCAGAGTGCATTTGAGTATGCAAATCCTGGGGGGTGGAGGGGGTTCGAACAGAGGTTTAAAAAAATGTCTAACCTCTCAGAGCCTGCCAGAGACCTTTGGAAATTGAGGCCTGGTTTGACTTTAGTGGGCCCTGATCCTAGAGAAACAATAGGTTAGTCTGTTGCTAAAGTATAACCGTCGAACTGGCAGAAAGCTTGCTGGGAAGAGTCATCGACTCGGGCAAGGGCCACTCTCCCCATTTCACAGATGGGAAAACAAACCAAGGGAAGGAGAAGAGGTGCCAGGCCCTCATGCATCCAGGAAGAGAGGTGAACTCAGGGCCCAGGGACAATAAGGAGCCAGCCTGGGGACCTGGTCTCTGCCTCCAGTCCTAGAGGCAGATTGGCACAGTGCTGGGCACCCCAGACCTTTTTGGATCTCAGTCTCTCCACTTGTCAAATGAGAGAAATGTACCACATCTGTGGTTTTCAAGTTCAGAAGCTTTTTTTTTTTTTTTTTTTTTAAGCACAACTCTGTTGGTCAATGAAATCTTATACAGTAACTGAACCGATTTTAAAATCGGTCAAAATAGAGCTGCTCTGATTGAAAGGCAGGGCCTCATATGTGGCACTTCTTTTGCACCCCTACCCTCACCCCCCAGGCAGCTTTGAGGTATCAGTAGGATTCCGTTTGAAGAGCCGGAATATTCCTGCAGGCCCTTCCAGCTCTGATTCTGTGATTCCCCGATACTCTTGGAAGAAACCTAAGTTCCACTGCTGACGTCATGACAGCCCATTCAGTGGTTGTGAAATCTCACCACCTGATCAACCCCCAGTTCTTAGCTCAACCCTGAGCCCGATAAACCTATCCGTTCATTCATTCAGTTGACGAAACCTTGAGCAGCAATCCTGTGTATGTGTATCGGACTTAGGAGTTGCACAGGATTTGGGGTTTGATCCCAGCTCTGCCTGTGAAGCGTTGAGCTAGCTGGTTGACCTTTCTGGGGGCCGCTTCCCTCAACAGGGAGCCCTCTCAGCTGCCACTGAAGTGAGTACTTACATGCCAGACACCATTCCTAGTCCCTGATGGAGGCTTACAGGATTAAACCTCACACAACCCCTCAGAAGTAGGTTCTATTTTACAGAGCGGGCTGTCCCGATTTTACAGAGGATAAAGTGAGGTATAGAAGGTTGAAGTAGGGGCTCGGGCTGAGCTGGTCCACCTCCAGAGTCACTTAGGCATTATCACCTGCGTTCTACATGGGACTGGTCTCACTTGGCCCGCTGAGCTCCTATGAAAATCAGTAAGACTATCTGCCAATGGGTGCTAAAAATGGTACCTACCAGCATCAGTGCCTGCTCTGTGCCTAATCGATGCCAAACATCCAGGTAGAGTAATGGGTAAGTGCATGGACCCTGAGCATGGCGGGTGGAGTTTCAATCCTGGTCCTTACCTGGACCAGTTACTTCTCTGGCCTTCCAGTTTCTCACGTGTGAAATAGGACTGATAGTAATAGTGCTTCCCCCAGAGTACCGTCTTATAATAAATGAATAAGCTACAATGTCTGCCATTAAGGTGATAACCAATCCTTGACTGTGCCTCTAAGTACTCCTTATACATCTCCACCTCCCCAGCCCCCCACCGCAGGCCAAGACCTGCCTTAACCCCTAGTCAGCTTCCCCAAACAAAATCAGAAAGTCAACTTTTTGATGGGAAGTCTGCCGCCTCATACCTCAGTTTCGGTGGTCATAGGTGCCCCCTGCTGGCCACTTTCTGTAAGTGCGCCACCCACTTCTCAAGCCCGCCTGTGCCCCGCTTTCCTCTGTCTGGGCAGAGACGCGCTACTCCTCCAAACAATCTCACCGGATTGCACCCAGCTGCAGTCCTCCAGAGCACTGGGGTTATGCAGTAATTAGAGGACTGAACACCCACAGACTGGTCTGAGTCTGACGTTCAGAATTTTCTTGTGGAAGAGTGTCCCTCTATAAAACAGAGATTGTGAGAGCCCCTGACTCAAGGAGCTTGAAGGCCAGTTTGTAAATTACAAGTGCTGTTTGCTGGGTGCCTGAGAGTGAATGATAAACTTCTTTATCAAGGTTAATGCACAAACCCTTCTAAGTAAAAAATGTTCCTAAGGACAAATCCCACGTCTTTCCATTGGAGGCGTCTAGGGCCCCATTGTGAATAAGGATCCTCAACACGGCCTACTATTCACTCAGCAGCCATGGTGACATTAAAATATACATCAGACAACGTCACACTCCTACTCGAAGCCTTCTGCTATTTTCCCATCACACTCAGAATGCAGTCCTACCTCCTCTCCTAGCCTGCAAGGTCCTTCACGCTCAGCCACCTCCCTCTCTGCTCCCTGCACTGTCCCTGTGGCAACCTCTGCTCAGCTACCTGTTCCACAGACACCCGAGCTCACTCCTGCCCCCAGGCCTTTGCACCTGATGTTCTCTCTGCCAGGAATATTCTTATTTGATACACTTATTATCATCACTGAGATCTTTGCTTAAAGTTCACCTCCTCGGAGAGCCTTCCCTGATCACTCACTCAACCCCAAAATGCTTCTAGTCTTTATTTCCTGTTACCCCTCTTTATCCTTTCTTTATGGTACTCATTACACCTGCGGGGGCTTTGCCTGGCTCGGCCCCTGTTCAAGTGACATGTCTGGCACCCACAGGACACTCAGTGGATATTCACGAATAAATGAATTTTTCCTAACCAGGTGTGGGGATAAAGAAGATGTAAGAGGTACAGCAGAATATGATCTCAGCCCAGGTTGTCCCCAGAAAGGGGCTGGGGGATGAGCTCATAGTATCTTCATAGTATCCTGGTGTGAGTGTATATGTCCTGGAGAATAATACCATTCATTGCTTCTCCCTCAAAGTGTTCTCTGGAAGTCTCAGAACTCTAGAGAAGCCCCCACACTGACCCAGGCCTTGAGGATCCTCCCAACCTGGATGGGTAGACAGAGAAATGCCAGCCTGAGCTCAGGACCCTCCCACAGCAAAGGGGGAGCTGGCACATGTTTTCCTGTTTCCTCATACTTGGACACTCCTCTCCTGCCCTTGGGTGGGACTGTCTGGGGCTGGGCCAGATCTGAGGGTGAGGGTCTCTCTGTTTTGGGTGGAGATTGCAGAAGGCATGGCCTTCATCGAGCGGAGGAACTACATTCACCGGGATCTCCGAGCTGCCAACATCCTGGTCTCTGCGTCCCTGGTGTGTAAGATCGCCGACTTCGGTCTAGCGAGGGTCATCGAGGACAACGAGTACACGGCCCGGGAAGGTAGGGGATGCTGCCAAGAGGACGTGTATCCTTATAGATCACGTTCACCAACCGCCATGGACTGAGATGGAGATCAGTAACCAGAGGTTAAGCGAACCCATCCCAGACCGGCGGGGAGGAGGGGAGGAGTATAGGGGGAGACACCAGTGACTGGTGGAAACCTTGGAGGCCAAGGACAAACTCTTCCCTTTCCCCATTGCCCGGTGTGAGGGTGCTGAGGCATTAGCTACCACCTGGACTCAGGCCCCCTGAAGTCCTGCTGTCCCCAAATATTTTGTGACCTCTAGAGCTCCACTCTTAAGGAGTCGTTGGTCACCAGGGTGGTTGGATCAACAAAGTGGCCCTGGGGACTGAAGTCCCCCACCACACCCCACACCCCTCTGCCCACTCTTCCCGCTTTAGCCATCTGTTCCCAGCACAGATGTTCCTTGTTTCGCAGAGGCCAGATTTAGGGAAATCGCAGTTCTGCAGGGCACAGATGTGGGCAGCAGAACTGGCCGAGACCCAGCCCTGACTGCTCCCCAGACTCTCGTGACTCTGCTCTTTCCAACCCCGCAGGGGCCAAGTTTCCCATCAAGTGGACAGCTCCTGAAGCCATCAACTTCGGCTCCTTCACCATCAAGTCAGATGTCTGGTCCTTTGGCATCCTGCTGATGGAGATTGTCACCTACGGCCGGATCCCATACCCAGGTAGCGAAGGCGGCATCAGCCGGGGGCCCAGCTTCCAGAGCCCAGCCTGGCTCTCTTCTCTGGCCAGTGTGTCCATTCAGACTGGGTTCTTGATCCTCACCTCTAACGCCTGCCCATCCCAGTTAAAGGCACCACCGTCCACCCAGTTTCTTAAGCTCAAAATCTGGGGGCTTCCTCTGCCCTTCCTTTCCTCTCACTCCTTACCACATCCAAGCCACAGGTTCTGGCTATTTGACTCCAAAACACAATTCAAGTCTTCCCCCTCCAACTCCACAGCCTCCACCCGCATCCAGGTCAACACCACCTGTCACCTCGATGGTGCGGTGGCCGCCTCACCGTCACCCCGCTTTCTCCCCTCTCCCCCACAGGCCATCCTCTGCCTGCAGGCAGAGCAGCTTTTCCACTGTGACTCAGATCTTGTCGCTTCACCACCTCTAAGTCTTTCATGGTCTCCCATCATATTAGGACAAATCCCCAACTTCTAAGGATGCCTGCAGGTCTGGCATGACCCAGCCCCCACCTACTTCTCCAGCTTCACTTTCTGCTGCATCCACCGTCCGGTCACCCAGAGTCCCACACATGTCCCCTGTGCTTCTCGCTCGTAACACCCTACACTATTTCTTTCCCAGCATTCATCACAATTTATAACTAAATATTAGTTTAATATCAGACTCTCAGCTCTATGAGGTCAGAAATCACGTCTGCGTTCCTCATGGTGTACCGGCACTGCCTGCCTCCGTGCTCACCACGTAGTGGGTGCTCAGCAACTGTTTGTGGAATGGATGAGTTTGTCCACATGCCTGTGGGCAGCACCCTACACTGAGTAGGACACGGGGTTATACAAACATATGCCCAACACGTAGATGGCCTAGGACTCAGTAAATAATGTTCTCCGTTCCTTTTCTGTTGAGATGCCACGTGGGATATCTCTAGCCAGAACACTGGAAAATGGGGCAAGGCAGCTATAAAGGGGCTCTGATATTTTAATAAACTGTCCTGAATTTGAGTCCTGTCCATTTGAGACTGTTACATTTTGAGAAATTTACTTCGCTTCTATCCCAGGGTCTTCACCTGTAAAAAATATAGGTGATGGTATCTGGCTTGCAGAAGCAGATGTGCAGATTAAGAAGAAAAGATACAGGCTCTGTTCATTCAACAGTATTTATCAAATTCCTACCACGTGTTATGCACTAAGGATACAGCAAGAGCCGAGGTCCCTGCTGGTCAGGAGCTCACGTTCTAGCCTGGAGGGGCATGCCGAGCAGGCACGCACTCCCAGCTGGAGATCACTGCTGAGAAGAAAGTGAAGCAGAGGCATCTGAGAGTGGGTGATGTGGGGCTCCTGGGGACAGGGGGCACCTGTCAGAGCAGGTCATATCTGAACTGCAAACCAGCTGAGTGATGACCTAGGGAAAAGATTTTAGGTAGAAGGCACTGCTTGTTTCCAAGGCCTGAGGTGTGCCTGAAGAACAGCCAGGAGGCCAGGCAGCTGGAGACCAGGAATGAGAGCAGGCGGCAGAGGATGAGGTTGGCAGGGCCGGACCCAGCAGGGCCATGGTCACGGTGAAGAGTGAGTATATGTGAGTACAAGTGCGTGGGAGCCAGTGAAGGATTTTTGACTGAAAAGCGGCATCATCTAATCTCTGTGTTTAAGTGATACTTTGGCTCAGTGTGGAGAGTGGACTGGGGGCTGGGGACACGGTGGCAGCCTCAGCAGTGGCACAAGCACAGGCGGTGATGGCAACAGAGAGGAGTTGATGGGTTGATGCTATGTTTCCAAAGAAGAAAGGATGTGACTTGCTGATGTGGAAGGTGAGGAGAGAGAAGAATCAAGGATGATCCTCCTGGTTTTAATTGAGGAACTGGGTGTGTGATGCTCGTGGGTAGAAAGTCAAGAATTCTGTTTTAGTCCCGTTAAATTTGAGGTGACTAGTAGACATCCAGTAGACTGCACTTGGATTTATGAGTTTGGAGTTCAAGACTGGTAGTATAAAATTGGGGATCATACTTAAATGGTTGTTCTTAAGGATAACTACAAATTTAATTAAGTAAGGAAATGGTCCCACTACTACATAGGGTGACATCGAGTCTGGCCACCTAACTGTTTTGTCTTGAGGGTGTGCCAGGAAAAACCAGGCAATGCATTATGAAACCCTGCAGCCATTAGGATGCATTAGGCTGCAAGTAACAAAGTAACAGACTAAAGAGTAAGTCGTTATTCCCCATAGTGGGTCTGGCATTGGTGACTGGTGAGTGCAGCCACTCAGCAGCTCTTGGGACTCCGTGTCGGTTTGTCCTCACATGGCCAGACAGCTGCTGCATCTGCAAGGACTGCATTGTCTCATAGGGTCTGAGGAAAGGAGGAAGTGTGCATCCTCTGAAGTCTCTTTTTATCAGGGAGGAAAACCTTTCCTGGAAGTCTCCCTGGAGACTCCCCCTCAGCTCTCATTGGCTAAAACTGGGGGTCATGCCCCTGCCCTGGCTCTGGGGAGTCTCTGGACTTCACAGTGGGGGGGGGGGCTCAGCTCCCACAGGAGGTGGAAAGTGATGGCTGCCTGGGAGGCAAGTATGTCCGCCGCCCCTGGACTCCCCTCCCTTTTTAATCCCATGGTTCCTCCTCAGGGATGTCAAACCCTGAGGTGATCCGGGCACTGGAGCGAGGATACCGGATGACCCGGCCGGAGCAGTGCCCTGAGGAGCTGTACCACATCATGACTCGGTGCTGGCAGAACCGCCCTGAGGAGCGGCCCACCTTCGAATATATCCAGAGCGTGCTGGAGGACTTCTTCACAGCCACCGAGAGCCAGTACCAACAGCAGCCGTAATGGGTGGGACCAAGGCAGGGCGGCAGTGCCTTGGGGGTGTCTCCAGCACCATCGGCCAAAGACCCGCTCGCCCTTCCCACTCCCAGACACCCATGCTTGCTCCAGCCACGTTTCCTCACCTGTCAAGGGAGTGGGTTGGACCGGACAATCTCTTTTTGACTCTAGCAACCCACAATCCGCCACTCTCAGGAGGCCTCCCGTTCCTATTTCTATTGCCTGGGGCATCTGTATTCCAGTTACAGCTGTGGTTTAAATGGGAAACTTTTAAAATAATGAAGTAAATATTTAAATAAAAGTGCCCTGGCTGGTGTGGCTCAGTGGATTGGGTGCCGGCCTGTGAACCAAAGGGCTGCAGGTTTGATTCCCAGTAGGGGCACCTGCCTGGGTTGCGGGCCAGGTCCCCGGTTGGAGGCGCATGAAAGGCAACCAACTGACGTATCTCACACATCGATGTCTCTTTCCCTCTCTCTCTGCCTCCCTTCCCCTCTCTCTAAAAATAAATAAATAAAATCTTTTTAAAATATTTAAATAAAAGATACATATGCTAAAGGCTTTACTGACAGGTCAGCTGTTCTTCCAGTTCCTTAATTCTATTTGACTTTTCTCTGGACAAGTCAAAAATGGGGAAAGTCCCTCCCCGAGCCCAGTAGTGCAAAGAGAAGGAGTTCAATACTCAAACTGCTTCAAAGTAGTTGCTGTGTGCCCTGGCTGGTGTAGCTCAGTGGATTGAGCATGGGCTGGGAATGAACGGGTCGCCGGTTCGATTCCCAGTCAGGGCACATGCCTGGGTTGCAGGCCAGGCCCCCAGTGGGGGCCACGTGAGAGGCAACCACACATTGATGTTTCTCTCCCTCTCTTTCTCCCTCCCTTCCCTTCTGTCTAAAAATAAATAAATAAAATCTTAAAACAACAAAAAAAAATAGTTGCTGTGTTAGTTTCCTATTGCTGCTGTAACAACCTGGTGGCTTAAAACAACACCAATTTATTATCTTGCCGTTCCAGAGATCAGAAGTCTGAAATGGGTTGGCAGGGCTCCGTGCCTTTTGCAAGCACTGGGGAAGGATCCATTTCCTTCCCTTTTCCAGCTTCTAGAGGCTGGCTGCATGGCTGCTTTCCACTCATGCTGGACTTCCATCATCACACCTCTTTCTCTGCGTCTCCTGCCTCCCTCTCTCACTTGTCAAGAACCCTGTGATTACCCTGGACCCGCCTGGATAATTCAGAGGAATCTTCCATCTCAAGATCCTTATCACATCAGTAAAGTCCCCTTTGCCACATCAGGTAACATCTTCAGACATTCTGGGGATTAGAACAGGGACTTCTGGGGTCGTGGGGCAATATTCTGCTTCTCACACTGGCGCTGGGACTCTGGATGGGTTTCTGTCTCAAGGAGCTGGCTCTGCCAAGAAGACGGGAATGATTTTTCATACTCCAGGACCCTGACTCTCCGGCCAAGCCACATTGCTGCAGGAGCTGGTGGATCTCCGCCAGCACCAGGGGCATTTTCCGTGGCCAAGGAGCGACTGTGGTTGTGAGATGGTACCCACGGTTGTGGGAATCCTGGGGTCTGGAGATGTGGCTGCCGAGGGGTATCTGGTTCCCTCAGTGGGAAGCTCTCAGTGGACAGGAGGGAAACTGGGAAGGAAGCGGAGAAGCCAAGGAAGCGTGTGGTCTCAGTCGTAAGTCCCTGGCCATTAGCTTTTGTTGTAAGGGGAGCAAGAAGAAGAGGTGACAGTGGGATGGGGAGCAAAGGACACCTTTCTATATTGTTGCACTCCTTGAAGGATCTACATCACAGTACCCACTGGGGTCCTGTGGGACCCTATTTGAACTGATTCTGTACCCCCGAGTAGCACAGAGTCTTAACCTTGGAAACTGGGTATAAGAACAGTGGGAAATAAAGCTATCACTGTTTCAACTTACCTAGTTGGTTCTTGAATTTCTCTCTTGCTTTCTGGTTTGAGATGTGTCTTTGGGTATCTGAGCACAGGGATCTGTGACAGGAAGTTGCACTCATGATTGTGGTATCAGTACATTGAATTGCTGTTCAGTAATCCACAGGACGAATACACTTCCCTGCCCCGGCTGTTGAACTTGGCCATGAGACTCGCCTTAGCCAATGGGATATTAGAGAATGTGATGTAAGCAGAGGTTTAAAATGTGCTTGTGGGGTTGGCCTGCCCTCCAGCCTTTTGCCCTGAAAAGAACATAGTCCAAGAAAGATGAGTGACATGTGGTGTCCATCTGGACCCAATCTGCGGCTTGCCGTTAAACCCAGCTGATCCCAGCCTCAGTCTGAACCCCAGCCAATGTGTGGACATGTGAGAGAGGAATACATGCTTAATCTTATAAGACTCCGAGCTTTAGGGTTGTTCTGTTATATAGCATCATTGTAAAAATAGCCGACTGAGACATGAACTCAAGAGTTGGAGCCTACGGCTACATGGACAAGGTCAAGAAGTCAAATCATGCCCTCCTGCTCTATCAGCTCACACTGCCCTGCACTCCGATTTCCCCCTGGTCACAGAGAAGACAGGTGAAACGTGGGTACAGATACAACACCAAAAGCATGACCCACGGAAGAAACAACTGATACACTGCACTGCTTCAAAACGAAAAACTCTGCTCTGAGACAGACAGAGAAACAACATGAAGGAAAAGACAAACCCTGCTATGGGAGAGCAGATCTGCAAAACACATCTGTTAAAGACATGCTGTCCAAAATATACAAAAACCTCTTAAAACTCAACAATAAGAAAACAACCCAATTAAAAAATGGGCAAAAGACCTGAACAGACACCTCACAAAAGAAAATATGCAGGTGGCAAGTAAGCATATGAAAAGATGCTCAATATTGCGTGTCATTAGAGAAATGCAAATTAAAACAACAATGAGATACCACTATCCACCTGCTGGAATGGCCAAAACCTAGAACACTGACAACACCGAATACTGGTAAAATGTGAAGAAACAGGAACTCTCTTTCATTCATTGCTGGTGGTAATGCGAAATGGTGTAGCCACTTGGGAAGACAGTTGACAGTTTCTAACAAAACTAAAAATACTCTTACTATATAATTCAGCAATGCACTTCTTGGTATTTATGCAAATGAGTTGAAAATATATCCACACAAATAACTATACGCTAATGTTTGTAGTAGCTTTATTTGTAATTGTCAAAACTTGGAAGCAACTAAGATGTCCTTCAACAGCTGAATGGATAAACAGTGGTACGTTCATAAAATGCAATATTGTTCAGTGATAAAAGGAAATGAGCTATCAAAACATGGAAGAAACTTAAATGCATATTGCTGAGTGAAAGAAGCCAATCTACAGAGGCTACACACTGTATATTCCAACTATATGACATTCTGGAGAAAGTAAAACTATAGAGACAGTTAAAAATCAGCAATTGCCAGGGGTGTGGTGGGGAGGGAAGGTGGGATAAATAGGTAAAGTATAGCGGAGTTTTAGGGCAGCAACACTATTCTGTATGATACTCCTAGTGGCAGATACATCTCATTATATATCTGTTAAAACTCATAGAATGTACAGCACGGAGTGAACACTGTAACTGTGCACTCTGATTAATAATAATGTATCAATATTGGCTCACTAGCTGTAACATTATACCATTTTTAAGGCAAGGTGTTAATAATAGGGGAAACTAGGGGCAGATGAATAGGTGTATGCGGACTCTGCACTTTCCACTCATTTCTCGGTAAACCCCAAACTGCTCTAAAATACAAAGTCTAACAAACAAACAAACAAAAACATGGGGGAAATGTTGTGGCACCAACTCTGTGGGGAAACTGCATGCAGTCCTGCCCTGGAAGGTGGCAAAGGCAGACGAGGACACTGCCCCACGTCAACGACTTGTTTCTATCTAGCCTCTGGCTGTGGCTTTCAGTTTAAATGGGGGGAAAGCACTGGTTTCCCTGTGATGTGGAATAAAACTGCCTCCTTACTCCCCAACCTGGGCCCTCAATTTCGTCCTGTCTCCATCCTCATCACAGTATATCTGGCATAAAGTTATATCAATTTGCATTCTATTTGCATCCCTTCCCTTTTGGAGGTTGGCAGTAACGGCTGGTTGTCCCCATATCCACATTCCCCTTTCTTCTAGAGAAACAGAATTTGTATCAGAGGCATGTGACTACCCAGAATGAATGCTACACTTCCCGTTTCCTTTTGCAGCAAAGTGTGACCATGTGATTAAGGTCTGATTAATAGGTTGTGAGTGCAAGTGTGGTATACCACCTTCCAGTATCCTTTCTTAAAAGATAACCAGTGTGGCCCTGGCTGGTGTGGCTCAGTGGATTGAATGCTGGCCTTCGAACCAGAGGGTCACTGGTTCGATTCCCAGTCAAGGCATATGCCTTAGTTGTGGGACTGGATTCCCCAGTGGGGGGGCGGGGTGTGAGAGGCAATCACACATCAATGTTTCTCCTCTTTCTCTTTCTCCCTCCCTTCCTCTCTCTAAAAGTAAATAAATAAAATCTTTTTTAAAAAAAAAAGACAACTGATATGAGTACTGGCCAGGCAACTCAGTTGTTTAGAGCATCATCCCAATACACCAAGGTTGTGGGTTCGATCCCCAGTCAAAGCACATACAGGAAGCAACCAATGAATGCATCAATAAGTGGAACAACAAATCGATGTTTATCTCTCCCTTCTCTCTCTTGCTCTCAAAAAAAAACCAAAAACAAACAAAGAAAACAATGGATGTGGCCCCTTGGCCCCTTACTTTTCATCTCTTCCTCTGTCATGCCGTCTAGAATGTGCATGTGAAAGCTGGAGCTCCGGCTCCCATCTTGGACCCTGAGGAAAATGAGTTAACTCTAGGGATGGCAAAGCTGGGTGGAGCCTGGTCTCCGAAGACATCTGAGGCACAGCCCCGCACAGCTAGGGCAGCCCCCAGACTTTTGCCTCAGAGGGCGTGGCATGCACTGTCCGTCTCCCTTCCACATCATCTGCACCGCTGTGCCCAAGGGCTCTCTTCCTAAAACTGCAAGAAACTCAGCCGCCAGTGTTGCAAGAAGGCCCAAAGTGCCAAGGAATTACCACCCTCTAGGATCAGTCCTCAGCTAATGATTTTTGGGAGTTGGTATGTAAATACCGCAGCTCTTGTGCCTCTTCGTTGGGATAAGTGTGAGGTGTGTGTTTTGCGTTGATTCCCAGAGTTTCCCCACAGGATTAAGCTTCAGTTACCCACAGACGTAACCAGACAACATACCCTCCTCAAGTATAGTTCCAACGTGAATGTTGCTTGAGAATTTCATTGATAGTCACGAATAAGAACATGGAATGTTTGTGTCTTCGCTCACTAGTAGATGCCATGAGTAACGTCTCTGCTGAATGACGTAAGAGTTTTGAGCACAATTTTGTGCTAATCACAATGCAACAGCTACAGACACAACACACTTAAAGTTTTACCTGCATTATTAACATTTGTTCCATTAGTTTAAGTCTAGACCTGGATTTGGCGAACTCTGGCAAACCACATTTTATTGGAACACAGCCACACCATGATTTATTGTCTGTAGCCGTTCTTGGTGCCACAAGGCAGAGTTGAGTAGTTGTGACCCAATCACATGGTCTTCAAAGCCTAAAATATTGACTATGTGGCCCTCTACAGAAAAACTTTGCTAGCGAAGCAATAACACAAGTCCTGATTTGTAGTATTTGCTGATTTCTGGGTTGTAAACAGCACTACCGTGGCCACTTCAAACTCCCAACCAGAGCTGCATTATGATGTTCATGGCCCTTTGGCACTTTCGCCTTTGCTGGAACCTTCTTCCATAAAATACGTACTCTATTTATAAGTATATTAAATTAAATTATAGTTGACAACTGCATTAATAGCAAGATGAATATATTAATATTATCTATGAAAATATTTTCTTCAGTCCCAAAGTTCATTTTTTTCCCTTCTGATTTCAAAAAAAAATTCATTTCTTTTGAACATTTCTGTGGCCCCTAAAAGCATGGTGGGCTTTTGCACACTGTGCCTCCTGTGTTAATGGGTAAGTTGGCTCCGCTACCAACCCAACGCCGCTGAGCACAGAGCTGGGAAGGGACACGCAGCAGCGTACCACTGAGCAGCGGTGCACATAAGATAGATGTAAACGACTCAAGAGCACTGATGAGAGCAAGATACAATAAAATGATTAGGAAGGGATGAGTTTTGAATATAGGATGTTTTGTTTTTAATATTTAATTTTAAATTTATATGATCTACGCTTCGATAATGCCTAGGTTCAACAATCACAAAATTACTAAAAATTTCACTGTCAGCTCTTACAAGAAGTATAATCCAGCTCCCACACACCAGTGGCCTCTGAGGTCCCTTCACTGCCCAAATAAACTGCTTTTGCTTGAATCCTTATCTCAGAGTTGGTTTCGGGGGGAAACTAAACTAAGAGGAAAGTAAGCTGTCATCTTGTCAAGCCTCTATTATTGGGGGTGGGTGGGGCTTCCTTATAGCTGGATCTGTTCCCAACTGATAGAGTGAGGCTTGAGATTCATTTGTTAATGCAAGCATTCAACAAAAAAAATTTTTTAGCATGTACTTAATAGGGACACAGTTGAGAACAATATAGACCCAGCCCGGGCCTTTATGGGAGATGGACAATAACAAACAACCAAATTATACCTGTATCTGTATGTGTGGCCAGGGATCCCCTCTCAGGAGAGGTGACGGTTGAGTGGAGAGCTAAACATGAGAAGGTGCTAAACACGCACAATTTGAGAAAAGAGGGTTCCAGACAGGAGGAACTGCGAGGGCAAAGGCCCTGAAGAGAAGATGAGCTTGTCGAGTTCTGGGGAGGTCTGTGTGGCCGGATCCAGGTAAGTGGAGGGGAGAATGGTAGGAGATACGGCCAGGTCATGCAATTCCTTGCAGGCCATGGTGAGGACTTAGGATTTTCTGTGAATCACAACGGAAAGCCCTTGAGAGTTTTAAACAGGGGAGAAATACAATCTGATTCTTGTTTTTCAAAGACTGCTTTGGCTGTTCAATGTAAACTAGAGATTAGAGCTGACAAGAGTAATGTAGGAAAACCACGTAGAAGGCTGCCACAGAGGCCTACGTGAGAGAGGAGCATGGCCTGGGCAAGGACGGCACAGTGAATTGTTCCAAAATAACCCCCAGTGAATCATACCTCCTTAAACTCCTGTCCTCGTGTGGTCCCCTCCCACTTTGACTCTGGACTGACCTTGTGATTTGTTTTGACCAATAGAATGTGGCCGAACTGATGCTATGGGACTTTGAAGCTTAGGCCTTAGGAAGAGCCTTGCAGCTTCCCCTCTTACCTTCATAGAACCCGAGACCACAATGAGAAGAAGCCTAGGCTGCCTACTTTATGGATTAGAGACCATGTAGGAGAGAGGCCTATCTGATAACTGGCACCAACCACGAAGACATAGGAGGCTAGCTTGTACCCTCCAGCCCCAGTTGAGCCATCAGATGAGAATGCATGAGAGACTCCAAATGAGATCATTGACATTGTCCAGACTGTCAACCCACACAAGCAAGATAAATAATAAATCATTGTTTTGAGCCACTAAGTTTTAGGGTGGTGAGTATGCAGCAACAGATAACAGAAACCAGCGTGAGAAAGATACAGATTAGCACATCCTACCTTTCTCCTTGGAGACACCTAAGGATTAGATATGCTTCCTCTAAGCCCAGCTCCACTCTCTCATTCTCGCAGGTACCTGGAACTACATGGCCTGATGTTACTATAACACCCTTTGGTTTGGATTTGGTTTTGTCTGCCTGTTTGTACAGCAGAGGCATGGATGCAACTCAGTGGATCTGAGTCAAGGCTTAACCCCCTTCTGACTTGGGGTACCTTGTCCATCATCTTCAACATCTCTTTATCTTAATGTCTCCATCATTCCAAAGATAAGAAGGATGTCCTGCTGACCTCAAAAAAATAATAATATTAAACATGTATACAATATAGCACTTATTATGTAATAGGAACTATTCTAAACTTTTTATGTATATTAACTTATTCAGTCCACATAACCATCCTATTAGGTCTTTTATGATACCTGCTCTACAGATGAAGAAGTTGAGATCTAGAGCGTTTTAAAAACTTCACACCTATTAGGACGGTTAATATGAAAAATAACAGAAAATAAGTGCTGGTGGAGAAATTGGAACACTTGTGCATTGCTGGTGGGAATGTAAAATGGTGCAGCCCCTGTGGAATATAGTATGGCAATTCCTCAAAAAGTTAAACATAAAATTACCACATTATTCAGCAATTCCATTTCTGGGAATATGCCCCAAAGAACTGAAAGCTAAGACTGAAACAGATATTTGTATACCCATGTTCATAGCAGATAGTGGAAACTGAGGCTTAGGAATATTGAATGAGTTGGCTCAAGTCACACACTTATCTAACTAGCACATGGTGAAGTCCACATTTAAAGATATCTTTCTCCACTAAATATGCTGCTTTTCATTCATTCATTTAACAAATAGTGTATTGTACTGGGCAACTACCATATGCCCGAAGGAGTATACATATGAGTATAATGACAAATGTGTAACATTACATCATTGGATCCTCATCATAAAACTACGATCGAGATACTATAATAATCCCATCCTCATTTTACCGATGAAAATGAAGCAGAACGAGGTATAATTAAAAACAGAATCCTAGCTTAATAGGTATTACATTCTATTGGAGAGGATGTAGAATAGTCAAGCAAGTAACTAAATAAGTAGTTACAACTCATTCTCGGAGTCGGGCGGCTATTGGAGCCCTGGTACCCAACCCACTTAGTTAAATCAAGGCCTCAGGTAACCCTGGCAACGGGTTTTCCAGCCAATACTAAAGATGGCGCCCAAAGAACAAGCGCGTTTACGCTCACCGCTCGTTACCCACAATGCAGTGGGAGAAGGGGGAGGAGCAGTCTCTGCCAGGAGCTAATATGGCTCCCATAGTTACACCATCCTCTCTTCCCCTTCTCAGCGATTGACTGCCCAGACCAGGATACGGACGAGGGGCTACCTCTACTTTGCCCCTCCTGACCGCAACTACAGGAGCTACTGAAGTCCGGCGGCACCTCGCGGTGTTTAAGTCCGTAACTAAGGAAACACCACTTCCGCTGACGTCATCACGGCGACACGTGGATCCAAGATGGCGGCTGCGATGGTGAGTGAAGGAGACTCCGGGATCCGTAGCTGGAGCGGAGTTCTCCGGGGGATCTCAGGACCTTCCGGCACCGCATGCCTGCCCCGAGCCACCGCCGGAACCCCTAGATGAGGCCTGAGGGACGTCCCTGACTGGGCTTGTCTCTCCCAAAATTCCCCTCTCCGGCCTTGGCCCCCACTCAGGCTTGTCAAGGCCTGGAGTTTTAGTGGAGGCACTGGGTCTGAGGAAAGGTCTTGGCTACTGGCTCCGCCGGTTCCCATTCCAGCTTTGGTCTCCGCCTTCTGTGACCTCTATTTAACAATTTTTACTTCCCAACCCTACCCCTACGAGGGGGCCCCTATAATTCCCGCCTTCGCTCCTCCCTCTCACGTCGAGACCCTGCTCTCTCCGCCTCCCCCCTATCCTGACCAGTCCGTGGATGCGACCTCACCCCTGACCAGCCTCCCAGCCCCAAGCCCTCTTTCAGATCCTTTCCCTAGCCCTGTCCTCACCAACCTCACCTGTTCCCACCGCGCACCCGTCTCGACTGTCGTTACCCCGGAGCCTTATCCACCCGTATCCCCATCTTTTATCCCCAGACCTTTCCCTATTTTTCCTGTCTCCTCTCTCTATCAACTCCCTGCCTCTCCACTGGTTCTCAGATTTCATAAGGCTAGGGAGAAGGATAGGTGTGTTGAAAATGCCGTTTCCTGAGCCCCACTCGTAAAGATTCTAATTTCTCAGGGCTAGGTGATGCCCAGGAACCCGCAGTTTTGTAAGCACTCCAGTGATTATGATGGAGGTGGTCTGCACTACGTTTTAAAAAACACTATACTACCCCCTCCTGGCTGTCTCCTCTTTTCACGCCCGTGCAGGGCCACATAGGCTGTTAGGGATGAAGGCTTATTAGCATGGAGTTCGTTAGGTTCGTGAAGCCCGTGTGTGGATAGGGTGCAGTGGGCCTAGAAAGTGGGTCAGAACTTTGCTTCTTGTACAAAACCGTGGAAGTAGATCTCTGAAGGCGTGGCCTTTCATCCAGAAGCTCAACTCACATTCTGCTTGTAAGAATTGAAGTCGTTTATGTTTTTTTAAAGGTTTTATTTATTTTTAGAGAGGGGAAGGGAAGGAGAAAGAGGGAGAGAAACATCAATGTATGGTTGCCCCATACATGTACGCGCGCCCCCTAGTGAGGACCTGGCCTGCAACCCAGGCATGTCCCCTGACTGGGAATCGAACTGCTGACCCTTTGGTTCTCAGGCCAGCACTCAATCCACTGAGCCATACCAGCCAGGGCAAATTGAAGTCTTTTAATCCAGAGTGAATTTTTTAGGTCTTCATGGGTGTTGCTTCCTTAGCTGATAATTTTACCCTGGTAGTAAATGCAAAGGAAGACACAGGAAAGGAAGTGACATTTGACTGTAACAAAGGAAAATTCATG
The DNA here is from genome assembly GCA_004026765.1 of Micronycteris hirsuta. Taxonomy (NCBI): domain Eukaryota; kingdom Metazoa; phylum Chordata; class Mammalia; order Chiroptera; family Phyllostomidae; genus Micronycteris; species Micronycteris hirsuta. Next base: position 157,278 of record PVJI01001032.1, read on the forward strand.
TTGAAATTCTTTGGTGTTGGTTTTCTCCAAACAAGGGTAGGTTATTGGCTGATAATGAGTTTCCCTCCTTCTATTAACCACCTGATAACTTACCCTTTTTGTTTAATGATGGCTTCCTTATTTAGAACAGGTTTAGGTAAAAGAGATTTCACAGTCTTGCCTTATTTCTGTGCTGTCAGGCCAGTCTGAATCATGAATGGAGAAAAATCCCACAAGTGGCATGTTGAAACCACATTTAGAACAAGAATGGTGTAAGAACTTAGAAGAAGTCACACCCTCTCTTGCCAGAGGGAAAAAGTTCTATAAAGTGGCATTTATAGAATTGCACTGGGAAATTCCTGCCCTGTTCAGGGGTTTTAAAGAGGTAATAAGCAATACAAATTTCTGGAACACATTTATATAATCAACAACTATTTGTGTGCTGGTCTGTGCCGAGGCTTAGGGATGTAGTTGTGAATTAGAGGGTCAAGGTCCACCCTTGTGGAGCTTTTCTGGTCTGAGGATAGAGAGAACAAGTAAATAAATACATGGACAAGATAATGCCATGGTAACTGCTGTGAATATAGTAACCGATTTCGAGAAACTGAAGATGTAATATACACAGTGGCCCACAGAGGTCAGTGTAAAGAGTGCGCACAAAAAACTGCATGTTTGGTGCAATAGTGAAAAGGTGGGAAAGCAAGTTTATTACAGGGGAATATGTGTAACAGGCCAAGTGGGGTCACAGATAGACTTGAGTTTGGTCTGGTCAAACACTATTACACAGAAGTCCGAGCAGTCCCCACACCCTTTTCTATATGGGCCGTTACACAACCATTGGGGATGTAAGCGTGTGTGTGGGTCTGCTTTGGGGTGTGTGGGTTTCTGAGGCAAGTCGTACAACCAAAGAGGAACTGAGCTAGTGGACTCAGTGACCGTGGGAACAGGCTCGGTTTTGGGTTTGTTCTTTTGTTTTGAAAGTAGGGGTGTGGGTGCAAGTTTCAAGTTGCGTATGGGCTTTTCCCTCTCCCCTTTTTAGTGAATGGCTCTTCTTCCCCAAGGGTTGGGCTGCCACCTCCCAGGTCTGTGTTAGCACAGTGGGTGTTTCTTGAACCTGCAAGACTACAGTTGCTATAAACTGAAGTTCTCTCCGGTTTTTCTGCCTTCCTCCTGCCCTGGGTTTAGAGGACTCTATAAAGTTGCAGGATACCAAATTGATCTAACTGGGTCAGAGGTGAGAGGCAGGCTCATATCTCACTCTTTATGGAAATATTGAGCATATGGATTATGCTTTGGGGACTGTTATTGTGGTGGAACTTGGGAAATGTCCATTGAGTACATTTGTAGACATCTCAGGAGTTTAGAAACCTCCATTTGGAGAATAAAATTCTGTGTACTTCTCTCACATATCATTGTTCATGCTGTTTTGGGTTTTATCTTTTTTCCTTTTTTTATTGGATATCATTCGGGTACCATAAAATTTGCCCTTTTAAAGTATACAAGTTTGGTGGATTTTGGTGTAGTCACAAAGTTGTGCAATCTTCACTGCTGTCTTCTTCCAGAGCATGTTCACCCCAAAAAGATATCCATTAGCAGTCACTTCCCACACTCCCCCTCTCCTGCCCCCCACAACCATTAATTTACTTTCTGTCTGTATAGATTTGCCTATTCTGGACATTTCATATAAATGGAATCATATGCTATGTGGTGTTTAGTATATGGCTTTCTTTTTCTTTTTTTCTTTTTCCAAAGATTTTATTTTTAGAGAGAAGGGAAGGGAGGGAGAAAGAGGGAGAGAAACATCAGTGTGTGGTTGCCTCTCACACGCCCCCCACTGGGGACCTGACCCGCAACCCAGGCATGTGCCCTGACTGGGAATTGAACTGGCAACCCTTTGGTTTGCAGCCCACGCTCAATCCACTGAGCTACACCAGCCAGGACAAGGTTTGGACTTTCTTTAAAAAATCTTTTCATTTTATTTCTTTTATTGTATTTTTTTCCCGTTACCATTGTACCCTCTTCCATCCCTACCCACCCCTCATCGCACCTACAATCACCACACAGAGTTTGGACTCGGTGATTTTTTAATTCCAGGTTGAAAATTTTTGTGGTTTAGAATACTTACATTTAAGGTGACTTTTGCCAATAGGCCTATAAAATCAGATGGATTTTGGTTTTTTCCCCCATGATAATAGTTTCTGGGGTCTTTCCAAGCTTTTGTGTGTTGTTGGTTGTGTTGTCTGTCTGATCTCTTGAGTTGTCCCCCCCGCACAATTCTGCGGGAACCGCTGGAGCTGGTGCAGACACCAGGCCTCGGTTCCAGTGTGTTTCTCTGAGGAATCCCTTTAAAGCAGTGCCCTTAATCCCCGCAGGAAGTACAGAGGAGGCAGAGATCACATTAAGTTGTCTCTTGGTTTCTTTTACAGCTTGACACAAGTTCCCCTTTGATCTCCTCATTAAAGAGGCAGGTCACAGAATGCTTGAGAAGGTTGAGTTTTGATCTCTGGCACTGACAGGAAGGTGGGAAGGACCCAGGATGAGCAGGGCCATCTGGCCACAGTCCACACTAGGAGCCACCTACCACCCCCAAAGCTGCTTTGATCGCTGAACCATTTGCCCACACTGGTGTTTCCCAAATGGGGCATGGTTAGGGACACCCAGGACTTCTCAGTTCTGTCTCATTCCTCGTCATTGCTTCCTTCTCTGCCTTCCTGCCATGATGTCTCTGCCTGAGTATTAAGCTGGCAGACCGCCGAGGGTTCGAAATCCTGAGGTGCTGTACTCAGAAGGTGCAGTGACTAGGATTAGTGGACCGATCAGAGTGTGAGGCGCAGAAACCTCGAGTCACTATAGTGTGCGCCTGAAACTAATAGAACCAATGTAAGATTATAAACCAGCTGTACATAGAAAACGTAAGTTTATTTTTAAAAAGCAAATCTCAAGTTGGAACTGAATTCTTTAGGCTGTTCAGGAGGGAGTAGTGTGTGTGCCTGTAACGTCTCTGGGCCTGGTTTCCTCCTGAAGCAGATCAAACACTACAGATTGGCAATCCGTGGACCTCATCTTCACAGGGATTGAATTGGAGGAGTGGGGTAGGCCAGCACAGCACATTAAAATTTTTCAAGTTAGTTGTCAATGTTTAATGATTAGGAGATTTCACAATTCTAGATTTTCCTGTCTCTTGAAAATTCGGGTCGAAATTCCCCATCAGCACCATTCTGCATACACGACCCAGTTGGTCATTTTCTCAATTCCCTCTTGTCTTACTCCTGAGCTGCTTCACCATTTAAGTCACTTGCATGACCCCTTTAGGTGGTTGAATTGGCAACCCCAAAATGAAATGGTCTCTGTATAAAGTTTTTCCTACTCTGACATTCTGATTCAAAAGCTGTTAAAAGTTTGTGGTAATCCCCTGTGTTGCTTGACTTTGAGGAAAAACTTTCTACTCACACAGTACATGTCAGTTGATTAACCATATGCCCATCCATTATTACATCTTACGAAAGTCCATTTTACAGAAGAGAAGGCTTGGTATAAGGGCCTGGCTTAGAATTCGACACTGATTTTATGACTTCTGGCAAACTGTTTGCCTCTTTAAACCTCAGTTACCCTTTTTTAAAAATCTTTTTTCTAATTGTAAAATATACATTACGTAAAATTTACCATTCTAACTACTTTATATGTGCAGGTCAGTGGCATTGAATACCTTCACATTGCTGTGTAACCATCACCCCCATCCAGCATCAGAACTTTTTATCATCCCTTATTGAATCAGTTTCCTTATTTTTATTTTTTAATTTTTTCTAAAATTTTTATTTATTGAGTGATTTGAGAGAGAGACATCGGTTTATTTTTCCACTTATTTATGCATTCATTGGTTAATTTTTTAAAAGATTTTATTTACTTATTTTTAGACAGAAGAGAAGGGAGGGAGAAAAAGAGGGAGAGAAACATCAATGTGTGGTTGCCTCTTATGTGGCCCCCCCCCAGCTGGGGGCCTGGCCTGCAACCCAAGCATGTGCCCTGACTGGGAATCGAACCGGGGACCTTTTGGTTCCTAGCCCGCGCTCAATCCACTGAGCTACACCAGCCAGGGCTCATTGGTTGATTCGTATATGTGCCTGATTGGGAATCGAACCTGCAACCTTGGCATATTGGTACTATGCTCTAACCAACTGAGCTAATTGGCCAGGGAATTTTCTTATTTTTAAAATGAGGGTAATGCTCTCCTCAAAGAGTTATTGTGATGATTAAATGAAATATGAGATGAAATCTCCTAGCACAAAGAGAGCTAACTTTTGAGAGGTGAACCATTTAAGCCTGTTGTTTGGACTGAGAATTTCTTTTATAAATACTCAAGGCAGAAGGGGAAGGTCAATGCATTTCTTAAGTTTTATTTCTGTACTTTCTGGCCTCAAGGTTTAGGTCCTGTTGTCTGTTGCTTGGTGAGGGTAGTCATTTGCTTTATTGGATTTCCATCGCCTGCTGCAGGTTTTCCCCTACCCCCAAAGAACAGTTTTGAGTCTTTTTTATGTGTCTGCTCACAGCCACTCTGTGTCTGTGGGCTCTGAAACAAAAGCTACATTTTCAGCCTCTCCTGTGGCTAATTTGATTCTGTTTTTCTTTTTCCTCTGAGTTCTTTAGCTCCATGGGGCTGCTTGGTAAGTGTTCTTTAGTTGTCATTAACTATCCAGCATGTGTGGTTGAATTCTTAGGGAGCTTTAGCTGGTTGGGTAATTGATTTCAGTTAACTGTTGGCACACTGTGCCCCAAAGCCTTTTTCTGTGTTTTTTCCCTTAATCTGGGGAGCAATTACTGAGTGATCTCAAAATGGCGACTCTATCTTTGAGAAGAAAAAGGAATCTAGCTTACTGTTAAGGAAGGTGCTGCTTTCCCAGCAGGAATGGCATAGAATAGGAACCAGAAAAGCCGTTCAGCTTGGCCGGACTGTATCTCTAGGTAATGCTATTTATGGGAAAGGAGGCTGCAAGGCAGAGGGCTCCAGAGAAGGAAAGGTTAACTTCTAGCCACAGAGAAATGTGAGTGAATGAAATAATCTTCAGTTCTCAGGGGAAACTTCCTATTTTCTTTGGAAGAACTTAATGGTTCACACCTTTCAAACTGAGCGGTGCAAATTTGGCGAGTGAGGGGTACTCTTTAGTCCTGAACACTCCTTCACTGGTCTGTTTGGGAGAGATTTTTTTTTGCCTGCCTGGCTCTCAAGAATAAACTAGATAAGGAAGGCAAAACCTTGATTCTTGAGTCTCTTGAGCTTTATAACTTTTCAGGTCACCAGTATCTTTCCCAGGAGTGGGGTGTTAGATTACAGCACAGAGGGCTTCTAGATTGCCATCACCTTGTTCCTTGCCATGCTGCCTCTCCCATCTCGTGACTTGGAAACCAAGCAAAGCAAAATAATGTTGAATGGGCTTGTCCACATCTCTTAGGACTCTCACTCCTTTCAGGGCTCTGAAAAGATGTTTGCTCAATACTTAATTGACTTTTCAGACTGAACCTCACATGAGCGTTCCTGTGGTGATCAATTAAAAATGAAAGGTGAATGCAATGGAACTTCCCAAGAAGCAGGTACTTTGCTACTCCCTAACTTCCTTACAGAAATGAACTGTGAGTCAGACATCGTCTACCAGGCTGCAAAGGTAAAGAATTACAAAAAGTTGCCCTGGCTGGTGTGGCTCAGTGCATTGAGTGCCAGTCTGTGAACCAAAGGGTCGCCAGTTCGATTCCCAGTCAGGGCACATGCCTAGGTTGCAGGCCAGGTGCCCAGTTGGGCGTGTGAGAGGCAACCAGTTGATGTATCTCTCACACACTGATGTTTCTCTCCCTCTCTCCCTCCTTTCCCCTCTCTCAATAAAGTAAATAAATAAATTAATTAAATCTTTTTTAAAAAGAATTACAAAAAGTTGAAATAGTATCCAGTACAGAGGTGTTAGTCGGGGCCCATGAACTTCTAAGTCCTCAGTCCTCCTAGACTTGTATACTAGATTCTGCGTTTTGCAGCAATTTTCCTGGAAGCAGGCTCTGTGGGTTTTATGAGATTGTCAGGGGTTTGCAACCCCCTACCTGAGGTGAAAAATTGCTGGTCTGATCTGGGTACCCACACACCTGGCTGCAGAATCCCCTCTGCATTGTTCTTACCTTATAACTCCCATTTTCTGTATATCTTTGCTAAAATATTTCCAGAGGCAACCCCTTTTCTTCACCTTAAAATGTAAATATTTATTCTGAATATGGGTAATCCATGTACATGTAAAAGCTAGTATAAAAAAAGCTATAAATGAAAAGAAAGTCACTCAGCTATCCCCAATTCATTCAACAGAGATAATTTTGATTTTGTAAAAAATATTTATCCAGAACATTTTTATGTATGTAAAAATGCCTATTAAAAATTGTAAAAATTTGCCCTGGCTGGCGTAGCTCAGTGGATTGAGCGCGGGCTGCGAACTAAAGGGTCACTGGTTCGATTCCCAGTCAGGGCACATGCCTGGGTTGCGGGCCAGGTCCCCAGTGGAGGCCACGTGAGAGGCAATGACACATCGATGTTTCTCTCCCTCTCTTTCTCCGTCTCTTCCCTTCTGTCTAAAGATAAATAAATAAAATCTTTTTAAAAAAATTGTAAAACTTTCTGACATACACAAAAGTAGAAGAAATAGTATAATTAAGCCCAGACCCATCACCCAACCTCAGGAATTACCATTATATTGCCAAACTTGTTTCATCTGTACCTTCCTTAGCAGTTTTTTTCCTTCAGGTTTGTGAAGCTATTATTTAACACCATGGAATTACCATTTCAAATGTGTAGTAGAATAATTTTTAGTAAGTGTGCAGATTTGTTCAACCATGATCACAATGACACAAAGTTTTAGAATATTTCAGTCACCGCCCCAGGAAGTTCCCTTGCAGTCAAGGGATTGACACTTGGGGACTGTCCCTTCTCCCACAGCCAGCCAACCACTGATCCACTTTATGTCTCTATAGATGGACCTTTTCTAGACATTCCGTGTAAGTGGGATCATACAGTATGCAGACTTTTGCGTCTGGCTTTTACTTAGGGTCATCGTGTTGTGACGTGAGTTGGTAGTTTACTCCTTTTATCGCTAAACAGTGTTTCATTCTGTGATCACACTACATTTTGTGTAGCTGTTCACCAGCTGATGGGCATTGAGATTGTTTCCAGCTTTGGACTCTCGTGATCAAAGTTGTTAGGAGCACTCCTGTCCAGGTCTTTGTACGGACACGTACGCCCTTTTCTCTCAGGGAAATGCCTGAGATTGGACATGCTGGGTAGTGTGGTAAGTTTATGTCTGACTTTTTAAAGATTCCGCCAAAGTTTCCAAAGTGGCTATACCATTTCACATTCCCCAAGACACGCAAATGTGTTTGGTTCCTCCACATCTTCATCCACACTTGTCTCTGTTTTTGAGGTTAGCCATTCTAGTGGGTGTGTGGCGATACTTCATTGTGGTTTTGGTTTGCATTGCCCCGTGACAAAAGACACTGAATATCTTCTCATGTGCTTATTAGCCATCCCTGTGCCTGTGGTGAAGTGTCTGGACAGATCTTTTGCCCATTTTCAAAGTGGATTGTTTGTCTTACTATTATGTTGTAAGAGTGTTTGTATATTCTGAATACAAGTCCCCTATCCAGATATGTAATTACAAAGGTTTTCCTCCTAGTCTGTGCCCTGTCTTTCATTTTCTTACTATCTTTTGAAGTATAAAGTTTTAAATTTTTATGAAATCCAATTTATCAACTGTTAAAATGTAGATTGTGCTTTTGGTATTATATCTAAGAAATCTTTACTTAACCCAACCAAGGTCATAAAGATTTTCTTCTAGAAGTTTTATAGGGTTGGTTTGTTTTTTTTTTTAAGATTTTATTTATTTATTTTTAGAGAAAGGGAGAGGGAGAGAAGCATCAGTGTGTGGTTAATTTAATCTGTGTGCCCCGCACTGGGGACCTGGCCCACAACCCAGGCATATTCCCTGACTGGGGATGGAACCAGAGACCCTTTGGTTCACAGGCTCGTGCTCAATCCACTGAGCCACACCAGCCAGGGCAAAAGTTTTATAGCTTAAGCTTTTCTGTTTAAGTCTATGATCCATTTTGAGTTAATTTTTGTGTATGGTGTGAGGTTCCTTTTGCATATGGCTACTCACCTGTCCAAGTACCATTTATTGAAAAGACTATCCTTTCCCTGTTGAATTGCCTTGGCAACTTTGTTGAAAGTCAGTTTACTCTAAATGTAAAGACTTACTTCTGGACTTTTAATTCTGTTTCATTGATCTTTATGCTTATCCTTACCACGCTGTCTTGATTACTGTAGCTTTATAATAAGCTTAGAAATTGGGATGTATAAATCCTCCGATTTTGCTTTGGGGTTTTGTTTGTTTGTTTTTAGATTTTATTTATTTATTTATTTTTAGAGAGAGGGGAAGATAAGAAGAGAAATATCAATATGTGGTTGCCTGTCTTGCACCCCCTTATGGGGACTTGGCCCGTAACCCAGGCATGTGCCCTGACTGGGAATCGAACCGGTAACCCTTTGGTTCGCAGCCTGCGCTCAATCCACTGAGCTACACCAGCCAGGGCCAATTTTGTTCTTTTTAAAAGTTGTTTTGAATGTTCCGGACCCTTTGAATTTACATACAGATTTTAGAGTCAACTTGTAAGTTTCTACAAAAAAGCCCACTGGGATTTTGATAGGGATTGCGTTGAAGCTACAGATTTGCCCTTAGGGAGAATTGCCACCCTAACAATACCAGGTTTTCCAGTCCATGACATGATGTCTCTCCAGTTTAGGTGACCTTTAATGTCTCTTAGAAATGTTTGTTTGTTTGTTAATTTTTTTTTAAAGATTTTATTTATTTTTAGAGAGAGGAGAAGGGAGGGAGAAAGAGCAATGTATGGTTGCCTCTCACACATGGCCCTCACTGGGGACCTGGCCTGCAACCCAGGCATGTGCCCCGATTGGGAATCGAACTGGGACCTTTTGGTTCCCAGCCCACACTCAATCCACTGAGCTACACCAGCTGGGCTCTTAGAAATGTTTTGTAATTTTTAGTATACAAATCCTTTAAAAAATTGTATTCCTAAATGTTTTATTCCTTTTGAAACTATTATAAGTGGAGCTATTTTCTTAATTTTATATTTGTGTTATTTGTTGTTAGTATGTAGAAATATAATTAATTTTTATATATCGCTCTTGTAACCTATGACCTTGCTCAACTTACTAGTTCTAGCAGTTGTTTTGTGGATTCCTTAGTCTTTTCTAGGTACAAGATATGTGATCTGCAAATAAAAGCACCTTTACTTCTTTTTAGTCTGGATGCCTTATATTAATTAGTTTGCTTTAGTGCACATCAGTTGCATTTATAAACAGTGTTGACTAGAAATGGCAGGAGTGGACACCTTGCCTTGTTCTGCATCTTAGGCAGAAGCGTTCAGCCTTTCCCCACTAAGTGTGGTGTTGGCTGTGAGTTTTCCGTAGTTGTCCTTTTTCTGGTTGAGGAAGTTCCTTTCTGTTTCTAGTTTGTTGAGAGTTTTTATCACAAATGTGTGTTGGACTTTGCCAGGTGCTTTCACTTCATTGGTTGTGATAATTGTGTGATTTTTGTCCTTTTTCCTACTTACATGGTCTGTTACATTAATGGGTTTTTAGATATTAAGTTAACCTTGCATTCCTGGGATAAACCCCACTTGGTCACTTTTTAGTATGCTGCTGGATTTGATTTGCTAATATTTTGTTAAGGATTTTTTAAAACTGTGTTCATTAACAATATTTGTAGTTTCCTTTTCTTGTTATGTCTTTTTCTGACTTTGGTACATGCTTGTTTCATTCTTCGAAAACTTTAAATGTCAAGTCAAGATTGTTTAAAAGTTTATGTATATTAATATTTTCTTCTAATACTACTTCTATTTCAATTTTTACATTAAAGTCTTGTCTACCTTCTCCAGCACCAAACAGTTCGGAAAGCTCTGTGCTGTATTTTTAATGTGTAGTAGAACTGGTCTACTTTCACTGTTCTTTTCAAAGTAATACTGAAGTAAAGGATAAATACCAGACTGACTACAGTGGTTTGTTTATTAGTAGAAAAGCATTGAATTGGGGGAGGGACAAGGCAGACAAAGAGTCAGAGGAGAAACAATAATTAAAAAAGAGTCAGAATTAGAGAGGGAGAGTGAAGGGAGACTAAAAGTGATCAGTCTGTGGCAGGGCAGTTTTTCTTTGGACACCTGTAATCACGACCTCAGACTGCCCCGGTGTACCGTAGCTCACGCTCTGTTGACGGACTTCTGATCATTCTGCTGTGCCAGGTTTGGGGCAGCCGACCTTTCGTCACTGCGGATAACTTGCTATGTGACCACAGGTAGTGTCACTTCCTCTTTCTGGACTCCTGGATTACTTGACCCCTGAGGTTTTTCAAAAAATGTCTTTATCAAACCAACTGGGGGTGGAACTTTGCCTTTGTTTTGTTCTTCCTATAGGTTGCTGGGGTTGATATAACGTCCCATATTTTCAAGGAAATCATGCAGTTCTTGAGTTTCAAGGGTGGTCATAGGCTTCTGGTTCACCTCTCTCGCTAGGATAGGAGGATCTTTGACTTCCTCCCATGGTCTGATTCACTCATGGTAATGGCCTTTTCCTTGGCTGAGTCTCCCTCTCTTGTTCACAGGTTCCTTAGATTGAGCCTGTATCTCCCTCCTTTCAGTGTATTCATTGTTCCTGCGTTCCCTTGCAGCCAGAGCAAGGCCCTTCTGCCTTACCAAGCCCCTGCTATGTGCCAAGTGCTTTATGTATACTTGATTTAATCCTTACCACCGTTACTACCCTGCCATGAGTTAAGTATTATATTTCTATTTTACAAATAAACCCAAAACTCAGAGTTTAAAAAGAAAAATCTCGCCCAAAGTCACACGTCTAGAAACTGGTGGGTCTAGGTTTTGCGTTCGTGTCTGCACGGTCCTCAAAGCCTGTGCTTTTTTCTGCTGCACAGGCTTTGCACAGTGGTTCTCAAAGTGTGATCCCAAGAGCAGACCAGCAGAATTAGTATTTCCTAGAAACTGGCCAGAAATGTAAAATTTCAGGCCCTGCTCCAGAAGCTGTGGGGGGTGGACTCAGGAATCTGTTTTAATAAGTCCTCATGGTGATTTTCTTGCATGCTCAAATTTCAGAATCACTGTCATTCTGCTTCCCCATCTAACTGCTGCTTCTCTTCACATCTGACCAAGAATTTATAGGTGATTTCATTTATACTTAATAGATGTCAAATTTAGAACTGGTAATTACTATGTCTCTGGGGTAGAAATGGGCTGCACACTGCCTCTCCCCCCAAACACACACACACACACACACACACACACACACGCTCTCTCTCTCTCTCTCTCTCTCTCTCTCTCTCTCTCTCTCTCTCTCTCAGTAACCTGAACAATCTTTAAAACTGAAGATATGATTTATCTGTTTCCTACCTAAAGTATGTCCTCCCTGCACTAAGGACAAAGCCCAGACTCCTCAGTGTGGCCTTTGTGGGATGTGTCTCTTACCTGTTTTCCAGCCTCCTGCCTACACAGACTCATTCAGCTTGCTATTCAAAAGGTGGTCCAAGGACTAGAAGTGTCACCATCATCTGGGAGCTTGTTAGAAATGCGGGATGTCGGGACCCACCCCAGACCTGCCGAGTCAGAATCTGCATTTGAGTGAAGTCTCTAGGTGATCCATATACACATTAAACTTTGAGAAGCACCAGCCTACACTCCCTTGCCAAAACCTCCTTATGGTTTCCCCCAGGCTTTGGTGCTTGAGGTTTGCTCTTTCTGCAGCACTTCTCCCTTCCCTCTTCTTTCCCTTTGGCCTTCGAGTAGACTTGACTTCTTAGATCTGCACCCCTCCCCACCCAAGACCGGCTCTGTTGCTGCTCCTGTGTATTCCCCAACACACCATCCTTAGCCTCTTACTCCTCCATAGCATCTGGAACTCAGTATTGTGGTAGCCCCTGACTTGTCTGTCCCCCAGCTGGCTGAAGACTCCTGTGGGCATGCCTTCTGGGAAGCTGGCACAGTGCCTAACACATTGTAGGTGCTCAGTAAATAGTGAACTATGGGATCAGACTGCCTGGGTTTAAGTCCTGACTCAGCCAGTGTTATGTTGCCTCTTTGAGCCTCAGTTTCCTGATCTGTGAAATGAGAATAATGAGTCTCTGCCTCACAGGATTGTTGTTGTGAAAATTAATTGGGTTATTACGTGAAAAGAACCTAGAACTGCTGGGCCAGGAATCAGCATTCAGTTCATATTAGCTGCCCCTGTTAGCAACAACATCATTGCATGCTCATCGTCTTTCAATGCAATTCACCTGCCTAAAAAGAGCATACCTGTTTCTCTATGTTCTGACCTTGGGCAAGTTATTTCATCTCTGGGTCTTGAGTTAACCAGCAATTGTCTGAAATGATGACAGAAATACCCAGATAGTTGTAGTCATGAGGATGGCACAAATCAGTGTTTTTTAAGTGCTTGGCACAAAGCCGGGACAGACTAAATGGAAGGAAGGGACTGTGTCTACCATAGTGTCTTGTACGTACTTACTTTGTAGGTGCTCAGTGATTCTGTGGCTTCCTGTTGCTTTTTAGTGTTGTTTTCCACCAGGGTGAGTATTACCCTCCTTGTTCTGTTCTTTTGTTTATTTTTGTTTTGTGTATGTGTGCATGCTCCATTGGTTTGAGACTTTGGAACGGAGCGTATTGACGTCTTTTAAGGATTTGCTTTTTATTCCTCTGTAACACAACTTGAGCTCTCAGGGAGCCCCTGAGTTCCCAAGAGTGGTGTTTCTCCCTGCTAAGGTTTGGAGGATTCTGGTTTCAAAAGAAGGTAGAGCTGGGGTGACTTTTTAGATTTAATTGGCTTGATAATCCAGGAGATTGTAATCCTCTGTCCTGGCTTCAACTCATATATCATATAAGGTTAGGGGGGAAAAAAAAGTTATGCTATCTGGCTTCCTAGGAGGGGAGATTCAGAACACGTAAATTTTCCATTAGCAAGATCTAGTAATATTAATATTAACTACTGTCATCCCGATAAACTCAATAAATTTAGAAAATAATGTAACTATAGTTGTCATATATGGCCTTTATTGTGTTGAGGTAAGTTCCTTTTATACATATTTTGTTGAGAATTTTAATCATGAATAGATGTTGAACTTTGTCGTGTTTTTTCTGTATCGAAATGATCCTTTGGGGGGTTTTCTCTCACTTAATGTGGTGTATCACATTGATTGGCTTTTATATGTTGAACCACCCTTGCATCCCATCTTTGCAAGCCCACTTGATTTTGGTGTATGATCCTTTTACTGTATTGCTAAATTTGATTTGCTAGTATCTTATCAAGGATTTTTCTATTTATATTCATCAGGGATATTGACCTATTGTTTTCTCATAGTATCTTTGTTTTGGTGTTGGGATGGTGCTGGTCTCATAAAATAAGTTTGAAAGTGTTCCCTCTTCTGCTTTTCAGAAGAGTTTAAATATTGGTATTAATTCTTCTTTGAATGTTTGGTAGACTGCACCTGTGGGGCCGTCTGACCCTGGACTTTGCTTTGTTGGGAGGTTTTTGATTACTGACTAAACCTCATTTTTTTATTGGTCTGTTTAGGCTTTCTATTTCTTGATTCAGTTTTGGTAGGGATCTTCTCTTTCTTTTCCTTAATTAATGTTGCTTAGTGTTTGTCAGGTTTATCTTTTCAAACAACCAACTCTTGGTTCTGTTGCATTTCTTCTATTTCTTAAATTCTCTTTTTTTATTTATTTCTGCTCTAATCTTTATTCTTTCCTTCCTTGTGCTAACTTTGGGCTTAGTTTGTTCTTTTTCTAGTTCCTTGAGAGGTATAAAGTAAGGATTTTTTCTCAGATTTTCTTTTTAATGTAGGCATTTACTACTACAAATTTCCCTCTTAGTACTGCTTTTATTGTACCCCGTAAGTTTTGGTATGTTGTATTTTCGTTTTATTTTGTCTGAGGTACTTTTAAAATTCTCCTTTGACCCAATGGCTGTTCCACGGTGTGTTGTTTAATTTTCATATATTTGTGGATTTTCCCATTTTTTGCTGTTACTGGTTTCTCGTTTCATTCTGTTGTGGTCAGGAAAGATACATGAAATTATTTCAATCTTAAATTTAAGACTTGTTTTGTAACCTAACGTGTGATCTATCCTGGAGAATGTTCCGTTTGTACTTGAAGAATATGCACTCTGCTGTTGGGTGGGAGGGTTTTTATTCCATCCATTAGGTCCATTTTGTTAGTGTGGTTCCGGTCAGGTGTGACTGGTTTTTCTGTGTGGATGTTCTACCCATCATTGTAAATAAAATATTGAAGTCCCCACTGCTACTGTATTGCTTTCAGTTTCTCCCTTCAGACCTGTCCATATTTGCTGTATGTATTTAGGTGCTCTGATGTTAGGTGCATCTATATCTTTATTGTTACATCTTCCTATTGAGTTGACCCTTTTGTCATTATATATAACGATCTTTGTCTCTAGGCACAGTTTTGTTGACTGAAAATCTGTTTTGTATAATATAAGGAGCCATCTCTGCCTTTTTTGTTGTTGTTACCATTTATGGGGAATATCTTTTTCTGTACGTTCACTTTCAACCTTATGTGTGTCTTTAGATCTAAAGTGAATCTCATATATAGCATGTCTCTGGATCTTGGTGGGTTTTGTTTGTTTGTTTGTTTTTCAGCCACTATGACTTTCGATTGGGAATTTAATCCATTTACTCCCCAGGTTATTCTAATACCAGCAGCATTAAGAAGCATTATTCTTTACATACAGATAGGGTGTAGGCATAATAGATATCCTTAGGGATTCTCAAATGACTGTATTTTGCCATGTATAATGTACACGCACAGTTAAGCGGGATTATTATGCCCATTATTATATCCATGGTATGGAATGACTATTTCCATGTATAATGTGCACCCTTATTTTTCTCTCAAAAATTTGGGCAAAAAAGTGTGCATTATACATGGCAAAAACAGTAGATCCTTGGATGGGTGGAATGGTGGAAAGTGTTAAAAACTCCTTAAATTTGAGACTTTAAAAACAATAGATTCTATAGGGCATACAGCAAAGATTAGGAAACATACTGTTCAACCTTTATGTAAGTGGGTGGTTTTGTAGGTCAGAGGTTGGTTTGTGGTTGTTAATTTGTTTGATAAGAGTTTATGGAGGACGCTGTCAACAGAGCTGGACAGGCGATTGGTACGGCTGGAGAGGTGGCAGATGCTTAAGCGACTGTTCAATAGGGAAAGTGTGCTTTTGGGGGGCTTTTGATATAGAGTGCCAAACTGCCCCTTAGAAGTGTTCCTGTTTGTAATCCTTCCAGCATGTGAGAGTACCAGAACAGTGACATTGTAGCCCTGACCCACGGTGTGGCTCAGTGGGCTGGGCATCCTCCCGCAAAGGGAAGTTCAGTTCCCTGAGGGCACATGCCTGGGTTGTGTGTTTCATCTCCAGCTGGGGTGCATAGAGAGGCAGCTGATCAGAGTTTCTCTCTCACATCGCTGTTTCTCTCTTTCACTGTCCCTCCCCCTCTCTCTAAAAATAAATAAATAAAATCTTTTTTAAAATGACAATTTAATATCTAAAACTGACAGTGTTGCCAGGGCTGGTGTGGCTCAGTGGACTGAGTGCCAGCCTTCTGGCCAAAGGGTCGTTAGTTCCGTTCCCAGCCGGGGCACGTGACTGGGTTGCAGGGCAGGTCACCTGGTTGGGGACATGTGAGAGGGAACCAATCACTGTATCTCTCGCACTGTTGTTTCTCTCCTTCTCTTTCTTCCTCCCTTCCCTTCTCTCTAAAAATAAATAAATGAAGCCTTTTAGAAATAAAATAAAACTGACAGTGTCATCTTGGTGCAATCATTAATTCTAATGTGAACTTCTAAATTGCTTTGGGTTGCCAATTTATATTATTCAAAGAATCAAGCATATTATGGAAATGTTTGTCATTTTTTATCTGTTGGTCCTTCCTCTAAGATAAATTGATTTGAAATTTGTCAGTATATCTTTGTGTGAGGATTGTCTGTTTTTTTGGGGTTTAAGATTTTATTTACTTATTTTTAGAGAGAGGGGAAGAGAGGGAGAGTAACATCAATGTGAGAGAGAAACATCCTTCAGTTGCCTGTTGTATGTGTCTGACCGGGGACTCAACGCACAACTCAGGCATGTGCCCTGACTGGAATTGAAACCTCCCCCCCGCCCCCACCCCACCATGCCGAGTTTTCACTTTGCTGTGCGATGCCCAACCAGCTGCGCTACACCAGTCAGAGTAAGGATTGTCAGTTTTCAAAAATGCAGGGCTGGGTTATTTTTATTTTAAAACAACGTCTGGGCTTTGGCATAGTAGCTCAATTGGTGAGAGCATCGTCCCCATAAGCCACAGTTGCAGGGTTGATCTCCGGTCAGGGCACGTACAAGAAGCAACCAATGAAAGCACAGCTAACTGGAACAACAAACTGATGTTTCTCCCTCTCTCTCTCTCTCTAATCAATCAATTAAAAAAAATTAAACAACTTTTGAATGACAGTTTATGCCAGTAACCCAGGATTTGTCTTCCTTGCATTTTAATTAACTGGAATTCAAGTACAAAGAGGAGCTAGAGGAAAAAGGAGGACAGGGTTTATTTCTCTCACAGAAAAGACTTATATTCTAAGGCTGACCAGTGGGGCCTAGCAAAAAGGGCTCCAAAGAGGGAGGGCCCACATCTTTCGGGGGCTGGTCAAGTGGAGGAAGTCCTCTGATCAAGAGGAAATCAGATGCTGCGACCAGCCACAGCCAGAAGGCTTTCCACCACAGAGAGAGAGAATAAAGATCTGTTTGTTGTTGTGTTTGAGACACACCCACCCGGCTGAGCCCTTCCCCCTGCGCGTGCGTGCACAGTGTGTCTCTAGAGGGGTTTTCGGGGAACTGGTCAGAGCAGTTGTCTGTGGGGAGCTGAAGTGGGAGGAAGGTGTCTTTTTCATGGTGTACCCATCTCTACGGTTTGAATGATTTACTGTACATGTTTTACTTTTTTAAAACTTCTTTTTATCCTCACCTGGAGACATTTTTTATTAGTTTTAGAGAGTGAGGAAGGGAGAGAGAGGAACATTGATGCAAGAGAGAAGCATCACATGGTTGCCACCCATACTTGCCCAAACCCAGGATTGTCCGGTCTGGATCAGGGGTCACACACAACTGCAACCCTGGACTGGGGATTGAACTGGCAACCTAGGCATGTGCCCAGACTGGGAATCAAACCCACAACCTTTTGGTTATGGGAGGATGCTCCAACCGAGCCACACCTGCCAGGGTTCAAACTTTTTGAAGGTAGTTATTTTTTAAAAGCCTCTTCTTCACTCATGATTATGTCAGATGTTCACATTAGAGGAAACTGGGTGAAAAGTACATGGGAACTGGCATATCTTTGCAGCTCTCCTGGGAATTTGAACGTACTGAAAATAAATTTTTTAAAAAGGACGGGGGTAGGGATGGAGAATACTGTCTTCCTATACAGAATCCTGCCCTGTTAGGCAGTTTTCTACCTTCTAGTCTTGTCATTCCCTTTAAAAGACTTTCCTCCTCTCATCTCTAATTCTGCTGACCTTTTAATTACCAAATACAATACAGCTCTCTTAGCCGTTTTTCACTGTTTTTATTGGGGTCAAACTGTTATTTTGTATTTCATAACAAACATTAGCTGGCAGATACTTATAGATGTTCACAACAAGTCAGGGGCAAACATTCTGTGTATGTTTTGTTTTAAGACTTTGACCGACGTGTGTATCTGTTTAAAAATAAAAAAGTGTATCGAGCTCAGAACCTTAAACTTTTAAAGCCATTTTCCCCAACCTGAGCTCCTGGTAAAAATGCAGACAAGTCTATATGTTGGCCAAGCAAGCCCCTGAGGGATTCTGATTCCTGTATTTCAGAAAGAATCTTCTGTGTGTGTGGGTTGGGGGGATCAGGGGTAACTTGAGGGATGGAGGGGCCACTGAGGCAAGGTGACCAGGAGGCTGTGGCCAGTGTTCAGGTGGGAGGAAGCGAAGGTCTGAAATGCTGCTGCAGCCACAGGGGGAGAGAGGAGGCAGATGCAGAAACAAGACTGAGTAGCCTGCAGCCATGTCAAATTCGATGCCTGCCCCCCCACCCATGGTCGGCCCTGGCCGGGAAGGCTGCTACAGAAACACTGTGACTCATGGGCCCTGATCGCCTCTGCTGGGCCTCAGGGATAAATTTGGTTACAGACACCAAGAAAAAGGAAGAAGAATAAAAAGACCGAGTTGGTGATCCAAGTGTGGATGAGAAAAGTTCCTTGTTCAGACCCGGCAGAGAGAAGTAGGAAGCTCTTCTAGTTCCTCGAGGGGGAGAAGAATTCTTTGATGGGCTGAATTTCTTGAGGACAGTAGTTGATCTTTCTTGCCTTTGATCTCCAGGTGACTACCCTGCATGCAGATCATTTACTGAGTGCCTGCGCCATGCCGGGCACTGGAGACACAGTCCCCGGGCTCCCACAGAGATTACATTCAAGTGGAGGGGGACAGATGATACACAGATAAACAGATACATTGTATGTGTCAAGTAGATAAGTCTGTGAAGAGAGGTGGAGTAAGGAGATGGAGAAATGGGTAATGGGAGCCTCGAGAATGCTATTTTAGGTAGGATCGTCAACAAAGGCTTCTTTGAGGAAGTTCCATTTGAGAGAGCTCGAGTGAACCAGGAATGAGACAAACCATGTAGGTGTCTGAGGGTAGGGGATTCCGGCTGCGCGGACAGTAAAGGTGATGACCCTGAGGGTGCGGAAGGGCTTGCTGTCAACAGACAACGACAAGGCCAGTGCAGCTGGAGCCGAGTGAGGAGAAGAATGGAAGTGAAGAGGTCAGCAACTTTGAAGGAGGTTCATAGGAAAACATATTGGTAACGGAGGAGCTTCCCGGCAAAGGAAGCCTCTTACTACATAGAGAAATGAGAATTAATGGAACACTGGAGCTAGCTCTACAGGAGAGTGGTAGAATATGAAATGGTTAAAAGAACATTGATCCAGCCCTGGCTGGTGTGGCTCAGTGGATTGAGTGCCAGCCTATGAACCAGAGGGTCGCTGGTTTGATTCCCAATCAAGGCACATGCCTGGGTTGCAGGCCTGGTCTCCAGTGGGGGGCACTCGAGAGGCAACCACACACTGATGTCTCTCTCCCTCCCTTCCCCTCTCTCTAAAAATAAATAAATAAAATCTTTAAGAAAAAATAAGTTTTAAAAAAGGAACACCGATCCAGAAGTGGGGAAATGTGGCCCCTGTATCACAGTATTCCCTTCTGCCCCGGTTCATTACTTCACTTGTTTGATTGTTCCTGTCTGGAAGTGCAGGATTGGTTCCTTGTAGCACTGCTGGGGGGATTAGGAGGCAGCACGTAGAAAGGCCTTGGGCTTCCCGGAGTGGGGACGAGACTGGGTCAGGTAAAGTAGACAGAAAGCTGCTATGACTTGGTCTGCCCCAGGGGCACGTTCACTTCTTTCCCTCATTCCAACCTCAGCGTCTCTTTTTCCAAGCAGGATTGGTTGCAGTGGTCCCTGCTACTTCTCTCCCTCACGTGTGAAGCAAGAGCCTTCTACGTCCCTGGGGTCGCGCCAATGAACTTCCACCAGAACGACCCTGTAGAAATCAAGGTAAGTGTTTTCCTGGAGTGCCGGAGCCTCTGTGCTGGACAGTCTGGCTGGAGGACCACAGTGAGCTGGCGGTGCCCCTCCTGTGGCTGCAGAGAACAAAGGCAGTGCCATTAGCCTGGGGAGCAGGGTGAGGAGGGCTCAGCGCGGGCTGCACGGGCTGGAAGTCAGGGCCTCGGGAGCCCAGATCTCCGCCCGTGTGAGCGTGTTCTCTCTGTGTCCTCCCTCCCTCCCTCTCTGGCTCTGTCTTCGTTCTGTGTCTCTCTCAGCCTGCTTCCTCTGTGACATCTCTGCTTCCTCTTTCGTCTGCTCCCTGTCCTCTTGCCAGCTGTCCCTGCGTAACTTATGTCATCTGCACACACACAACCTATTCTAACCTCTTTTTTCAATTTTAGCTCTGCCCCCAGCTAGACTCTTCAGTTCACTATCTGCAAACTGTGTACTGCATATCTGAGTGGTGGTATATGACATGATTTTAAGTGGTCGACAAATATGTTTTATTTTAACTATTTTCTTTTCATGTATATTAGAAAATATAGCTAGTACTTCAACTCATAGTTTCATGGCTGTCGTTGTTGATTTTCTGTTTTAACACTGATATAATGTTTGCTTCTTAAATGTGATTACTGAAAAATGAGTCAGATCCAAGTAAGTAGTAGAATAAATGGTAAGTAGGTAGGGCAAGTTGGTACATGAATGATTAGGATTTAAGAAGCATTGCCATAAGTCAGAATCCAGAGAGAAGCCTTCTGACTGGGCTACCTCCCCTTTTCAGGCTAGATGCCCATTTTTGGGTCAGTTGACTGTGGTGGGGGTGGAGATTGGAAGGGAATCACTTAAAAAATGGTTGACCAGGGGTAATGGGCAGGCTGGCTTCTTGATTATGTCTCTAAAACAGTGGACTGTTGGTGGCATTCTCAGAACCCCAGGCAGGGCTGGGGGTTGGTAGTGGATCTTCTTAGATCTGGTTTCCTAGGAAACAAACTCGAAGGTGGAGATTTGGAGCCGGAGGTGTACTGGGGAGATTCTCAGGGTCGGCAATTTGGTGATAGTGAGAGAAGTAGACTGGATGCGGGAGACGCTGAGCTATGGTACAGCTGAGGCCTGTGGGAAACTCTGGAACTGGAATGGCTGGCCCTTCAGAGTGGCTCCAAATCCAGGCGAGAGGACCAGCTCTCTATACCCCCATGAACCAGTCATTGGAGATGGACTGCCACCAGGGGAGGGGTGTAACCTTGTACATGGACTCCCACCTAAAGGGACTCCCTTCTACCGTCACCCAAGTACACATTCTTAGTACTTCGGTCTCTTAGTCTTTTTTTCCTTGCAATGTTTACAGTGTAGGATACTTGGCATTCTCACACCTCCATCAGCCCCCCATAGACAAAATAATGTGTAGTTGAAATTTTTGAGTTATCTTTCATAGTTTTTAGTGATGCTATAAAAAGAGGTAGCAGAACTTATAAAGTTAAAATAAATTCTGCTCCTAAAATAAATGTACATTTCTTGCTTCATTACCATGTTGATGTGAACCACATCTTTACTGCTCTGTGCAAAGGTAAAGCGGTGAGACTGTGTGAAAATAAAGTTTTTATTCTGTCCCAAGAGTCACAGCATTCAAAAGGAGAAGCAGAAGACAAGAAAGTCACAAAGGGCCATCCACATGACATGTCCTCGTGTCTGTGTCCCAAATTTTAAGTGTTATCACAATTTCAGATCACTACACACCACGCTTATTTGGGGCATCATTTACAAGCAACTTGATGGGCTCGAGGAACTGGAAGCCAGAGACCACTGTGATTATGAATAAGGAGTAAACGTTTTTGTTCCTAAAAGTTTTCCTCATGTGGAGTTATTTCCGTAGGAAAGATGCCCAGAAGCGAAATTAATAGGGTCAAAGGCTAGCAGCATGTTGAAAACCCTTAGTATATATTGGATTTGTTTGTGATTTTAAATAAAGTCTGTAATGTAGTCTAGTAAACCTAATGAAATGTGAAATAATTCAGAATTGCGGGCAGTAGAGTATATAGTGTACCTCAGTTGTGTCTGTAACAGTTCGTTTGCCTCTTCGGTGATATTACTGAGTGCACCAGAGGTGTGCGGGTGCCAGGGAGGATTGTTAAAACAGTCTGGATTGAGGAATAATGGCCTCTCTTCTCCCGCCAGGCGGTGAAGCTCACCAGCTCTCGAACCCAGCTACCTTACGAGTACTACTCACTGCCCTTCTGCCAGCCCTTAAAAATAACCTACAAAGCAGAGAATCTGGGTAAGTTCTTCTCTCGCACTGCTGTCAGCCTGTCCCTGTGGAAACCCAGACCTTTTCCTAATGCTGATGACAGTTAACCTTTATGTAACACTTAATATGTGCTGGTACATTCCACATAGTTTACATACATGTTAGTTTATTTAACCCTCAGAACAGCCCTAGGGAGGTAGCTGTTATTTTTATTCCCATTTTGTAGGTGAAGGGACTTGCCTCTGGTTATGCTGTGAACCGACGTGTAGGCTAGCCTGGGAATCAGGTAGTCAGGCTTCAGACTTGGAGCCCTTGGCTACTGTTCAGATTGCTTCTCCCTTGATTTCTAAATATCATACCTTTTTCTCTCTCGTGGTTTCTGTAACCCACTCTACTGTTAATTAAAAGAGTGAGTGATCGCCTCTGGCCCTAAAGGAAGTAGGAGACATCACCATAGTTCTTGTTACGCTGCGCAAGACTCACCTCAAATGGTGTGTGAGGCACCCAGGGCAGCATCTGGCATAAGTGTTCCATACGTAGCAGCTGTTTTATTCTAATTAAAATAATTCTGTATTTGTCAGAATTTCAGGATTAAAGGAAAAGGTAATGTGGAGGCATCTATTCAGGACAAACCTGTTATACTTATTTCTGTGCTGGTCTCAATGTTAAGACCTGGACATGAAAATATGAATGATGCTCTCCCTGACTTCAAAGAACTTAAGAGACTTAACTCTTCTCTTATACCTTAGGAAGGAGAAAGGAGAGAACTGGTTCTTGAGCAGGCCCCTGAAAGGGCTGCCTTTTCTGTCAGGGCTCCCCATGGCTCAGATGTTTCCAGAACCCCTCACTGACAAGTGTGTCTACTGCCAGGTGTTGGGTGTCCCAGAACAGTGCGGGGCAGGCCTTGGAGCCAGTTTAACCAAAGCAGGCAGCACCGCCTGTCTCAAAGTCTTGCCTTATACTGCTGAACAGAAATTGGTCTTGGGGCCTAGGCTGACTTCCACGGACTGTCTGGGCTCCTCCTCCTGCCTGCCACTAGCCCTTGGCCTTTCTCTCCACACCGTGCCGTGCTGTGGCCACCTTGCCTGTCTGCCTGGGACATGCTTCAGTGTGATACTAGGTGATCCTTAACCTTTCTGAGCCTCTGCCGCATTTTCCATGAAGCTGCGGAAATGGTCCTGCCTGCCAGAAATAGAAACTTCTGTATACAAAAGTTATCCTGCCATATATTATCTCATTCTGTCTTTGTAGTGCCTCCTTTCACGGCCTAGGGGTCTCTGAGCAGAGGGATCGTATCTTACATCCCCCCGTCTCTCTGCCTCTTCTGACCCAGTGCCTGACACACAGCAGACATTCAGTGAGTGTCAGTGCCCTAATGAGTGGAGCAGACATGTCCTTGATTGAATGCCTGTTGCATTGTAAGCCTTGTACTCTATACATTATCATCATCATCGTCACTGTTAGTACTCACAGGGCTTTTCCTTTGAGTCAGCCACTCTTCTCAACACTTCTGTGCTTTAACTGAGTTAATTCTCATCATGGAGCTCCTCTTACTATCCCCTAATCATAGATCAGGACACTGGGGCACCAGGGGGTGAAGTTACTTGCCCTAGGTCACTCACTTAGCAGTGGCAGAATGCAGGAACTTTGGCCGTACCCGTAAGCGCTTTACTCTGCACATTAACTTGGTTGATTCCTGTAGCAGCTCTGCAAAACCAAATACAATTGCCCCATGTCATAGGAAAGGGAATGGCAGCTTTCAGGATTAGAAAGACTTGCTCAGGGTCACGTGGTCGATAGGTAGAGAAATTGAGGTATTAGCCCGTTTTTTAAACTCTAAAGCCAGGTTCTTTCTGCTGTCCCAGGCTGCTTTCCCAGAAAGGCGTGACTGGGAGGTCTGAGAGCGATACTCTTGACTCTCTTCACACTGATGGAGCCTCATCTCGCGGGGGGTGTCGGAGCGTCTGTGGCTGATGTGCCAAAGGACAACGCAGACTCTCTTGGAGGGTCCACATTCATAGCTTGTTGCTCATTTAGCCTGCCTGGCTATCTGCTTGCAGTTTTAAAGTTAAAAAAAAATACTTCCGTATTAGAAATGAGCCATTCCCAACCAATATGTTCTCTTTCTTGGTTTAAATTTAATTTCTAAATATCAAGAAGTGATACCCCTCGTACTTGGACTGCAGCCCTGTCCCTTGTCCTGAGCTTGTGACCCTGCCGTCTCTGTCTAGCACCCCACGGTTTCCATCAGTGCTGACCTCTCTTCTGAGCCTCGTGTCTGGTATCTAACTGTATTCCGATACACGAGGTCAAACTTGACAAACTGAAAAACCGCCTTCAGTCTAAATTTGCCATGCTTGCTGTCTTCCCACCTAGAACGCGGTTGTAGAAATCTCAGTCTTCCCAGCATGCACCACTCCTCACTCATCAGTCAGGACCAGGTCCCCCAGTTTCGCCGCCTCAGTAGCTCCCGGTCTGTGTACTTGTTTCCGCCCCCATCACACCCTCCCGTCCAGCCACCGTTGTTGCTCACTCGCGTGACAGACTGCCATCGTCCCTTGCATCTTCTGTGTCTTTTCACAAAACATCCGGAGAGAATTTTCTGTAACCAGAGTCAGACACTGTCTTCCTCTAGCTCTGTTAGAAACCTTTCGTTGGCTTTTGTCATTCTCTGGATAATTCAAACTTCCAGTGTGGCCCACGGCCCCTGAGACCCAGCTCCAGCCCACCTCTCCAGCTTACCTTAAATTGCTTTCTGCGTTGCAACCACACAGGCCTCTCGATTTTACCTTGCTTCCCCCACTCTCAAGGGGCCTTTGCACGTACTGTTCCAATCTGTCTAGAATATTCTTCCCTTATCTCTTTACCTAGTTAATGCTTCTGTTCCCTTATAGTTCATTTCAAGCATCACTTCCTCAGAGAAACTTTCCTAGACCCGTTCCCCCATGTGTAGAGCAAGTTCCTCTTGTACAGTATGTTCTCATTATTCTGAATATTTAATCAGAGTCCTTCCCATTAGACCGTAAGCCTCATGTGTATTGTCTGTTCAGTATTATATCTTTATGGCCTAGGACACAGCCAGTACCCGGTACCTGTTTGGAAATGAATGAGCGTGTCATTGACTAGGCGGAGAGAGCCACATCAAGGAGGTCCACAGTGGTGGGCCGGCGGTGGTCCTGCCTGTTGGCTTTAGTCCGTCTCCTTTGGCTTTACCCCCCTCACATCATCACAACAGCATTGTTAGAATGACTCAGAACGGAAACCGTTGAGTTTAGCTAACAATCCCTGCTGCCTGGTGCCCGTGAGCATGACATCTGCAGCGGGCTCCTCTGAAGTCGGCATGCAAGGGCCATGCCAGTGCGTTAAGTAAAAAGATGCTTTAGCTGAAAATCTCAGGTACTGGTTTTACCCCACTTCCTTCCTTGCCCGAATCAGGATCTAAAGACAGACAGAAAAATAAGAAACACTGTCTGTCCTTACAAAACTCGTAGTCAGGTAGGGGAGACAGAAACTTGGTATAGCAACACTGTGCAAATTCACATTATTGACATAAGAAAAGGCACAGAGACGACGCTGATGATGAAAGTAATATTTATTGCCCTGACTGGTGTGGCTCAGTTGTCTGGGTGTCATTCCACAAAGCAGAGGCCACTGGTACAGTTCCTGGTTGGGGCACATGCCTGGGTTGCCTTCAGTGTGTGTACAAGAGTCAACTGATTGATGTTTCTCTCTCACATCGATGTTTCTCTCTCTTTCCACCTCTCTTCCCCTCTCTCTAAAAATAAATTCATAAAATATTTTTTAAAAATAGTATTTGTTGCCTGCCTACACTGTGACTGGTACTTCATTTCTCACTGTAATCTGGTGAGGTGGGTGCTGTTATCCTCATTTTACAGATGAGAATGTCGGGGCTCAGTGAGGTTCAATGACGTCCCAAGACTGCTGAGCGAGTAGGTGGCAGAAACAGCGTTCAGTAGCAGGCAGGCCTCTCCTCACAGCTCTGTGATGCTTCCTCAGTGCAGTGGGAAGTCAGACGAGGGGGTGATGAGCTCTGTCCTGAAGAAGTCAGGACGGGCTTCCCAGGGAGATAGAGACGCTGAGCTGGACGTGGGGCAAGCGATGGCACTCCAAGGCAAGGGAAGCCACCTGAGGCCCAGAGGCGTGGACTGAAATGGCGTGTCTGATGAGAGAGTCTGGTGGGGCTAGAGCACAGCAAGGGAGGAGAGGGGCCAGCCGAGCCTGAACAGATGGCGATGGCCCCGCAAGGCAGCCCTGGGTCTCCGTGGCTCTGCTGACCTCAGGGCTGAAGCTCTGAGCTCCATCTGTCTCTCTTACGGCAGGAGAGGTGCTGAGAGGGGACCGGATTGTCAACACCCCTTTCCAGGTTCTCATGAACAGCGAAAAGAAGTGTGAGGTTCTGTGCAGCGAGTCCAACAAACCAGTGACACTGAACCGGGAAAAGAGCCGGCTCGTGGCAGAGCGGATCACGGAGGACTACTATGTCCACCTGTAAGTCTTCCTCTTCTCCCTGCCAGCCTTGGGTTCCCACCGGGGAGGGCCCTGATGGGAGTGGTGATTCAGAGGACTGAGTGAGTTCTTGGGTCTCCAGCATCGCCGACAACCTGCCCGTGGCCACCCGGCTGGAGCTCTATTCCAGCCGCGACAGCGATGACAAGAAGAAGGAAAAAGATGTGCAGTTCGAACATGGCTATCGGCTTGGCTTCACAGATGGCAACAAGGTAGAGGGTCTGGGGGTGCTCAAAGGGCTGGGGGAGCCACAACCCAAAGTCACGAGCGGTGGGAACCACAAAGGAGAGGGAAATGTTTGGCTCTAGGCTGTAATATCAAAAGGAAAGTCGGGGCGGCAGAGGCGGTGCCCTCCAGGCCCTCTTGGGCGAGGCTCTGCCAGGTAGTAGGCACGGTCCCTGAAAACTCAGATTCCGTGTGTGTAAGATTAAACCCTCCAAAAACATCTCTATTGAGGTACCGCTCCTGTCCTCAGAGGGCTTCTGTCCTAACTGGGAAGAGAACTGCCAGTGTAAGACCCTGCACCTTAAGCCCCGTGCCATTCTCTGACCGTGCCGCTGCCATGACTGTCAATGCCAAAGCGGCTCAAAGGGGGCTCGGCCTGCGTTCAGGTGTCCTCCCAGGACATGGGCATTAAAAACAGGTGGGCCTGAGCTCAGTAAAGTCAGGGCAGCACGCTAATGGGAGTGAATGCCATGAACAGGGCTGCAGTGAGGGGACTGTTCGTGGGGCAGGGAGCAGCTCAGAGAGACAGGGTGGCCCAATGTGTCTTAGAAGATGAAGACAATCAGATGATGGAAGGCCCTGAATGCCAGGTCAGGGATGGACTGTTGCCTGGAAAACCCTAGGGAGCCCTGGCGGGTGTCTGAGAACAGGCCGCTGTGAGAGCATTGCTTTTGGACGGTTGCGACAGCCAGTCTGTTGGACAGAGGGAGTGCCTTGACACCTAGGGCGGGCCCCAGAGTGGTTTTCTGGTTGTTTCTCGGCTCCTAGTTATCGTGGTTTCTCCGCTGGTCTGTTTTAGATCTACCTGCACAACCACCTCTCGTTCATCCTTTACTACCACCGGGAGGACCTGGAGGAGGACCAGGAGCACACATACCGTGTCGTCCGCTTCGAGGTGATTCCCCAGAGCATCAGGCTGGAGGGTGAGTGGGGAGGTCTGGCCAGAGGGGCAGGGCTGGCGGATGGGCCTGGCTTTACACCCAGGGTCTTCTCACACATGGTTCCTTAAGTGGCCGATAGGCCCCAATGAGGCAGATGGAGCCAGCCGAGGTAGGGTCTCACTGCATTCCCGTTAGAAAAGCTGGGGACGGGGAGAATCGACATCTCTTGTATCCTGGCCTGGCACCTTACCAGTTTACTACCTCTGGCAGCCCCCTGATATATTAGTGGTTATAGCTGAGGAAGCGGAGGCTCCAAGAGGTTGGTGGCTTGACCGAGACCAAGTAGCCACTTGAGGCTTGCCTGGGCCTCTCATGAGCACAGGGCAGCTCCCCCTCGGTTGGAGAAAATGGGGCAACGCACAGACAGTTCTCGGGCCGCCGGTCTGTGTGTTTCTCATCCTCTGTGTGCGTGATTGGTGTAGACCGAAACTGGCCCAGGGTCGGCAGACCTGGTCCGGTCTCACCCCTCTGGTCAGCACCTGCTTACTGCAGGGCGCACTTGGGTTTAGGAGGCCTGGCCCTTTGTCCACAGCAGTTGTGGGTTTCAGGGCGTGGGCTTCTTGCTTTGTTTTGGAGCTGTGGAACCTGGTTTTCAGACAAAATCATGCACAGACGTCTCGTGTGAAACGTCCTCTACTTTCAGAGCCTCGTCCCGCCTCTCCTCTGCGGGTGGCACAGCTCTACAGCTCTTACGTGATTATTCTGTCATGGTCTCTCCCCCACTGGCTCTTTGAGGTTGGAGACTTTGCTTTTCCCATCATTTTATCTCCAGCACAGTCTCTGGGACAGAGTAGGTACTTAGGGTATGTTTTTTGGTTGAACAGATGGACAGATAACAGGGTGAATGAAGGAGGCATCTGAGTGAGTGGACAACTAAAGAGCCAGAACTTTGGAGACTCAGGGAATGAATAAACATCCGATAGGAGGAGTCCGTGTTGTTCTGCATGTTGAATGGGACTGGTGGAGTGGCAGGTGAATGTTTGAATTGAGTGAAGGAAGGTGGATCGATTAAATGAGGGGCTCAGACCCCTCCCCCCACACGCGCCTCTCTGCAGCCCGTAAGGCCCTTAGGAAGGTCAGGACTCTGGGGAGCTGTTGTCCCAGCCTCCACTCAGACCCTGGGTCCCAGCAGCATGCCTTCCCCTCAGGCAGCTTCTGAAGGTGCCCTGCAGAGCAGCCCTGGGGTAGTAGCAGCTGCCCCCACAGGAACAGACGGAGTCTCTCTCTCACAGACCTCAAAGTAGATGAGAAGACTTCATGCACCCTGCCTGAGGGTGCCAGCTCCTCGCCCCAAGAAATTGACCCCAACAAGGAAAATCAGCTGTACTTCACCTACTCTGTACACTGGGAGGTGAGAAGGGGCTGAAGCCCACAGCAGGGGAGGAGGGTTCTGGTCTGGGCAGGAATGGTCTAGCAGGGCTCTGAAGTGCTTACTCCCCCCACCAGGAAAGCGACATCAAATGGGCCTCTCGCTGGGACACCTACCTGACCATGAGTGACGTGCAGATCCACTGGTTTTCCATCATTAACTCCGTCGTTGTGGTCTTCTTCCTCTCAGGTGAGAGATCTGTGGGCTGGAGGGTGGAGAGGACAAGGAGGGGAGGGATAAGGGGCTGAGGCATTACATCACTTAAGGGGGACTTCTCGGTGGTTCTCACGGCCAAGCATGGGTCAAGAACAGCCCTCAGGGCTCTGTGCTAAGCATCAGGTACACAAAGGTGAATCATACTTGGTCACTACTCTGGAGAGCTCTTGAGGGGGCGGTGCCTCTCATGCACACAGTCAGTCAGCAAGACTGTGTTGTTGCCCATTCTCTGTGGGCGCCATGCCACGTGCTGGGGATATGGTGGTGGGCAAACCCAACCCAGTTTCTGCCCTCAGAGTCTATATTCTGCTGGCGGGGGGAGAGAAAAAAAGCAAAGAAATAGTGATCAGTGCTCTGAAGCAGGTAAAGAAGGTGACCAAATGCACAGCCGTGAGAAAAAGGTGAAGGCTACTTTAGAGGACACTTCTCTGAATGAGGGGAGCCACCATTGAAGGACCAGGGAAAGACTGGTCCAGCGAGGGTCACTGCCCTGCAGTGGATGGCAAGAGGGTGGTGAGCAGAGGTGAAATAAAACCGATCACTCCGTATCATATGAGAAGTAAAGGTAATACTAGTTACGGTTTGATATAATAAACATTTAACCCAGGGCCCAGCTGCTGTGCTAATAATACGCACTTTACAAGCATGTCAGTCCTTGAACTCCCATGAGTTAAGTTAGTTCGAGGTCATACAACCCATTGTCTTAACCACTACCCTGTGTTGCCTGAAGAGGTAAATAGTGCTCTGGAAGTACAAGTGAGGGCGCCTCTGAACTGGTTGGGGTGTTGAAGGGCGAAGATGCCTGGGGTGAGTCTTAAAGCTTGAGTAGGAGTCAGGGCAGAGCGGGGCATTCCAGGCAAAGGATAGCCTGGGTAAAGGCATGGAGGTGAGAGAGCAATGCAGCTGGGAACTGATAACAAGCAGCAAAGAACCGGGGGCGAGTGAGGAGGGGAGCCTGGGAGGAGGCGAGACTGGAGAAGCTGGTAGGAGCAGACCGTGGAGTAGCTGGGATGCTATTCTCCCTGGAATAAAAAGCAGTGTCCTCCGCTGCCTGTGCCCATCCCAGCAGCGTTTTCCATGCCCGGGGATAGCCCTTCGTGTGCCCCTGCCGGAGTAGCTGGAGTAGAGCTGTGCCCAGGAGTGGGTCCGGGGCAGCTGCACAGCCCGTTCTCACTGGAGGGAGCCACACATTGCCAGTCATCCCTCCGTGACACACCGCTCCCGGGGGGCGTGCAGCACAGAAGACTTGGTTGGCAGTGCTGATGACTCTGCCACTCCTCTTCGTTTCAGGCATCCTGAGCATGATTATCATTCGGACCCTCCGAAAGGACATCGCCAACTATAACAAAGAGGATGACATTGTACGAGGTCTTGGCTGGGGAGGGGTGGGCTTGGCGAGGGAGGGCAGTCTAGCAGCAGGGCTCCAGGCCTGCCGGGCCAGGAAGGGGGTATCTGTGTGTCTGTGTTGCCATTTATAGAGCAAGCCTGAAAAATGTGTAACAGGAAAAAAAATGTTTAATGGCCCAGAATGATGAAGATAGGCTTTCTAATTTCTAAGCATAAAACAATGAAAGAAATCACAGAAAAAAAAAAACTTGATGAATTTGACATTAAATATTTTAAAACTATGATAAAAATTATACAGTTAAAAGAATTGGTATAAAATCTTTTTTTAATCTATGGTCTCTAATGTGATAATGAACAAAGAATTTACAGACCAGGAACTATATGTGGCTAGTAAACATGAAAAACTACTTTCACCTCAGAGATAACCCCCAAAATTGCAGGTTCAAAAAGTCAAGAGAAGGCAGTTTGGGGCCTTCAAGATAGCACACATTTTTGTCTTCATGTAGAACTAGTTTTTGACAAGTTAACATGCGATAAGCACCCTTCTGTGCTGCCCACGCGGGTGGAAAGTGGTAGTTTTCTGAAAAGTAATTAAGTGGCAGCACAAACTGTAAAATAGTCAGCTTGTTCTGACCCAGTCATTCTTTTAGAATTTTCCTAAGGAAAGCATCAGAAACACAGAGACCTGGTCTAGAAATATTTATTGCAGCTTTATTTATAATTTAAGTATACTGAATATTGCCTAATAGTTCATGATGATTGATTATATTATGGTATAGCTGTCCAGTGAAAAAGTGTATAAACATTAAAATAGTACTTCTACGGAGTATTTATTGGCATGGGGAAATGTTCACAATCAAACATCAACTGAAAATAACAAGTACATAGTAAATATCCCAGTTTCATTGTTTATAAGTTATACTTACAGGTGCACGTGTATATATGTAAAGGACTAAAGGAAGTAAAACAGTGGTATCATTGTGTATACATCATTTCATTATATCTTTTTGAAATCTTTGAGTATGACTTTTATATCTTGTTCAGTTTTTCTAGATATTTTTTAAAGATTTTATTTATTTATTTTCAGAGGGAAGAGAAGGCAGGGAGAAAGAGAGGGAGAGACATCAGTTGGTTGCCTCTTGCTCACCCCCAACTGGGCACCTGGCCTGCAGCCCAGGATGTGCCCTGACTGGGAATCAAACCAGCGACCTTTTAGTTCACAGGCCAGTGCTCAGTCCACTGAGCCACACCAGCCAGGGCAGTTTTTCTGGATTTTTTAAAAAATTTCTAGAGTAAACATTTATTACTTTTTGATCATTTGAATATCATGCCATATACCAATTTTTGTACTTTTTTATTATACAATTATAGCACATACTATTTTTATAATCATTAAAAATATAAATTGCTTCACCTTGGCCAGTGTGGCTAAGTTGCTTAGACATCATCCTGCAGGCTGAAAGGTCACGGTTTTGATTCCCAGTCCGGGCACATACCTGGGTTGTGGGTTCAGTCCCCAGTCGGGGAGCATACAAAAGACAACCAATCGATGTTTCTCTCCCTCTCTATCTTTCTCCCTTCCTCTCTTTCTAAACAAGCAATGAAAAAATGTCCTCGGGTGAGGAAAGTAAATAAGTAAATAAATAATAAAATAAAATAAATTGCTTCTAAATCTCACCACCCAAAAACTATCATAGTTAGTTAGCATTTTAGTATGTTGATGTTTACAGTATTTTTCCATGCATTAGATTTGGGGAGGAGATTTTCCCTTTATGTAGCTGTAAGTTTCATGTTTGTACCTTCCTTGTCCCATGTGACAGTTCTCTGGGAAGCCCTTTATTGTGTCACTGAACACTTCTGTGTCAGAGCAGAGCTGATTGACACCTGAGGGACCCCCAGCCCTCGTTAGAGTGCATCCTTGGGTGGTCCCTACAGGAGCTAACTTCTCCAGAGCCACAGCAGCAGCCTCACTTTCTGGCTCTTTGCTGTAGGAAGACACCATGGAAGAGTCTGGGTGGAAGCTGGTGCATGGTGACGTCTTCAGGCCCCCCCAGTACCCCATGATCCTCAGCTCCCTGCTGGGCTCAGGCATTCAGCTCTTCTGTATGATCCTCATCGTCATCTGTGAGTGGGCCTGGCGAGCTCGGGGTGGGAGGCTGTCCCCAGAGCAGCATGGGCCTGTGCCTGGAGAGGGTGGGCTTTGCTCCCCGGAGAAGGAGGCATGTCAGCACCTCTGGGCTGTCCATCCCAGCAGAGAGTCTGGGTCCTCTCAACCCTGGGCCCTGGCAGTTCAGTCCTCCACAGAGCTTTCCAGCACTGCTGATGGCCCCCCACGTCCCCCTGTTGGTGAAGCCACTCCTCAGTGCTGTGAGGCTGGCTTCCTTTCGCCATCAGGTGTTAAGTGATTTACCAAGTCAGCACCAGGATGAAGGCTGGAATCAGATCTTTTTTGGTCAAAAACAACCTCCAAAAACTAAAATATAGTAGTTACAAACAGTTCTGAAGTCAGTTTGCCTAAAATTTTTTTAACCATGTTATCCATCTTTAAACTGACATACAACATGGTATTAGTTTAAGGTATAAAACGTAACGATTTGATACATGTATATATTGTGACAGGATCACCATAATAAGTTTAGTTAACCTCTATCACCTCACATAGTTCCAGTTTGTGTGTGTGTGTGTGTGTGTGTGTGTGTGTGTGAGATGAGGTGTTAAGATCTATGCTCGTAGCAACTAATCTGCCTAAGTTTGTATCTCAGCTCCAAGCTTTGTGACCTTAACTTCCATGAGCATCAGTTTTCCAATCTAAGAATTAGGGAAATTAACCTCCACCTCAGGGTCGATAAGGCGAATTCAGTGAGCTGACATTCCTAAAGCTCTCAGCTCAATCCCTGGTTGGTTGCAAGTGCCCCGTGGGCTGGAAGCTGCAGTTAAGATGCAGCCAGCCAAGGCCCAGCAGCCGTTGAACCCCAGCTAAGACCCAGTCTTCTCCTGTGGAGAGGAACAAGTATACTTATTTTGTCCTGTCAGCCCAGGGACATGTCAGCCAGCCGGGATGGGGGGTGGGGCTCGCAGTGATCAGCCACCCTGACTTTCTCTCCTCCCTCCCCTCGCTCCATAGTTGTGGCCATGCTTGGGATGCTGTCGCCCTCCAGCCGGGGAGCTCTCATGACCACTGCCTGCTTCCTCTTCATGTTCATGGGGTAGGTGTGTCTGAGCGGGCTCCGGGGACTGGCACACACCAGCTGCGCTCCAGCTAACAGGTCCCTTGGTGTGGATCCCTGCCGTTTCCCACAGGGTTTTCGGTGGATTTTCCGCCGGCCGTCTGTACCGTACTCTAAAAGGCCATCGGTGGAAGAAAGGAGCCTTCTGTGTAAGTGTCCTTAACCTCCTCCCAGTGTTGGTGGGGAGCCGAGAAGCTTCTTCCTGGGCTTCTCAGGAGCAGTGTTGGCAGGCCCTGGGAGAGTTTTCGGGCCAGAGGCCGAGCAGCAGCATGGTGGACAGGGAAGAGCACGTCCTGAGGGTCGCGAATGTTGCCCTTGATCCTCTGTTAGGCCATAGAAACCAAAGGATGCCAGGAGCCACCCTACTTCCCAGGGAGCCCTGAGCCCCTTCTCCCAGAGCAAGTGAGGCCTTTAGAGGACCAGGGAGTCCCTTGGTGGCAGACTCGGAAAAGCCTTTAGTCCCAGTGTTCTGAAGTCATTTAGAAAGCTTGAGGGAGTGGAGTTTAAGCTCAGACCGTCTCAGCTCTGGCTGCTGCACCCCTGGCATGCAGTAAACCCTCAGTATAGAAGGGGAATAACAGTGATTATTCTGGAAGGATCAAGAAAGGTCCCAGAATTCTTGACACATCAAGCATTTTCTCAAGATGCTATGTGTGATCTGCAGAAAGCATAAAACCCTGCCTTCTGCGCCAGTGAGACTTCCCTGCTGAGGTCTCCCACCAGCTGCCCTTCAGGATCTCCCCAGTGGGTCTCATACCAGACCTAGTCTCTCTTTCCCCAAACCCGCTCCTTGTCTGATGGCACGGTCATTTACCCAGGTCACTCGTCCACACACCTGGGTAGCTTCCTTTGCTCCTTCTACTCCCTCATGCCCCGCCTCCTCCTCAGATATTAATAAGTGTTGAGAATTTCCCTGCCAAATAGTCCATGAATTCCCTCCCGTCTCCATCTCTAGGACTCTTGCCCAAGTTTAGGCATCTTTGCCTTTCACCTCATCCCTTGGCTATCCTAGGCCTCCCTGGTCTCCCTGCGAGTTTCTGACCCTTCCCTGCTGCACTGACCCCCACGCAGGTGGGCACTTGCCGCACCCCGCAGCAGCGCAGGTAGATGATTGCCCTCTCTTCTCCAGCCTCTGCCATGGGCTCTGCCCGGGCACGCCACCCCTCACCCTCTCACTGCACTTTTTAACTCTTACTAGCTCCAGCATCGCTCCTCTAGGAGCCGACCTCCCCCTCCTCTTTCTGTGTCCTCTTTCGTGCCCCCGAGGAGCCTGCGTAGAGCCTCGTGCCTACAAGTAGCGCCATGTATGTTATTTCCTATTTATGGGTCTGTCTTTCCTCTCGCAACTTTTTCCCTGTTCTTACCCCTGGTATCTATCACAGTGTCCAGTCCATAAATATCAGCCAGGAAAGCAGACATGGAATTCCCCGCTACATGGCCGAGTAAAACAGGAACATACAAGAAGGGAGGAAATGACATTTGAGCTGGGCCTTAAGGGTTTTAAATTGATGAAAGTGGCCACAGGGAGTTCTCAGGTTCCGGGATCTCTTAGAACCCAGTCTCGGCTCTGTTCTTTCCTTGGTTGGTAACCTCGAACAGCCCTCTAAGCCTCGGTTTTCCCATCTCTCCCATGGGGGATGGTTGTACCTGCCTCTGGGGGTGGCTGTGTGGTTGGAAAGAGACTGAGCACGACAGGTTCCTGGTATAGCATTAGCACTCAGGACCCTGCGGACTCGATAACTGTACACATACAGGCCCAGGAACATGGGCATGCCAGAGCAGTGACCGGTCACTGGGTGGGGAGGCTCTGGGCCAAAGATGGTAAGGGCACTGGGGGTTGAGTACCAGATTGCAGAGGGCCTCAGGCATGGTGGTCAGTGAACCCCGCCTCCCCCCCCTCCCCCCCCAAATGCTGAGGCAGCCACAGTGGTGAAAGAGGCTTAACTGTAGTTCTGGGGCTTTGGTTGTATGTGCCAGGGCCCCAGCCCGAGAGATTCTAGCTGAATAGAAGACACCACGGGCATCACCAGGAACATGGGCTCTAGAGTCAGATTGCGTGGGTTTGAACCTGTTCCACCCTTAACTGACTGTGGGGGTTGTATTTAACATGGCTGGGCCTCCGTGTCCTCTTGTCCTCGGTCCCCATCTAGGCCTATAGTGAGGACTAGGTGACATGGTGCATGTAGAGGTCAGCACCTGCTGCCCCTTAGACTCGATTGAAGCTTAACCACCAGTTTAGGCAGTTTGGGTTGGGACCCAGACATAAATGATTTGTAGAAATTTTATTTATTCAGTCCTGATCTGTGTGGCCAATTGATTGGGCATCGTCCTACAAAGCAAAAGGTTGCTGGATCAATGCCTGGTCATGGCATGTGCCTGGGTTGCAGGTTCGGTCCGTGGTTGGGGTGCATATGAGAGGCAACCAATCAATGTTTCTGTCTCTCCCTTTCCCTCTCTCTTAAAAAAAAGTTTTATTAATTCACTCCTTGTTCAACAAATGTTTATGGAGCAGCTGCTGCATTCTAAGTCTAGGAGTATATCAGTGAACAGGGGGCACACTCTTCCCATCTGTAGGCAGACGCTGGTTAGCTAACAACGATATGGCATTACAAACTGGAATGAGAGCAAGAAAGGGGCAGTTCATTGATCTAAGAGGGCAGAGAGCAGGAGTCCTGTCTAGTCTGGGGGTCAGGGATTGTTTTCTGGGGGGAATGATTCTTGAGTCCTAGAGGACAAGGAGGGAGGGGCTGAGAACCTGTAGTGTGGGGGTTCCACTGAGACAGGTGGGAGCTCCCTAAATGAAGCTCCCCAACTTGGCCCTTCTTGCTTCCAGACAGCGACGCTGTACCCTGGTGTGGTTTTCGGCATTTGCTTCATATTGAATTGCTTCATCTGGGGAAAGCATTCATCAGGAGCGGTAAGTGCCCTCCCCAGCAAGGGAGGGCCTGCTGTGCTCAGCTCCACTCCCGAAGCTTATTTCCTGCTGTTCCCTTCTCTTCTGTGTCTTCAGATTTCTGTTTCTAGCCCTAGGGGCCGAGGACTGTCTGGGGTTTCCCCAGCCCTGCCCATCTTTTGGCCCGAGGCCTGGCCTTCCTGTGGCCTTTTTCAGACAGCTAGCCAAAGCTTACTTCTCTATAGGGAGGTTTCCACAGCCAGGGGCCAACTGGGGAATTTCCCTTTGTCCCAACCAAGGGAAAGCTGCCTTGGTGTAAGTTTATCAGGTCGATATCCCCAAACAGGGCTCTCCTCCACGAGTCCCTGTGTTTCAGCACCAGCCCCTGCAGGTTGTCCTGTCCTCATAGGGAGATCCTGCCAACCCGTTGTTGTTAACACTGCCCAGGACTCACTGAGTAGGGCTGTGAACTCACTTGAGGGTCAGGAGGTGGGGTCTTGACCCATTAGTGTGGCTGTGGTGGAGGTGGGGCAGGCATTTGGCCTTTCCGGCTGCAGCAGGTAGCGCCACCTCCCCTCCACCGGCAGGTGCTCCCTGGAGGTGCGCAGGCCTGGTTCCTCCCAGCAGTCCGGGAAGCTGCCCGCAGGAAAAACAGTTGTGCTCCTCCTCTCACTTCCTGTTTTTATACCTGTGTTCCTTCTCTCTTTCTACATTTCCCACCCGGTACCGACTGCTCATTACAAAACACTCATTGTAGAAATTTCGGAAAGTACAGAAAAGTTAAGGAAGAAGTCAGAAATAACCCATAATCCTTATCTCACCCAGAGATAAGTACTGTGCAGATCTTCACTCTGTGTTTTTTCAGTCATTTTCTTTTTTAATTTAAAATCAAATGATGTAATTTAAAATTATAAAATAATAACAAACATTTATATGGTGCTTACTTTGGAATAAGTCCTATTCTGAATACTTGACATATATTAATTCATTTCTTTTTTGCATGATTCTTATGAAAACATAATATTTTAGAGAAAAGGATAAGAGAAAATGAAAAATCAGTTCTAATCCTCCATATTCTGTCTGGGGAAGTACTGTTAACTTTCTGGCATAGGTCTTTCTAGGCACTTACACATAAAAATACTGGGTTTTTTATTGAAATGGAGTTCCAGGCACACAGTTTTATAACCTGCTCCATTGCTTAGTGGTATACTATGGGGTTTTACTTTAACAAAATGGGCAACACACTGTAGGAGCAGGGGTTCTTTTTTCCCCTTTATTTCCTCACCTAATATACCAGACACATAATGCCCCTTCATTCTGGCCTCTTTCTCTGCCCTCATGCTCTCAGTGCCGCCCTTCCCTGTCCTTCCCCCCCCGCCCCCCGGGTGACAGCCCCTGGGACGCCGTGGTTCCATCTTCACAGCCCAGGGGGTCTGCCGTGCACACTCCACCTTCCCTGCGGCCGCCGTCAGCTCCAAGAGGTTCTGACCAGGAAGTCTGTGTGGGTGGCCCTGCTGCGCCCCTCCTTCCCTGGAGCCCAGAAAGTCCTCGGCCCCCTGCACAGCCACCAGCCTGGGCATCAGGGCCTCATGAGCCCTCCTGGTGCTGTGCCCCCGCAGGTGCCGTTTCCCACCATGGTGGCCCTGCTGTGCATGTGGTTCGGCATCTCCCTGCCCCTCGTCTACCTGGGCTACTACTTTGGCTTCCGGAAGCAGCCATATGACAACCCTGTGCGCACCAACCAGATACCCCGGCAGATCCCCGAACAGCGGTGGTACATGAACCGATTTGTGGGGTGAGTCTCCAGCAGGGCCCTTCTGGAGTGGGTGAGGTCAACACTGCTCTGAGCCATCTC
This sequence comes from Micronycteris hirsuta, assembly GCA_004026765.1. Lineage (NCBI taxonomy): Eukaryota > Metazoa > Chordata > Mammalia > Chiroptera > Phyllostomidae > Micronycteris > Micronycteris hirsuta. Next base: position 195,795 of record PVJI01001032.1, read on the forward strand.
CTCAGGAAGACATGGAAGAAGGTGCCCCACCCCCCCCCCAGCCCCTCAGGATGCTGTGGCTGGTGTTCTGCAGCTCAGCTGGCTCTAACAGACTTCATGATAAAGAGGTCTGAGTTACTGCCAGATTTGGTGGTAGCCTAGCAACCAGGACAGGGGAGGGGCGGAAAGGTGTGGTAAGACAGGTTAAAACCATCACTTAGACCTCAGGGGAGGCACCCCGCCTATCTGTACCTCAGTTTCCCCATGTATAAAATGGAGAGAACGATGTTTATGCCTCAAGAGGCTATCATGGTACAAAAGCATGCTGAAAGCGTCAGAGCCACCGCCCGTAAGCCTTCTCAGTCGGGCAGGCTGGGGAGGGAGCCTCGGGCGTCCTGCGGCTGCCTCTCCTGCCCGTGTTAACCGGCCTGTTCTGCCGCAGCATTCTCATGGCTGGGATCCTGCCCTTCGGCGCCATGTTCATCGAGCTCTTCTTCATCTTCAGTGTGAGTAGTGCTGTCTGCTCCCCGCCCTCCACGCAGCCTTCATCCGCGCTAGCCTGCCCCTACCCCTTCACTTGGGGCTCTGCCTCTTACTGCCTGTGAAATTTCAGATGGACCATTTAACTTCTTGGAGCCCCCATTTGCCACTCCGACGTGGGGTCATAGCCCTGCCTCTCGGAAGGGCTCGGAAGGTCGCGTGAGATACGGTCGTGTGTGCAGGGCTGGTGTGGGCGGGCTCAGTGAGGAGAGGCTGCCTCAGTAACGCTGCACTCGGTCTCCGCTGTTGTTAATGTTGCATCTGCTTTGACTTCCGAGTTTCTCCACATCTTTGCTTGAGTTACTCAAAACTCTCAGGAAAGTGGGGGGAATGAGGCCTAATTGTCAGGATCATTGGGAGGTTGGAATGTAGTAATATCTATAAAAGGCATAGTACCCGGTGACATTCAGAAAATGCTTGTTAAGTTGAAGTTGTGGCCCTGGCCACTGTGGCTCGGTTGGTTGGAGCATCATTGCGTAACCAAAGGGTTGTGGGTTCAATTCCCAGTCAGGGCACATACCTAAGTTGCAGGCTTCGTCCCTCGTCCGGTCATATATGATTCCCAGTCCAGATATGTACGGGAGGCAACCGATTGATGCTTCTCTTGCACACTCGATATTTCTTTCTTTCACTTCTCTTATTCTGTCTCTGAAAGCAAGGAGAATGTGTCCTCTGGTGAGGTTAAAAAGATCGTAGCTGTGTTTTGATGATGATTGCTCCTGTGCCAGGCCTGCAGAGATGAAAATTGGCAGTAGGGCTCCTCCCAGCCATTGGAGTCTCTCTGACCTAACTCAGTGCCCAGCACAGAGAGCACCTTGTACCAAGTTAGTGCTGGACAAGTGTTCGCTGCTCTGGAGTGGTCCAGCCTCTCCTTACTGAGATCCCCTCGCCCACCCCAAGGAAAAGGGTCAAAGGATGGGTTGGCTGTCCTCCCAGGAAAGCCACCTCAGTTCTCTTTGTATGACCCTGGGCCCATCACCAGCCTCACTGAGCCTTGACTTGTTCGGCTGTAAAAGTCCACACTTCCATAGGTTCACATGTGGAGATGTCCATGAAGCATGTGGCTTGCCTGGGTGGTGGTGGTGCTGTGTCATTTTGGCGGGGGTGGGGTTTGTTACTTCCTACAAGCTGCTGTGTTCAGTCTGGGGCCCAGCCATTGCAGGGTCAGCCGTGCCCTGGCCACTTTCTAGCCTGGCTCACCCTCTGCTCCAGGGAGGAGGGACCGGTCAGAGCCACATGCCAGGCCCACGGGCCCCAGTGGCATCGTGATGGTGTTCTGAGGACAGGCAGGGTATGCCAGGAGACAGGGCCACTGGGTAGAGGCAGGCTAGCTGAAGGCCAGCTGTGATGTGTCCACAGGCAATCTGGGAGAATCAGTTCTATTACCTCTTTGGCTTCCTGTTCCTCGTCTTCATCATCCTGGTGGTGTCCTGCTCACAGATCAGCATCGTCATGGTGTACTTTCAGCTGTGTGCAGAGGTAAGGGGGCCGGGGCCAGGAGCTGGGGTGGGGCCTGGGATGGGCCAGCAAAGCTGTCTGAGTTTCCCGTGTGGTCTCCTGGCTGTGAGGTCTTGAGGTCACTTCCTCTCTCCGAGCCTCCATTTATTCAGCGGACTCTGTCATTAGGAGCTTTGGCTGACCGTTGCGTAACTGCTCTGTGCTGTCCTCACGTGGTGAGGGCAGCAGTGGGGCTGACTCAGGCTGCTGCAGCGATGGAACTGGGCGGAGTCACGTGCAGCACTGAGAGTGGTGCCTGGCCCGTGGGGGGACGTTTGCTCGCGACATCTTGGTTGTTACTACTGTTCTTTTGTTGTTGATTTTTTTTAACTGAGGTATATTTTGTAAACAGTAAAGTTTACCCTTTTTAGTGTGTTTTTGAAAATGCATGCAGCTGTGAAACCACCAGTTACAGTCCAGATAGAAAACATTCCCATCACCCCAAATACTACTGTTCTTACCCGGAGTCTTTAGCCCCTTGGGCAACTGCAAAACTTGGGGAAGAGGTTCTGACCCTTTTGTTTCCTCCTCAGGATTACCGCTGGTGGTGGAGGAACTTCCTAGTCTCCGGGGGATCTGCGTTCTATGTCCTGGTCTACGCCATCTTTTACTTTGTTAACAAGGTACCGCCCTTATTCTGTTAACAAGGCTTCTTAGCCCTTTCAGGGCAGGATGGTGGAGAGGGAAACCTCAGGTGTCTGGATCTTGCTTTCCCATCACTGTGGGGACCGGTGACAGTAGAGCTGTCTCTGTTCTGGAACATGCATCTTTTTAGGAAAAGGAAGTCTGTGTTCTGTATGTTTGGGAGACAGAAGCCTTCAGAATATATAGCCAGGGGACTATTTCATGCAAAACCTATGAGATATAGCCAAAGGGATACTTAAAGGAAAAAAAATACCTTACACTGCTTTTAATAGGAAATAAGAGACACCGATAATACCTCAAGAAGCTAGGAAAAAAGCACACGAAAGGATGAAGAAGGTAAATAAGTATTAACAAAGATGATAACACCCAGACTTAGGACCTCGGGCGTCCTGTCTCTGGATGCTCCCTCCCCTGTGCATTCAAGCGCCGTTCAGTCCTTCACAGTAAGGACAGGGTGGGCCAGGGCCTCGCCAGCATCTCGGGTCTCCGTGCTGTGTGACCGCACAGGTAAGGTGTGGGCGAGTGAAAGGGAGCCTGGCTCACCCGACTTGGGCACATTCGCAGAGCTTTTTGTCCCCAAAAGTGGCGTGAGTGAAAGTCCAGACAGCCCACGACAGCTTTGGTGGGTGATGCATGGCACCAGCAAAACGGGCCGCTGAGAGGCAGGGGCGTCTGGGCGCTCTGGCGGGCCCCTCCCCTCCGAGGCTAACAAGGCAGGCTTGGTCTCACCAGCTGCACTCTGGGTCCCCAGAACCCAAAAGCAGACGGTCCTCTGCTTGCAACCAGGGTATATTCCCAAACTAGAGTCATCGGTCAGTTGGTTGAAGCTGGGAATGTTCTTCCTCAAACAGATCAGGTTGGAAAGTGCTGTAGGAATCATTTAGTGTGGTGCTGCCCCGCTGCTCCCAGGGTGCTGACCGTGCCTCTCTTTTCCACTGATTCCAACCTAACCCGGGGGCCTATTTATGTAAAGTTTTTTGGAACACAGCCGTGCTCCTTCTTTTCCATACCATCTATGGCTTCTTTCACACTGCTATGGCAGAGCTGAGTAGTTCAGCAGAAGCCATATGGCCTGCAAAACCTAAACTATTTCTAATCTGGTCCTTTAAGAAAAAGTTTGTGGACCCCCGCCCTAGCAAATCCAGTGACAGAAGAAACCCCTTCCTGATACTCCCGTTCTCTCTTTGGACAGCTCCTGTCATTATCGTGTTTTTTCTTGATGCACACTGAAATCCGCCTCCTTGTAACTTCTGTCTTCAGACCATAGAATTCTTGGAATCTTCCAGAACAAATCTACCATATTTTGCTGTGTTTAATGCCTGCCCACGTTTTTGGCCCAAACTTTCAGGAAAATAATCTTTCGTTTTAATTTTTTAGTTCGTTCACTCATTTATTTATTTATAGTTCGGTGCTTGTTTTTTGTATTATGGAAGAATTTTAGCATTTATTTTTGAACATTACGGCACAAAAAATTTTATGTGACAAATAATTACAAAACACAAGCACAGATACAAGGTATCAGATATAAGGTATTTCAGGTACTATTCAGGTATAATGCACATCCTTATTTTTCCCCTCAAAAATTTGGGCAAAAAAGTGCACATTATACACGGCAAAATATGGGTAATTTCCCTCCTTTATATCTCATGAATCAGAACTGCTTTGAGTCGAAAGTGACCAAAACCCAATTCCACTTGGCTTAAGCAAAAAGGGAATGTATTGGCTGATAAAACTGGAACGTTTAAGAAGGGTGGGGCTCTGTGTCCACGCCCCAGTTCTGTGTGTTTTCTTGGCTTCAGTCTGCTGGCAGGATCTTTCCACAAAGTAGAAAGTTGGCCCCTGGCAGCCCTGGAACTAAAGGAACATCTGTCTTGTACCATCACGTTATCAGTCCCAGGGAAGACTATCATTGGCCCGGGTTGTGTGCCGTCCCTCATTGTTTCTCAGGTCCAGTAGGACGGTGCACTCTGGCTGACTATCCCACGTTTTGTACTTGGACTGAGAGCCCCACCAGGACCACAAAGTGGCGAGTGGATACTCCAGAACACTGGGCAGGAGGAAGATGGGAGACGGTGTCGGCAAACGAGTCCTAACTAGCATAGCCTCCTGCCCGGTCCCCTGGAGTCAACATCCCTCTGCCCCATTCTTCTCTGTTCTAAAACCTCATCCTCCATCCCCAGAGCCTTCCCTGGCCTGTCTGAATTCAAGGGGCCTTTCCAGTACTGCCTTTTCACCTCATCCCTTTCCTGGTTTTACCACTGGATTTACCACTGCCCTGTCCCCTACCCCCACCTCCATCACCCACACTTTATTTCCAGCCACAAGAAAGCTTCTAAAAGGAGAGATGGGGGGTTGACCCAGAAAACATGGCCTTCACCCCAGTCTGAGACTGTTTGACCTCAGGGAGAAAGTCTCAAAACAGTGACGTTTATTGTTTTCTTCTGGGCTCTTGGCATTTTGTGACCATGTGTCTGCCCTTGAGCCCCGAAACGGGCTCCACTCAGGCCCATGTGTGCTGGGCAGGTCTTGGTCCCAAGGTTCCACCGCAGCACAGGTTTTTGGCGTCCCTGCCCAGGCGTCTGCACTCTACAGAGTCCAAACTGCCCTAAGATGAAATCCCTATGAAATGTTAACAAAAAGTGACAGAAGCAATTGAGGAAGAGAGAGCCATAGGTTGGCGCGGCATACAGTGGGTCTCTGATCCTGAAGCCGGGCACCTTGAACGCCTCTCTCCTCCCCCAGTCCCCGTCTGCTGCTCCAGCCGTCCATGGGTGTCACTGTACTGCACTGGGGGCTGTCGAGGGCGGAGAAATGACACAGCTGCGGCTGCTCCCACCTGCTGCACTCTGGCCCTCACCTCTGAGGTTACACCTGTCTTCCAGTGAGCTCGTAGGCCTTCCCTGGAAAGACTCCTTCCCCCTCTCACTCTAGCCGGAAACGGCCTGGGTTGGATGAGTTGGGCCTTTGACTCCCAGCCCTCTGACCCCCAGGTTCAAATCCCAGCTCTTTCTACTTCCTAGCTGTATAACTGTGGGTGTTTAAACCTCCCTGTGCCCCGTATGTAACATGGACTGGTAACCTACCATGGTGGTCGCGAGACGCCCAGGCAGTGCATGGGCCCTGGTCCCAAAGAAGGCTCGCTGCGGCTGCGGGCCCACCTGGAGCAAGCCCCTCTCCTGCCAGGCTGCAGCTTCGCCTCGAGATTGATGGGGGGGGTGGGCAGGTGGCCATGGCAGGCTGGCACTAAGCGTACACCCTTCTCTTCTCTCTCCCACTCGTGCCCAGCTGGACATCGTCGAGTTCATTCCCTCTCTCCTCTACTTCGGCTACACGGCTCTCATGGTCCTGTCCTTCTGGCTCCTCACGGGCACCATCGGCTTCTACGCAGCCTACATGTTCGTCCGCAAGATCTACGCAGCTGTGAAGATAGACTGATGAGGGTGGACCACGGCCAGGCCCGCTCCGTCCACGGACAGGAAGCCACCCTGCGTGGGGAACTGCAGGCACGCGAAATAAAATAACTCCTGCTCGTTTGGAATGTAACTCCTGGCACAGTGTTCCTGGATCCCGGGCTGGCTGCGTGGGGGGGCGGGAGGGCCTGTAGATATGTCTTGCATTTTCTTCATCATCTTATTCCAGTTCTGTGGGGGATGAGGGTTTTTGTGGGTGGTTTTTTCTTCAGTGCTAAGAAAGTTCCCTCCAGCAGGAACTCTCGGACCTGTTCAGGTTTATTTTTGGTTAGGGGTTTTTTCTTTAGTTTGTTTTTTTTTTTTTTAAACAATGGATCCAGCATGGATAAATCCACTGAGACCCTGGGTTTTGGTCACTGTCTCCACCTCAGTTTCTCAGGGCTGTCGGCCACCCCACGACTAACTGGAAGAGGAAACACTGGGCCTTCGGGGGCTTCGGTGAGGTTCCCGAGCCTCTCACCGCCCGTCCTCATCATCGATGCCGCCGCGACAAGCACAGCTCTAGCCAGACATGCATCCTCAGTGCCATCTTGCCTCCACCAGCCACTTTCCTCCCTCTTCTCGCCTCCCCAGCCTGCTCCCAGGGCTGCCCATGGCAGGGCTTCCGGCCCGGCCTCTGGGTCGTCTTATCACCAGGAGCAAGCCCAGTCTTGGTTGCTACAAGGAGATCCCCGGAAGTACTGGGGAGCAGCAGGAATTTGCTGGACCAGAGAAGAGACTTGCAGTGAACTGTGTGTGTGCCAAGAAACCCCGGATCTAGGGCCAGGTATTTCCAGAGCCAAGCCAAGTATCCACGTGCCTGGGCTGAGGGTCCTCGCCCCCCGGGATTGCTCCGCCAGCCCCTTCCTCAGGGGGCTGCTGTTCTTTGCAAAGTGTGCTGGTGGCAGGACCTCTCCTCCCTACTTCAGGGCAGCACAAGGCCTGGACCTCAGACCCCTTCCTCTAGGTGGCTGGGAAGAGGCCTTGCCTCCCTGACGTCCCCCAGCCTCGGTGCGGTGCCCGTGCACAGCTCTTTTAGCCAAACCCATCACCCCCCCATCTGAGTGCTTGCCTCCTTGTGGGTACACCCAGAAAACTGCTGGTGAGAAGAGAGATGGAAGGTAAGTTCTGTCATTTCTTCCCCGGCTCCCAGGAATAGGTGAGGAGCCCAGTGTCCCCAAGTTAGAGGAAGCCAACATGGCAGGTCTGGCTCCTTTGTCAACACTGACGCTTGGGGCCAAGCCCCCACCCAGTCTGTTCATGTCACGCCTGCTCTTAAAATGACAAGAGACCAAACCCACCCAGGGATTAGGGAGTAACAGTCACCCTTGCTCCAGCCCCTTTGGGACCCCCACTGCAAGACAAAGTGCAGGATGCTGGTTAAGCTAGGAACACAACCTTCCCCCTCTCCCCCCAGCCAGACCCTTCCAGCGGCCCCCACCAGCCCCACCATTCAAACCAGTGAACTCAGCCTCGCCTCACAGTGACGCCACAGTGCCCGTGGCCGCCGCCCAGAATCAGGTTGCAGGAAATGGAGCCCAAGCAGTAGAGAATGATAATGGAATCTTGTTTCTTCAAATCTTGGATTTTTTTTCCCTAAGAGAGTCTCTTTTGGGGGGGGAGTAGGGAAATGGACTCCTCGTAAAGGATTTACGCATCATCTGTTTTTCTGACTTTTTAAATCATCATCATTATTTTTAATTAAAAAATGCCTGTATGCCTTTTTTGGTCCAAATGTAAATAAATATGCCATTGTCCTGTTGTCGTATTTCTTGAGTCTCTTGAAGGGTTAGGGGTCTGAGGTGAGGCTACTTCTCCAAACGGGCCGAGCCGAGTGGCTTCTCTCGAAGGCATCTCGTGTCGGGCTTCCCTGTGTTAAGGCCGCTGCTGCTCCCCTGCCCGGAGCAAGTCCGTAGCCTCTCCCATCTGCTCGCCCCACGCTCTGGGTCACGGGTATCTGTCCCTCTGGTCCCACAAGTAGGAAGTTGTATTTAATAACTGAGCTTTGGTGGCAGTGCGACCTGGTTTTAGAGGCCCGTCTCCAATGTTTTACTACCAGCTTCACTTCTCTGTCGTGTGAGACTCCTTCAACCGCAAGCAGTAGAAACAGGTCAAATTGGCTTAAGCCTGAAGAGGAACTGATTGGCTCCTAAGTCACCAAGGAAAGGAATGGTTGGCTTCGGGTCTGCATAGACCCAGGGGCTCAGAGGAGAGCCTTAGGATTCTGCCTTCTTCCACTCTGCTGTTCTCTGGCCATCTAACCCATAGTCAAGAGTCTTCCTCCCCATGCGGGAGGGAGGGAGGACATTAGCCAGTTTGGAAAGCCTGGGGAAAAAGACGTCTCCTTCCCTGCTTCAGTACGTTTAATATAGATAAATCCCAGGAAAGGTCTCTGGCGGGCCCAGCTTGGACTACTGTTAGCACATCTTGGACCAGTCACTAAATCCAGGGGAACAGAATACTACTGTGGGCTGCATACTCCCAAGAGTATTGGCTATTGTGAATTTCAGCCCCACCAGAGTCACTTGGAATGGGTGACGAGGGAAGGACAGCTTCCCGTAGTGAGGCTGTGTAAAACAACAGTTGTCTGTTACACTCCGCCCCCTCCAACTCTGGGCCTCGGCTAAATTGCTCTATTCCAGTTTTTTAAGACAGAAGCTGAGGTCATGTATTTGAGGCCTTTTTTCCTCTAATACAGGTATCCAATGCTGTAAATTGCTTCCTAAGTACTGCTGTAGCAACATCCCAGAAATTCTAAATATCTGATTTTTTTTTTTTAATTCATGTGTTAATTTACTTTCCAAGTATTGGGAGATTTTATTTTCAGGAATCTTTCTATTATTGATGTGTAATTCTGCTGTGGGCAGAGACTTTATTGTACAGTATGACTTAAACCTTTCAAATTTATTGAGACTTTTTTGTGGCCCAAAATATGGTCTGCCTTGATAAATGTTTGATGTGCACATGGAAAGAATGGAGACCCTGCTGTTTTGAGTGGAATATTCTATAAATGTCAGGTCAGGTTGGTTAATAGTGTTGTATGAGTCTGTTACACGCTTGCTCATTTTTGTGCCTGCTTGTTATAGAAATGCTTGAAAGTGGGGTATTGACATCTTTGATCATAATTGTGGATTTGTGTATTTCTCATTGCCGTTTTGTTTTTGCCCGATGTATTGTGGAACTCTGTCGGGTGCATGCTGTTTTTGGATCGGTTTATCCCTAGTAACAGTCTTTGCTCTGAAATCTCCTTTGATACTAATACAGCCCATCCCACTTGCTTTTGGTTAATGTTAGCACAGCATCTTTTTTCCATCCTTTCACTTTTAGCCTATTTGCATTTTTATATTTAAAGTGTGTTTCTTACAGGCAGTGTAAAGTTTGGCTTTGCTTTTTTATCCAGTTTTACAATCTCTGCTTTTTAATTGGAGTGTTTTGGCCATTTCCATTTAATAGGAGTATTGATTTGGCTAGGTTTGTGTCTATACTCTTTTTTTTTTTT
>PVJI01001033.1:0-20330 GCA_004026765.1 Micronycteris hirsuta
GGCAGCATAAGGACAAGCGTCTAAGCCACCAATGGAGCCAAGAGGGTACACACCACACTTACACAAACGTTGACTCCGGGGCTTGACCCAGGTCCTTGGCCACAGAGGCAGCAAGTGGCGATTAAGAAACCAAGTGGGATCAGGTGTCACCACCAAGTAAGTAAAGTAGCTTAGCTTTTCTCGGCAGCTACAGTACATCTGATCTTACTGTTTTCCTTAAAAAAAAAAAAAAGTACCTTTTTTAATAAAAATGCACATATATAAATGTGTGGCTTGATCAACTCCTCCATCCTGAGAGCACACATTCACTGCGCCCATCACAGAACATAGCCTGCGGCCCCCAAGTCCACATCTTACTCCTCCCGGGAACTCGCCTCTCTCCCCGGAAGAGTGACCACTGTCCTAGCTTCTGTCTGCAAAGCCTTCTTTTTGTCCATTATATAAATGGAACCACAGGGAATGTACCCTTCGAGTGTACGTCTTCCTTCCCCGACACAGTGTGGTGGGATTGGCCCACAGTGCTGGGTTGCGCATCGTTGTTTCTGAGTGCTGGTTTGTGCGGTCGGGTGACTACAATACACACACCCCCACAGTTTGCCAGTCAAAGTGGGTTGTTTTCTGTCTGGGGCTGCCATTAACATTCCAGTCCGTGCCTTTTGGTGAAGTAGGTTCCCAAGCTACCGGGTGTGTGTGCTCGGTTGTAATGCTGAATCCTGGCCTATGCCCACGTGTAGCTTTCATAGATTCTGCTAGAGTTTTCCAAGACGGTTGAAGCAGTTCACACTCCCACCATCAGGGCAACATTCACTGCCAAACTTGTGTGCTTCCCACACAGCCTGGACCAGGCCATGTGTTACTCAGTCTTAATCACGGCCTCCCATTCAAGTGAGGAAACCTAGGTTAAGGGACTTGACAAGAGAACACAAAGTAGCGGCTCTTCAACCCAGTCCCTGTCGCCTGAGATGGTCTGCAGCTGTTCTGACTTGGTGTTCGGCCACAAGCGCTCCTTATTCTTAAGGGAATTCCCGGATGCCTTTCCCTTTCGTCTCCTGTGCTGGGGCTTGTTGACTTTATTCACCCCTCCCTTTTATGTCCCTTCTCCAAAGCTTCTAAATCCAGGTGATGATAGCTTCACCTTACTTTCAGGAAGCCACATTCTCCTCATTTTCCCTCATTCTCCTGGATCGCTGGTTCCTTCTCACCCCGCCACCCTGTGAATGTCCCAAGGCCACAGTGCTCCTGTGTTACCTGCCTTCTTTCTCCCCCAGGGACTGTGGGCAGAATGGCCACCCAGGACTGCAGATGTGCCAGCCTCTCTGGCTCCCAGGCTTGTGGTAGGATGGTGCTGTGTCTAGGCTTGGAGGAGGCTACATCCGGCCTGTGATGGTGAGCAGAAGTGATATGTCCCTTCTGAGCCACAACATCCTGTCACTGACGCAAGCCCCCCGAGAGTTCTCGTCCCTCTGCCTGCCCTGCCAGCCTGCGTCCTGGAGTGAGAAGCCACGGAGCAGAGCTCACAGCAGACCCATAGCGGACAAATGACATAAGCAACAAAGGGGAATGTGGAAGTCATGAGCCACTAAGAATTGGGAGGGTAGGGAGTGCTTGTCATCTAGCATAACCACGCCCATTCTATCAGCTACAGTGAAAATAGTTGGTTTTGTAAATTTAATTATTACCTGTACTTGACAGCTCCCAAATTTCATCTGTTGGCTGACCCCCAGCTCTGAACTCCAGACGTATTTATCCTACTGTTTCGTCTAAATGCTCTCAGGAACTTCTTTTACATCTCAAACTGTCCAAGTGGAATTCCCAGTGTCCCCGGTCCCCAGACACAGACCACCCCAAATTTTCCATACCGCACTTCACCGCAGCAACGACATTCCCACGGCTCAGGCCGACAGTCTCGGGGGCATTCCTGTCTCTTCTCTTTCTCTTGCACCCCACATTGAATCCATCCACCAATCCCATGTGTTGACTTGACTTAGATTTATTTTTTAATTTTCACAATATATCCAGAATCTGATCCTCCCTTGGTTCTCTGTTGCTAGACACCTTAGCTTTTTAAAAAAACAGTATTCTTCTAGTCTTTAGCATTATTACCACCTTTTCTCTGAAATTTTCTCCTCACACCCTCCTCACTCCGCCCCCACGTACTGCCATGACATCATACCGTCCGCGTTCTCCTTCTTTCTTTCTTTGTAATTTTCTGGCCACATTCTCCCCCTCGCTCGAACTTCTTGATCTTTATGCTATTCTGTTTCCATGAGAAAATCAGCATTCCTTCTGGCTTTAATGTTCATTTTTATCCAAGTTTCATAAATTGTATGTACCATGATGATAGTACCAGGAATGAGTTTAGAAGGCATATGGATGAATGCTTCTATTTGAACAGTTATAATTTTATTTTAATGTATATTAGACAAACTGTAACTAGCACAGAAAGTCTGGGATTTCACAGCTATTTTTGTTTAGATGAAGCCAAATAAATCAGTTTAAGTCAAATTAAAGTAAAATATTAAGTAAACAATGCCACAGGAGGTACAAAATAGAGAAAAATGTAAGTCATACGTAAATGAAGTTTGGGGTCAAACAATAAAGGTAGTCAGTTCCCTTCAGTGAGTGAATACTTCTGAGGGCCACCTGGGGAGTTCCATGTGGACAGTCCACCTCACCAAAATTAATAAATCTCAAATGGAGTCTTCCCCTAAAACCCGTTACCTCATTTACTCCATGCCACCACTATTTTGGCAGGCCAATGTAACAACCAGACCTCCTCTCTCATCCGGCTCTCTCTTATGTCCCCCTTACTGACTAAATTTTCGCATCCTGAAATGACAGTCACATTTGGCCTTTCTCTTTTATTCTCATTAATATCATTCCAAGCCATGACCCGATTACCTCATACCCAGATCATCACAATGTCCTCCAAATCGTTCTCCTGTCTTCGTCTAAATTCAATTGCATTCTGCTATTGCTTAAAAATGATCATTTCCATGTTCTAAACATTCAGTAGCTTCCCCTGAAGGCAACAGCCAATATTCCTAATGCCATGCTAATTATGACTAACATTTATTAGTTTTCTGTGCTAAAGCCACGCAGGAATTTTCTTATTTAATCCCCATGACAACCTTAGGATGAAGAATTGGTTTCTTCCTAGCAGACAAGGAAGCTAAAGTTCAGAGGTTGCATGAATGACTTGCCAACAGCTAGTACATGTCAGGGTCGGAGCTGCATCCCCAGCAGCCTAATGCCAGTGCCTTTCTCTACACTGCCATCCACATGTCCTATTGATACACGCCACTTTACCGTTATTTCTAATTATATGCCAATCTTTATGTCCTCTGTTCTAGTTCCTTTTTCCCTCTCACTTAGGGAAGTCTCATTCCTGTCTGTGTTGAGTCTTCATCTTCTACTCTTCCATCACAGGGCACACCACCTTCTAATACAATATTCAAATTGTCCCCTTCCTATGGGGCCATGCTCAAGTTCAACCGCTTACAGTGTCACTAAAGCCGGAACGTCCACTGGGATAGGTAGATGGCTGTCCCGGATATTTACCCAGGCCTCGAACCATCCTGATGTTAACCTGGCGCCATGGGCAAATGGCTCGAAGGACAAAGCTGACACCCCCGTCCTATGAACAGGAGGTCCCTGCATCTCTCAGTTAAGAACACTTCAAAGTAATGCAGTGGACGCCGTTGAAGGGATCACTTTTTGACTTGCTGTGTGCACAGGGCCCTTCCAGGCCTTTCCTGACTCTGTTTAATAGGCACAGTCATTGTAGTAACACAGGCGGATGCAGATGTGCCAGTGTCTCAGAGAACAGGGTCCGATGTGAGTTGTGCCCGGGAGAACCACGGCTTCACTGGGCGTTCGGGCTGGTAGGATATTTTTTCAGTCGGTCAAGTCATTCCCTGAGTTGTCCACAGAGAAGCAGGAAAAGAAACAGGGCCGGTGAACACAAGCTGTCTCTTCTGTTCCTTTTTCCTTCTTTTTCTTCTGTTCTTTTGTAGAAGAAAAGGTCGCAGGGAAGAAGACCTTAGAGTTAGAAGCAAACTTATACATCCTCTGGCCGTATCCCTTCGTTTGGAAGGTGACCAAAGGAAGGCTCTGGCAGGCAGAGGGGCCCACACAGCTGGTGGCGGGGCTGAGATTGGAACCCAGGACTTCGAATCCCAGTAAAGTGTTTGCATCCTGGCTCTGTTTAATAGGTGATAACCTTGCAAACAGGAACCAGCCGCTCTTTCTGGGACTCCGTTTTCTTCATTCTGCAATGAGGATAATATGAATAATGGCACCTACTTTGAAGGATTGTTATAAGAATCGAATGAAGTTAAATAAAATAAGTAGTGAACAAGCGTCTAACGTAATACTTGCTCAGTCGATGTTCATTTATTCACTCAAACGGTTACATCAGCTGACATCCAGGAAGAATCTAAAAAAGACATTTTAAGAAGATGACTAAAACATGGAATATCTAATCACACAAACTCTCTGGAAATCTGACAGAGCCTTGAAATCAGAGTGGGGAGAAAGGAGGCAGCAGCTAAGGGGGATGTTTCATGGTGAAGGTGTCTCAGTTGTTTGTTTTTTAAAAGAAAAGGTGTGTGTCAGCTGAGTGAGTCATGAAACACTAATTAATGTTTTTTATTCTTTTTATCCCTGTAAAACAAACAAACCACTTTTAGCAATGCTGAACTTTCTGGAGACTCAAGAAAATAATTGCCTGAATCAACCATTAATTGCTTTAAGAATTAGTTTTAAGTTTTGGTTTTGCCTTTATTTTTCGAGATATTAAGTGTGTATTCCAGCCACGTCCTACGTGGGGCGGGGACTCCTGATGTGGCTGGAGTCGAGGCAAAGCTGAGGGCAGCAGCCCTGACCTTGGCCCACTGTCTCCTTCCAGGCGTCTGCTTAGCACAGGGTGAGTGCTGAGCCTGGTCCCCAGCTGCAATGTCACGCCTCAGCTCCGCCCTTGACTTGCTGGAGGCTCCTGGATGGCAGTTTCTGAGTGCCTCTTTCTGTCCTTGTCTGTCTGCTCTGGAGACCACAGGGGGCTCAGATGGGGGCTGTGAGTGCAGGTACTAATCGCTGGGGATAATTCTGATCTGGTCCAAAGTTTCTAGTTTTTAAATTCAAAAAATATAATATGCATAAAAGTACAGAGAACTATTTGACAATTATTCATGTACCATCCGTATTGATACAGCTTGTGTTATTTTTCTCCCTATCTGCCTAAAAATTTACAAATGTAACTGAGCTCCCATAGTACTTTCCTCCATCCTCAAAGATACTCCCCATGTTAAAGTTGAATTTTATCTTTATATTTATGTTGTTTATATTTTTCCTAGTATGCATCCACAAATAATATATAATATTAATTTTTCTTAAATTTTATATAAATGATATCATCACATATCACATAAGCCTGTCCAGAAAAAGTCCAGCCGTTGTTAATATGACAAGAACGGTTGGCGTGACATCAATGTAACCTGGCAGCCAAGGCTCATGGACTGGCATGCATATGTGTGAACAATGATGACTTCACGTACTAGTCAGTGGGGGTGGTAGATGCCATTGAGTGAGCACGTGTACTGTGTGGCCGTCACATTCAAAGCGACTGGGCAAGTAGACAATGAATCTGCATCCAATTTTGCATTAAGCTTGAACATTCCTCTATGGAAACTATTTGGATGTTTCAGAAAGCTGCAGCTATAAGCAACTGGTGATTGGCAGCTTCATCATGACAACATGCCCGCTCATGTATCACATCTCATGCAGAGTTTTTTACTGAAACATCAAATCACCCAGGTGACTCAGCTCCTCTACAACCCAGATTTGGTGCCCTGCGACTTCTGGCTTTTCCGAAAACTGAAATCGCCTTTAAAGGGAGGAGATTTCAGACCACTGATGATATTTGGAAAAATATGACAGGGCAGCTGATGGTGACTGGGAGAACTGTGTGAGGTCCCAAGGTGCCTACTTTGAAGGGGACTGAGGCGTCATTGTCCATTGTATCTTGTAGTTTCTTCAATAAATATCTCTATTTTTCATATTATATGACTGGATATTTTCTGGACAGACTTTGTATTTTCATAACTTGCCCTTTTACTTGACATCATGTTTTTGAGATTTATATATGTTGATATATTTAAATCTAGTTCATTTTAACTACTAGAAAAAAAAATTGTATGACTGAAGTACATATTACCCATTATGTTATTAATGGATGTTTAGTTCATTTCCAAGTTTGTACGGTCACCAATTAAACTGAAACAAATATCCTTGGTCATATCTGTGTGTACAGGTGCACAGTTTTCTCGGACATGTGTCTAGAAGTGAGTCCCTGGATCGTAGGGCATGCATCTCTTATTGGAAAATTATTCTCCAAAAAAGCTACACTAATTCACACTCCTTTTTCCAATTATGACAATTTCTGTTTCTTCTTCAGGGCTTGATATTACAAGACTTTTAAATTTTCTTCCTAATTGATTAAGCGTAAAACTCACCCTTCTTTTAACATGTATTTTCTTTTTTACTAACCAGTTTACACGTTTAAAAGTGTTTAGTGGCTATCTGAATTGTCTCTTGTGTAGATATTTTGTTCATGTCCTTCTTTGGCTTCTCTCTTGCTTTAAAAAAAACAACATTGTAGAAAATATTCTTAATACCTGGAAACAAGTCCCTCACTGACCATGCAATACTGATGTCCAGGTCTGAACTCTCACCTACTTCTACGGGGCAGACTCTGTCTCATGGGAGGGCAGCTGCGGGGGCGGGGAGGAGCTGTGTTCTGAGTCACCTGCAGCGGCGCAGCCAATCACAGCAGATGCCCAAAGCACGGGGGCGGAGCAGCTAGCGCTCGGGGGCTGGAACGCAGAAGCCCTGCTGTCTAGATTCACTTTGACCCCTGACTATCCGAGAATTCTCAGGACTTTTTTTCTTCACCTGTGAGATCACAATATCAATCCCAGCCTCCAGGGCTCTTGTGAAAAGCAAGTAAGAGACAGAAAATCACCTCTGAAAACACTTAACAAATGCTGGCCATTATTCATCGCAGCAATGCAAACACAAAGTGATTGAATCAGTCTGGTGGGCTGCCATCACAAAACATCATAGACGGGGTGGCTTAAGCCGCAGTACTGGGGGCTGGGCGTGCCTGGGCAGGGTGCCAGCATGGTTGGCTTCTGGTGGGAGCTGTCTTCCTGGCTTGCAGATGGCTACCTTTTTGATATATCCTCACATGGTGGAGAGGGTGAGCTCTGGAGTCTCCTCCTCGTCTCGTAAGGGGACCAGCCGCATCACCATAGGGTCCCACCCTTGTGAACTCACTCAATCTCTGCCACCTCTCCAAAGGTCATATCTTCAGTACAGTCACATTGGAGGTTAGGGCTTCAACATAAGAATCTGGGGGTGACAATTCAGTCCATAGAAGTCGGGGAGCTTTGGTGGTCATTTATTTATTTATTTCCAAATGGATCTAAGTCTTTAAATCTTTCATCAGAGCTTGGAGACCTAGATGGGAATGCCGTTACTTTTGTGAAATTATCTCTGGTTTGCTCTCTTCAAAAGGATTACAGTTATCAAACTAAGGTCTGATCATTTCTGTGACCATCATTCATAGGGACAAACTGTTATTGTCAGTCTTTTTCTTACACAGTGCCAGCTGAACGCTAATCGGGGAAAGCGACTAGACCAGTACTATCCAACAGAACTTTCTGTGGTGTCAGAAGTGGTGCATAAAGTCTGCATTGCCTAATATAGTGGCCACTAGCTAGCCACATGTGTCCGCTGGGCACTTGACATATGCGTGACTCATCTGACCGAAGATGTGTATCATTTATTGTAGTTGCTTTCGATCGACTCTGGTTTAAAGAGCACAGTCAGCAGTGGCTGCCGCGGGAGGCAGTGCAGCTCCAGAGCGTTTGTGCAGCCCGGTCATGCAGTGGCTGTGCTAACAGCTGATTCTCCTCTTTCATTGCGTGGTCTTAGGCTCCGTACTCTGTGCTGGACAGCGCCAGCCATCTTCCTATTACCTAACAGGATGCTCTGATGACAGAAAAAGAACGGAAGTTTGGAGATCACACCAGAACACCGAACTGGGGAATGGGTGTGAAGGGGCCGGGCTCAGGAGTGAGCGGCATAACCGGGGAGCAGTGGGACGAAGGAAGGAAAGCATTCTCGGGGCGACGCTCCCAGGGGGATTCTAGTGCTGGCACACACGTGAAAGGTCAGGCGTTCGGAAAACCTCAAAGTTTTTACCTTCCCCGCTTTTCTTTTACTTCCAGAAAATCTGCAAAATAATCCTTAACGAGAGCAGGTTTCCGGATGGTTGATGGAAAGGTCCCCTTGCAACCACTCCGGAAGAAAACTCAGCCCACCTGAAATGAGAAGGGAATAAAGCAGCCACTTGTTACCTCAAAAGGTTTCGGCTTTTCAAATTATTTTCTCTGGGTCCCCAGTAGGAGCAATTCACATGAGGGCTCGCAGGGCACAGACAATTCCATCACCGGTCGCACCGTGAGACCCTCCATAGCTGGTGCGATCCCTCCCGGGCTCCATATTCCACCTCCAGATCTTATTAGAATTCACTGATAAGCGGGAACAATATCAAAGGTAATAATTGGAGGCTGTGATTCTAAAGCACCCCTCAAAGCAGATGGTAGAGTGGTCCGAATCTCCTCCAGAAAAGCAGACTTGAAAACACCAGCTTCTTGCTACGGTGTGTATGATCCCCAAAGCTACTCCTCCGAATGCTGAACCTGACCTTTCACTCATTGTCTTCTTCTTTTTGACTCGCCTCTGCCACTCACACACTCTGAATTCTGCTGACCGCATTTGTGACTTAGCAAATGCTTTTGCGTGTCTCAGGTATAGGCATTCAAGTGATGGGAACCACGTGTCATGCTGAGATCAATAGGCCAAACCCACATGTACTTTTTAGCTCTGAAGAAGCTTTCCATTTTACCCCCTAATGGCCTTGAACATCTGTGCCAGTAACCACCATGTCAGGGCTAAATGTCCCAGGGCATCACCTGGGAGGGGGCACAGGAGCAACAAGAATGGTTACACCTTCCTAGAACTCACCAGAACATTGAAGGTTCCAGGGGAAACCTCACCCTCCAACGTGGCCACTCCTTGCTGATGTTGCTCATCCACTCCCTCCTTCTTTCTTCAGACACCTCTGAGGGCCACCTTGTCTGTCCCTTGCCGTGTGTCTCACACACCGTCATAGCTCTCCTCAGCGATGTCAGGATCCAGGTCACCACCACGACAGGTCCTGGGCTCACATGAGGGAGGAACGAAGCCGGGAGGAACCCCAGTGACTTTTCAGAAGTCTCGTTCTAGTCCTCTCCCCCATGGGTTGGCCCATCTGCCATTGTTATTCCTCGCAATGCGTCTAAGAACAAGAATAACACGCAAAATGTATAGAGTCATCTACAATGAACAGCACACTGCTGAGAACGGGCCCTTGCTTGGCCTGGGGCACCATGTTTAACCTCTGCCTCAGCCCCCCGTTTCTCATCCAAGCTGCGGGAACCATACTAGTAACAGACCATGTGAGGCTATTGGAATATTTGCAAGAGATTCTCTTAAAGTTTTGCAGAATGTGATCCCGGCTCTATTAAAAGTTACAGCCGGGGCGAGGCAGCCTATTTTATCACCACCTCATCTCTCACCTTCTCTCAATAACAACAAATCATAACAGGTTTCACACGAGCCATGGTGGCATTTGGGCACGTCTTGCACCTATAAATTTGAAGAAAAAAAAAGAAAGAGAGACAGTCTCACCTGGGCTGTCACACGGAGAGGGGGTGCAGTCTCAGCTGAGCCCCGTCTGTCCAAACTTATCTGTATGACAGTGTGGGTCCTGGAAAAGTCAGCCTTGAGGCCCCGGTGATGCCTTTTCTGGGGTTCACAGTGGCTCCTGAGCCTTTCCCTAAAATCCAGAGTGTCCCCAACTTACAAATTCACACACCCACGAGCACCTCCAGGCTCTGTCCTTCTGCCCTTGTTCACGTCATAGCCACAAGGAAGGACAGCTGGGGAAGATGGGAGCGCCGGGGCCTTGCTTTGAAAGATCATGTCCCAGAGGAGGCGAGCAGCTGTGGAACTGGCTTTTTGTTGTTGTCGTTTGTTTGTTTGCTTGTTTGTTTGAAGACTTGGCCATTGTCCTTCCTACCTGCCATCACAGGCTTTAGGGGTCATCAACCAATGGCTTGGGTCACAAGTCTTCCTGGAGATTCCTAAGGCTGTGCAAAGGCCTACTAGTGACTGTGTCCACCTACTGGTGACAATCAGGAGGAGACCCTCGGAAGCAGCCTAGCAAGGCAGGGGAACCTTGTGCAGGGGTCAGTCAAGAGCACCCAGACCTCTGTGGCTCCATGGGCTGGGCACTGTCTGACAAAGTGAAAGGTCACAGGTTTGATTCCCAGTCAGGACACCTGCCTGGGTTGCGGGTTTGGTCCCTGGTCAGGAGACGTGTGCAAGAGGCAACAAATCAATATTTCTCTCTCTCCTTTTTCCCCTCCCTTCCCCTCTCTCTAAAAAAATTTTTAATAAAATCTTAAAAAGAAAAAAAAGAACACCTGTGCCCGGGAAACAGTCAAGAACACGGGCGCAGCACGCTGCCATGGACGGGGGCACCTTTACTGCGCGACGAGGAAACTAGGCTTCCTGTGGTGACCACTTCTCAGTAAACAAATATCGAATCATCGTCCTACGCGTGAAGCCAATATAATGTTGGATGTCGGCTCTGCCTCAATTAAAAAAGAAAGAAGTGCTTATATCACAAAACAGAGACAAACAGCTATCAAATGCCCCTGATGGGGGAAAACGAACAAAACAAGACACAACCTATGTGCTGACCACAGGGACTGAACCAAAGTCCGACCCAGCCCTGGACCCCGCTGCCAGTTTTCAGGAAACACAGAGGAACGCTGGCTTGCACCACAGGGAAAGCTCTAGAACAAACGATGCACAGGTCTTCAACGGGGGAGCTGCAGTGAAAGGAAGTACACCAGGCAGGGGTGTGAGGCCAAGGAGTCACAGACTGAAGGATTCTTAAGAACACATAAGATGTTTAAATAGGAATGTCTAAACTGATGTGTCTAAGAATTTTGCTTCAGTGATAAAAATGCAAAGAAACACAGGAAATGATTTCTATAAAAGTCAAGATTGTGATAATTTCGTGAGGGGAGATGGAAACAAGGTGGGTGAGGGTTTCGGGGTGGCTGGCAAAGGTCTATTTCTTTAGCTATGTGGTGATTGTAACATGTTTGCTTAATAATATATTCATAAGAGGAAGGAAGGAAGGGAGGGAAGGAGGGAGGGAGGAAGGGAGGGAGGGAGGAAGGAAGGAAAGATGGAAGGAAGGAAGGAAGGGAGGGAGGGAGGGACGGAGGGGAAAACCAGCATTGGGATGATCAGCAAAAAGAAGAAAGCAGACAAAGAAAGGTGACTTTAGAAGGAAAGATGGTGTGTTTAGAAGTAGAATTTGTTTTAAATTATCATTGCTCGTGAGACATTTATAAGAAATTTCTTTCCAGAAAGACCTGGCGTTAAAACAGCCGATTCAAATGGAAAAAAAAAAAAACCAAAAGGGATGTGGGGAATCGAGTAGCACAAAATAATCACGAGTTTTAGAAAAACTGATCTTATTGTCTCCTTAGATTTTTTTTCTTTACTCCGATAAACATCAGATGTAACTTTGTTTTTATGGCAAAGTCTGGCCACGGCAATCGATGATTTGCACCGCAGTCCATATTCAGTCTCCTGTGAATATTTACCCCAAATCATTCCACACCTACAGCGCGTGAGCGAAGCCTGTGGCAGGCTGCGGTGGGAATGAGCTCTTTCCCCCGCATATGCTGATGTGCTGAAAAGAGGACAGCGCTGCTCCGTGCAAGCTGTCCTATTGAAGCCTGCTTTCCTGTCAATCTTCCTTTTTTTCCCCATGAAGCTTTAATTTTTTTTTTTTTTTGCCACAGCACTTTCTACATTTTCGTTTCCTGCAAACCTCAGGAAATAGACTGAAATTAATATCGTCAGATGCTTCGAAAAGTGCTGGCTTGGCGGCATTGCAGAAGCTTCAGATGCCATTTTGGGATTGAACTATACCAGTTGCGCCCCATTGTTTGTAAGAGCGATCTCGGAAAGGAATGGTGTCTGAGACGGCACCAAATTGAAATGTAGGTTACAAAAAATTGGATATGGAGACCTGAATTTTCAGAATAGACAAAGCTAGCCCCTAAGCAAAACTGGAAGCACAAGCTAAGAAAGAAAGAAAATAAACACCTTCAGGGACCACGTTCTCAGCACCTGTCCATGTGTGAAACTGAGGCCAGAACGCCCTGCTTATGTTTCCCACGTGGACAGCTCAAGCTTTGGCTAAGACGCTCGTGCTCAGCGCCTCCAGAGCTGACCCAGAGAGAAACACAATGCGTCATGACCCACAAAACCCCACAAAAACAAACAAACGAGAAAAACAGTAGAGAGATCATTTATTAGAGCATGCATGCTGGGGCTAGTCTGCATGTATCGGGGGTGGCAGCGCCCAAATCACAGGCCCTGAAGATCCCAGGTCAGCAGGCAGCCAACAGAGCTGCAGAGCCGGCTCTGGCCCTGACCTTGCCTTGGCACTGTAAGCAGGTCCCTACCCCTTCAGATGGCAGTCTCTCTTCCCTTCTTCCCTGGGCAAGGGCATCCCAATGACACACTTGTAACAACCATACACACATGCTCTGGGTGCTTGAGGGGGAGAGCGTGACATGAATCACCATTATTTTTATTATCGGTGGCTCCAGCATCTTTGACTACCTAAGCGTGTTAGTTGCGGCCACACCAACTCAGGATTTGCACAAATCTATTTGAAATCCTTGGAATACTGAAGAAGACTCAGTCTTCTTGCATTCTTTGTGTTTTACTCACCTTTGGATCAGTCAGCTACAGCTCCTGCCTCCCTATCACACAGCTGCCGTCCCAATCCAGACATACCGAGGGCACAGCCAACTCCGCCTCCTATCTCTCTAGTCCTCACTACCTCTGCCTCTCCAAACCTACCAAACGCCCATCACCACTTTCCTGCTCTGGGCTCTCCCTTCTGCAGGCGGCTGCCATGCCCTCTCACGCTATCTTCCAAATATGTCACTTAAGTCAGGAAACCATGGAGCTCAGCAGTCCTTCAGCTACCTTCTAAGAAAACCTGTATTTTATAAATGACTTCACTTTTCCCAGGAAGGTCAAGTGAGTTACCCTGAGACAGCTTGCTGGAGAGGGTAGAACCGAACTGGAAGCAGCCAGATCACTAATGCCAGGTCTTGTATTTATCATGTCCAGGGAGAGAACTAGACTAGAAAGAAGCCAAGTGCCCAAATCCCAGGCCTATGCTACTGCTTCTCCTTCAGTGTTTCCATAAATCCTGTAGAATAAACTCAAGCAGTCAAGCACTGGATGAGCATATGCAGCTTCCTGCAACAGAAATGGGGCTGCGGGGTGTAGATATGGTATAGAACTCAGGAGGTAGGCATTCAGCTGTGAGGCTGCTGATCCAGGAAGTCCTCATGGACTCGGGTTCTTTCTCATTTGTTTTCTACCCTCCCAGGCATGGGACTTTGCTTCATAGTCATGAGACGCCTGCTCTACCTCTAGCCTCAAGTTCACATTCTAAACAGAGAGGGGAGAGGGGCAAAGGACAAAAGGCATGGGCCAGGAGAGTCCTTTGTGATCAGTCATACAATGGCTTTCCAAGAGACCTCACCTAGGAGACTTCTACTTACATGTTTCAGATGAGAGTTGGGTTACGCGTTGCCCCTCTCGCTGCAAGGGAGCCGAGGATGTTCATATGTTTAAATGGACATAATGACACTGGAGAAAATTGGGGTTCTGTTAGGAAGCATAAAGAGGAGATTGGCTATTGATCAGGTAACTGGCAATCTCACCCCAAATGCCTTAGTGTTGGCATTGAGACTTTCTGCAGTTCCATCCAGCCGACTCCTTACTGCTCATGGCCAGCAGCTCCAACTTCCAGCCTCCCAGAGCTCGCCACGCTCTGCCAACCAGCTGTGGTGCCTTTCTGCCTTTCTGCTTGCCCACCTCCTTGTCTACCACTTCTTTCTCATCTCGTCTTAAACACCAGCTGAAACACCACTCTGCCTTTCTAATGCTCACGATCAAAAGTAACCCCTAACTTTTCTATTCTCCCATAAACATATTGTATGGATCTCTATTAAAGCCCTAATCGCTTCCCACTTGGAATTATCATTTGCTGTGCACATATCTGCCTCGTTCAGCAGGATGCAAGCTTCAGAAGAGCAAAGACCATACCTTGTTTATCTCCATACCCACCACAAAGTTTAAAATGGTACATGCCCCGTAGTAAACGCCTAAGTGTTTGTAACTGAAATGATCTTTTTTTCATTTTGCATGCATGACTAATAAAGGAAAAATGAACATCTCATAAAATTGTGGTGGCCTCCCATCTCCCTAGAAGAGACGAGCACTACCTTTCTTGGAGGCAGAAGGATGAAGGATGGAATTCTCTTCCAGCCTGCGCAGTCTATGATGCTGTTAACAAGTGAAGGATTGGGACTCCACAGATTCGGTGACTCTGGTTTACTGACCATCCCTCAAGTGCTAAGCACACTAGGGTGACATAGACAACAGTTTCTTTGCCCTTTTGATTTGATCCAGAGCCTCAGGAAACTCTGCCACATTTTCCTGTCCCGACCTGTTTCCGTTTTGTCTGAGTCCGCTAGTCTGGAGGGAGAGCTGTTCTCTGTATCTCCCTAACCCCGCCCCCACACTGTCACCACCACCAAGATCCCTCCCTGGACCACCTCCACTTTGTTCTGTGTCCTGAGGTGTTGGCTCTGTGACTTCATATCCCTATTCCTTTTCCTTCTGATTTCCAGATGGAGTCATGAACTAGAGAAGGGAGTGCAGGAGGAGAGAGAGAATGTCTTCCATTGTCCCCTTTCTGCTGGGCTGTGGCACTGACTGCACCCTGTCTCTCTGGGACCCCAGCTCCTGCCAGGTGGCCCCACCCCCATGCTTCAGTTCTCCAAGGCTGCACTTCCATTCGCCCCTCCCCTCAGGGCTCGGGTGATACAGCTTAACCGTTGTGTTGTCTTCGCTGAGTGCCTCAGCATCACCTCCTATTGGCTCCTTTAACCCTGCCCATGCCTCTGTACCTAGCCTGTGAAATTTCCTCCAGGATCTCCCTCAAGTGCACCTTACTTTATGCCAGGACACAGACTGGCATGGTTGCCAGGATCCTTGCTCCATGACCTGTGTTAATTAAACTGCTCCAGCTTAATGAGGACTATTCAGGATTTGGAGCTGCTCCAAAGACGTCTCTCTGTGCTGGCCTCTGGAAGCCCAGGGTCACTCACTCCTTCCCTCTCCGAGGACTAAGTGAATCTGCACCAATGATTCAGATGCTCTGTTTGTTTCTACCACTGAGCTACAACTTGTACATTCAAGAACTTATCTTTTCTGATACAAGAAAAATGCTTGTCCTGTCTGATCTGATTGCTTGTGTTTGGGGAAATGGGGAGGGAGGGTAAGAGATAAGGGCCAAGTGGATATTAACGTATTTGATTAATTGCATCTAAAACCCAATAAATTAAAGAATGCTTACCCAAAGACTTTATCTCTCTCCAGAGTGGGAAGGTTTTCGAGTGGAGAGCTGATCTAATTGAACCTCACATGAACGCAGTGTGATCTCAGGGCAAACTCCTTTCTGCTGTTTGCCTGCTCCTGGGTGAGCTGAGAGAATGGAAGCCTCCAGCCCTCCCTAGAGTGTCACCGGAGCGGCTCAGCCTCAGGCTTGTAGAGAGGGCAGAGACGTCTGACTCCTGCCTTGTTCCTTCTCTCTTCCTCCCTTCCTTCGTCCCTCCATCCCTTCCTTCCTTTACTTTACAAAAGCGCGACGGTGGAAAGAATACCACTAAAGCATTACTTACAATAGCCAAGTGCGGGAAACAGCCTCAGTGCCCATCAGTAAATGAGTGGATCAAAAAACTGCAGTACATTCACGCAATGGAATACCACACAGCAGAAACAAAGAAGGAGCCCCTACTCTTCGTGACAGCATGGATGGAACTGGAGAGCATTATGCTAAGTGAAATAAGCCAGGTGGCAAAAGACAAATACCATATGATCAGGACCTCACCTATAAGTGGAACCTAATGAACAAAACAAACAAAGGAGCAAAATAGAACCAGAGGCATGGAAACAAGGAACAGACTGATAGGGACCAGGGGGGAGCAGAGAGAGGGGAATAAGGAAGGAAAGGTGGGGAAGAGCCTAGTTAAGGAACAAGTATAAATGACCCACGGACATGGACAATGGGGTGGGGATTGACTGTGGGAGTGGGGGTCTGGGGGGTAGGTGGAGCAGAGGAGAGCAGTGGGGGGAATTAGGACAACTATAATAGAACAACAATAACTAAAAGAAATTTTTTTAAAGAAAGAATACCGCTAAAGCCCTTGTCCGTGTTTGCACACAGGAAGTGACAAGGAAATGTGGACTTGACAGTGATCAATTTGAGATCAGGGCCATCTCACGCCCTGAAGCCCACTCATCATTGTTTGCCTTAAAGATTCAGGTTAATTTTTGGTCCGGTTCCTATTCCTATATTTGGACCAGAACTAAGAACCTGGAGAGTCAGGAGCTCAGATTTCCTCCTGTACCCTCACTTTTCCCTTCTGCCCCTCTCCCCGACCGGGACGGCAGTCACTGCTTCACCGGGAGCCTGGGTCGGAGATGGAGGCAAGAAACATGTCTTCCCCTGGAAAGCAGAGGACAAAAGGCAATGAACGCTTCAATTTCTGTTTCCTCCAGGCGCACGAAAACCGGCTATCATTGGAAAAATCTATGGGATATGTTGTTAAGATCAAAGAAGATATTATTGCAGAATAGCATCCGTGACGTGTGTTGCCACTTGTGCGAACGTCTACGGAGTGTCTGCTCTCACATATGTGTATAAACGCGTGAAAGACTAGAAGGGCCCACACAAAACTGCTGATAGTGGTTGCCTCTGGGAGCAGATTTGGGGTGAAGACCGGTAAAACAAGGTATCACATTTGACTTTATGTGTTTCTGTGATATTTGATTTTTTAAAGGAGATGATCCTGTTTCGTTTTGGCTTACATAAGTCATATATGGATTCATTTGCCAGCAGTGAATTCTCTAACAATTTTTTTTAGGTCATTTCTTTCCCTTATGTTCTACAAGGAAGAACCAGATTAATTTTTTGAAAGTTTAAAAATATTGAGATTTCCTCACTTGAAACACATTCTCTATCATTGTGGCATGTCATTGTGCTTCCTGGCCATGATTTAAAATAGACAGTAATGAATCATCTTCCAGCAAGTTTGACTCAGTCAAGTAAAAATGGTTCAAAAGAAATCAAAATTAGGAATTAATCTCCTCCTCCATTGCCACAATTATGCTTCTCTGGGTGAGTTTAATTGCTTGTGTTCTGGGAGACGGGACGTGAAGTGGAGACTAAGGAGGCAGTGAGTGCCAGGGTCTCCAGTTTAAGCGGGGCTCCTATCAGGTTTGACCCCAGGCCCTTCTGCTCCAGCGGGGGCCCTTTTTGCGAGACTTCCCAGCCCACCTGGTCCACGCGCATGCGCCCCCCCAGCATCTCTGGATCAGTGGATCACGTCCAGCTGGTCTCAGAGGCTGATGCTGTCATTCTTTATGTCTCACTGGGCCTTTCCCAGGCCCCTTGAGGACCGAACGGAACTCTTTTTCACCTCTGGGTTGTCGGTGCCTATATTAGTGCTGGACACCAAGTAGGTTCTCCACGAATACGTGTCTCAGGAACATTTCAATGAATAAATAAATGGTTGCCTGAATCAGATGATGTGTCTCTTTTGTATCTCCAAGTATATTGGAAGGTACTTGAGGCCAGAGGTCTGTGTCTTCAAACTTCTGCATCCCCTCCAGCACCCTAAGAAAAGGAAGTATTTAACAAACATTTCTTGATTTTCTCCTATTTTAAAGGATAGTAAAACATATTCACAAGGACTTATATCTTGATTTTTATTTTTTTACCAGCCTATTAACAAGAGAGAGAAGGACAGCTCTGGCCAGATGGCTCAGTTGGTTGGAGTGTCATCCCATACACCAAAAGAGTGAGAGTTCCGTCCCTGGTCGGGGCACATGCCCAGGCTGTGGGTTTGATCCCTGGTCAGGTTGCATGTGGGAAGCAAATGATTGGTGTTTCTCTCTCTCTCTCTCTCTGCCTCTCTCTTTCTCTGTTTTCCTCTCCAAACATATCCCCAGGTGAGGATTAAAAATAATAATAATAATTAAAAATACTTAAGCCTGGCTGTTGTAGCTCAGTGGCTTGAGCGCAGGCTGGGGACCAGAGGATCCCGGTTCGATTCCCAGTCGGGGCACATGCCTGGGTGGCAGGCCAGGTCCCCAGTGGGGGCCATGTGAGAGGCAACCATACATTGCTCTTTCTCCCTCCCTTCTCCTCTCTCTGAAAATAAATAAATAAAATCTTAAAAAAAAATACTTAAAATTAAAAAAAAAGAAAGGGAAAGGCAGCAGATTCTTTCCCCGCTTTTGTAGGTAACTCAGAAAGTGAGGAGTTTTGACAAATAAAGAATGTGGAAATGCACCCCCTGACCTTTTCAGGCTACTTTCTCAGGCCCTACCCAGCCCCCTCAGGAGCCCTGCGTTTTCTTGCTGTGTACCGGTCCTGGTTCCCCAGGGAGCACACCAAAGCTCGGTAGAGCCCATAGCAGGGTGGCCTCCAAATTTCAGGTAGTTAAGGCAGAAAGTGGCACTTCATAATTAATAGTAATAGCATGATTATTCAAATATCCCTTATAATTACACCCCTCCTCCCCAAGCTCCTTTAGCTGCTTGGCACCAAGTTTATCTGTGGTTTTGTCCCCTTCCTGTCCTGTGTCAATGCAATGCCACTGGGCCAATATTAAGCATTTCCCAGGGATGGATGTAGCATAACAAGGGAGAAACACTCTAAAGGATTCTCTAAAAAACTTAGAACCTTCCCTGGCTGGTGTTGCTCAGTGGTTGGAGCTTCATCCCGTAACTGAAGGGTCATAGGTTCAATTCCTGGTCAGGGCACATACCTGGATTATAGGTTTGCTCCCCAGTCCTGGAGGCAACCAATCAGTGCTTCCCTCTCACATTGATGTTTCTGTCTCACTCTTCCTTTCTCCCTTCATTCCTCTAAAAACAATGAAAAAAAATGTCCTCAAGTGAAGATAACAAAAACAAATAAATAAATGAAACTCAGAGCTCACTGATGATCATTGCAACTATGTGGCAAATTCTACTTCAAGTCATTTTGCATGTGGCACTGGACAGACGAGACGGGAGGTTGAGAGGGCCTTGTGAAGCCATTAAGGCTAGACGCCTCTTCAATACTTACCTCGAAGGGACTTGGTGACCTCAGTGCATCATGCCGAGTTGCCCACCTCACTGCCACGTGCGATTCTTACTGATTTGTAGCCTCCTTTCCCATGACAAGCAGATTTCCTATTGGTTTAGCCTTGAAAAGAAAGAAAAATCACCACCACCACAGAAAAGTACCTGTGCATGTCCTTCCTCCTCGGGTGGAGTGTAGCTTGGACTGACAGCCTCTGAGCAAGCAGCACAAGCGCACACACAAGGGCGGAGTGTGAAAACAGTCAGCTCAGGTAGGACTAGCCGGGGACTTTCAATCAACGGCATCCATTGCCTGCTCTGTAAAACAGCCAACTGAATAAGCGCCCTGTCTCAAAAAGGAAGGGCTGGGGGAGTCAGTAATGAAGGCAAGAAACTCAGTTTTACATCTCATTCAAAAGATGGATTCACTGTTCTCCTCTTGAGCCAGGTGGGAGAGTGAGTTTAGTGTGGAATTTGTCTGCCTTCGCTGAAAACCCGGGTTAGGCAATGAATTATGCCAAGTAAATTACGTATATCGATTGCCTCCCCTTTTTGACACTTTGCAGATAGTGCTATCAAATCATGCTCCATGCAAGCGTCAGAGTTTGCCACAGACTTCAGAGGACAGGGGCAAATACTCTCTTGATTTCTCAGTCTAATAAGTACTGGTGGGGTATGATGGGACTCAAAGGCCCAGGCAGTGCCGTGGCCGTCTGATGAGACTGGCTAGTTAACTCAGGGGGCGTGCACACTCAGCTGGAGAGAACCGGGCAAGGCATGGGCTCCCTTGTATGCTCCCAATGATATCAGATCACGGGTGCGGGTTGCGTCTTACATCCAGCCAACTTGCAAAGAAGCACAAGTGGACCAGAGAGAAGATCGGACCAAGAGTACATACCTCATATAACTCT
>PVJI01001033.1:20430-163678 GCA_004026765.1 Micronycteris hirsuta
TAAAGGCTGGGTGGTGATGAACTTCTTGAACTTGACCTTATCTGAGAAGCACTTAATCTGCCCTTCCATTCTAAATGAAATCTTTGCTGGATAGAGTATTCTTGGATGTAGGTCCTTGCCTTTCATGACTTGGAACACCTCTGTCCAGCCCCTTCTTGCCTGCAAGGTCCCCTTTGAGAAATCAGCTGACAGTCTTATGAGGTATGGAGGAATATCAACAGGGGAGTGGTAGGGGGAGAGGGTGGGAATGGGGCACAGAACAAGTAGCATAAATGGGAGGCAGACAACAGACAGAGGGAGGTTAGAATAGTATAGGAAGTGCAGGAACAGAAGGACTTATGTGTATGACCTATGGACAAAACTAAAGGGAGGGGAAAGGGGGGGTAAGGGGGTAGGGGGCGAGAAGTGGGGCAAAGTGGGACAACTGTAACAACATAATCAATAAAATATAGTTTTTTTGTTTTTTTTTTGTTTGTTTGTTTTTAAAGATTTTATTTTTTTTATTTTATTTTTAGAGAGAGGGGAAGGGAGGGAGACAGAGAGGGAGAGAAACAGCAATGTATGGTTGCCTCTCACACGGCCCTCACGGGGACCTGGCCTGCAACCTAGGCATGTGCCCTGACTGGGAATCGAACCGGGACCCTTTGGTTCCCAGCCCGCACTCAATCCACTGAGCTACACCAGCCAGGGCTAAATATAGTTTTAAAAAAAGAAGAAAATCGTTGTTTTATGAGGACGTAAATAAGGAGAATGTAACTCAAACAACTCAAGGGAGAAAGAAAGCCACGAAAGTGGGTCAGGATACTAAGTCAGAAATAGAGTGGGACTTCCCTCAATTTTGTGATGTTTTTGATGATTGTCCATTTTTTCAGATCTGTAATTTATTGTGATTTCTTTTCTCATTCTAAATAAATATTAAATTGCATAAAAAAAGAGTACAGGTAACACTTGTGAACCTATCACGATTCTAGGAAAACGATCAGATCCCGCACCTGATGAATTGGGTGCGGCACGAAACTTTAGGACCTGTCTGGAGTCAGCTCTTCCCAGGGGGACCGCCCCCTATCTTGTTGGCAGCCTCAGCCGGGGCCTGCTTCTTCGGTGTTAATTTTTCTTCCCCGTTATGATGACCAGATGCACTATTTTCTAAATAACAAATTTTTAATCCAAAAAAAGGAAAAATAATCTTTTTTTCTGTCTTATCTACTGTATTGACTACCATATTATCGCTGGTGAGGATATTCTAACAATGAGTTGTCTAAAGATGAATGGTGTGGCCAGATAGCTGACAAATGACACTATGAAGTGTCATTTTCATCTACATGAAAGCCCCTTATCACCCACCGAAATACTTACGGATGAGAGGATATGATGTCTGAGTTTGCTTCAGAACAATCCAGTGAGGCAGAAGAAACCCAGAAGGATAGGTACGACAGAACGAGCCGTGGGTTGACCCCATGTTGAGCCCCAGGGAGGCACACTGCAAGTCTAATCACAGTAATTCTCAAAAGCTGGCCTGCGTCGTAATGATCAGAAAGGCTGTTAGAACATAGGCAGCTAGCCCCCCAATCACATTCTGATTCAGGAGGTCTGGGGTGGGGCAGGAAGAGGTGCACTTCTAGCAAGGGCTCAGGGGATGCTAATGCTGTCGGCCGAGGAACCCCTCCCTGAGAACCGTGGTGTTGTATTGTTTTAGGCTGGGGTCTAACCAGGAGGGCACAACAGAACAAAATGGAGCAGAAGGAGTCTCTGCTTCTGCCTGCTCACACTCTCAAACAACAGAAAAAAGAGAGAGAGAGAGAGAAACAACAGGAAAAGCACTGAACCATCAACTCAATTCAAATTGGACTGAGTTTGGGAAAAATTAATGTTGGTTTTTCTCATTTACTTTGAACCTATGTCCATATAATTATTACAGCGTGTCTAGCTTCTCAACTGGTTTGGGACTGTGCCATCAAGCAATATCAACAAGCAGGATTTCTAACTGTTCTTGAATACCAGAGCTGGAGTTGGGCTGTGATTTACGCAGATGAACAGCACCACTTCCCTGAGACATGGGCTGGGTTGAAAATGTGCAATCAGAAATCTTCCTTCACCCTTCAAATGGGCCTGGTTCCAGAAGATGGGTATGCAGTTTTCTAGGTCTCATTGGACCCAAAGGCATCAGATGATGAGGAAAGAAAATTTCCAGCTGGAGATTGGATGGTCCCCAGAAGGACACCAGGAGTTTTGGCCTAATTTTAGTTCATTTAAAAACCATTTGGCAGACAATTACTGTCAGCCAACCATTGGACAATACATTCTGGGATATGCCCAAATAAATTCCACAGAATTGCCCTTGACCTTGAAGATCTTATATTATTTTGAACGGTAGACATGTAAGCAAATAATTATAATGCAAAATTAATACTTACATCATAAAAAAAGAATAAGAATTCTTTGGAAACCTAGACGGATGAGCTGCTCATTTTTGACTGGGGGGGGGCGGGAAGAGGTGAAGCGAACTTCCCATTGGAAGGTAGTCCAACTAATTCTTGAGCCATGAGCACCTGTGTATTGGGCAACAAGGGTGAAAGGCACAACTGGAGAGAAAATAGCACAAGAAGGTACAGGAAAATAACAGTCAATAAAGAGTAATTGGAGAGGACTCAAGTATAGGCAGTGTAGGAGGGGCTGGTGATTAGTGGGGAAGATGTATTTGTTTGGCATGCCCTCTCTATTATGACGATAAGTTGATACTCCACCTTGGGGACAATCCATGTTTTTAGGCATGGAGAAACAGTACAGAACTGAATTTCAAACCAATGTGGTGCGCAGTGGGTCAGACAGTGGAGAGGGGTGTGTGCGTTTGTAGACCAGGCAGTGAGTTGAGGAGGCTCTGAGTTCAGGCAGAGATGATGACAATCTGGTCTAGATCCTAGTAGTTCAGAATAGGTGCCTAAGTGGCCCATGGTGAATGTGTTGGTGTAGGTTACTATGTGCGCATGTGTAAAGTTTGGGATCTACAAAACGCCAAGTAACTTTATAAATATAGACACATATAGAAGTTATACATATATATTTAATTTATACATTTACTTATAAACTGATGTATGTGAGTTTATTATATGGAGAGAAGAAAGAAAGGGAGAGAAGGAGGGAGGAAGGAAGGAAGGAAAAATACTTTTTTGCGTGCAAAAAAACAGAAAAGAGAAAGTCAAGTTTGTCATCAGGGAAAGAAACTTACAGGGACTTCTAGTAAGATGCAGCTGCTCCATGGCTGCTGGAGAGGGTTCCTGATTTATAACATAGGCCAGGGCATGTATATGTTTGTGCGGAGTGGGTTTATGAAAAGTAATAATGGAAAAAAGGATAAATGCGGTATAATTTCTAAGACAGTGAATACCACAAATGAGTCATAAACTGGGATTTCACGTTGTCTTCCAATAGTGTCCACATAATCAGCCTATTCACGTACACAAAAAGAGCACATGGCATATTCCAAAACGACGCAGGACTGGCTCCAAGCTCTGAAGACGGATGCTGAGGCTTACGTCCCGTGCCATCCCTGCACCACAGACAAAGGTGCCACCCTGTGCACTCAGCCCGTGACAAGATGAGGCACTGGGACACCGGCAATCATAGCATATCTTATCTCTTTCCTTCCCTGTACATTGCCCACTGTTCAGGCCTTTGCTGCGACAGGGAATGCCACTGCCATGTGAAGTGAATACCCAGTGCCCTGCACGCAGGAGTGGGTGAAGGCTAAACAGGTCTATTGTTCTTACACAGAATTGTCTCCTTGTGCAGGATGAGACTGAAGATACAAAAATAGCTTTCATGTCTAGAGTGCTATGCATCTTAAAGTGCATTCCACATTTTGCAGACTATATATAGGCTCACTTCATTACCCAGCCCCATAAAATACAGCCGGAGCAGGGGCAGGCACAGGCCAGATGTTTGACAATGGTTTGATAACAGAGGGAAGAATAAGTTTGATGGGATTCAGATAACAGGAAATGGGATGTGGGGCACTAGGTAAAACGTTACCATTTGTTCAGTGTTATGTACAGAGTGCCTAAGCCGACCAGGGCAAGAACTGGGGCACCGCTGGGACCTGGAGAAGCATCTAGATGGATGCACAATCAGACAGAGTTGATGGTCAAGTCTGATTCATGTTAAGATTGAGTTACAATACAAGGTGCCATGGTCCTTATTGCTCTAAAGGGGTCTTTACAATGAGCCACCCTGGCACCGGCATTTTCACAGTTTAATAACAGATTTGCATCCAGGGCAGTTGTGAATGTACAGGGAAGAAAAGTTGTGCTGGAACCCGGAATCCAAGCTGGATAGGGGGCATGGTTCTGGGGGAAATTAGGAGCGAAGAGAGAGTTCGAGGTGACCACATTGGGGCAAGACCAAGGGCACTCGGCTTAGGATGAACGTGAACCAGTTTGGGAAGAAGTTGTAACCAGTGAGAGCAGAGGGGCACACGCAGATCCCAGGATCCTGAGACTGGACCCCAATGGCCCCTAACACTGGGAACATTGGGAAAGTGCTTCCAAATCCCTCTAGGCTGAGCCACGTGCCCTCTGGAGAGGAGACAGTAGGGTTTTTTCAGATTGGGAGGGATCCCAGAGATCCCCTGTCTTCAACCGGTCACTGTTATAGATGATGAAAGATATGCCTAGCGTCATTAAGTGTCTACCAAAGCGGAAGTGCCCAGGCCAGAGCCAGCCCAGGTGAAAAGGCTTGCCATGACCCCTCAGTCAGGCCTGGCCGGGGGTGGTTCAGTGCTGCGGGCTCGCCCTGCCCTTTGGGGAGACGTTTTTTAAAGCTGGCTCCACAGCTGACCACAGTGAACCCGGGTGAAAGTCTGCAATCGCCTGCACTGATGTGAGCAGCAATGTGGTTCAGAGAAATGAGAAAGAAATAGGCTGGAAGATTGTGACTGCCCGGGTCAAGCAGGCTGCCACTCGAGGAGGGCGCCCGAAGACCCTCTGGCCTCGGGACGCATATGGAGTTTCAAGCCCTTATTAACTTACCCTGAACTCCCAGGAGGGGCCTGTTCAAAATGTGTTTAAATCCCTGGACAAGGGGCTTTTAACCAGTGCTGGCAGGATATATGAAACAAAGGAGGAAGTGGAGGAAGGAAGGAAGGGAGGGAGGTAGGGGGAAAGAAAGAAAAAGGAAGAAAGAAAGAGAGAGAGGGAGAGGAAGGGAGGGAGGGAGGGAGGGGGAAAGAAAGAAAAAGGAAGGAAGGAAGGAAGGAAGGAAGGAAGGAAGGAAGGAAGAAAGAAAGAAAGAAAGAAAGAAAGAAAGAAAGAAAGAAAGAAAGAAAGAAAGAGAGAAAGAAAGAAAAGAAAAAGAGAAAAGAGGGAGGCAGGAAGGAAATGCGGTTCACAATGTGTCTGTGCAACAAATATTGTGATGAGCCATTAAACAGGAAAATCTCCGCTCGTGACCAGTGCCCACAGCCTACAGCAGCCTCGCCCTCGCCTTATCTGCGGAAACGCACCTCGCACACCCAGGCGGGCAGTGGGGGGGGGGCAGTAGCCCCCTGAGCCCGGCAGGCCGCAGAAACACCGGCTGGAGGCTGGGCCTGTGCTGCCTCTCAGCACCTTCCTGCTGGGCCTCCAGTAGGTGGATTCAACCTGACAGGTGACCTCCGGGGCAATTTCTGTCTTATTAAAAAGCCAAATGAGATGTTTCGTCATTTTATTTTCCATGTATACACCTGTGTATACTTCTCCACAGCCCGAGGACAAACTTTCCAAAAACAGGAAGTTATGTATTCATTCCACATGTCTTCATTAAGTACCCAAACAGGCCTTGAAGCCAATCAAGGGAATAAGAAATGTTACCAACAATGCATAAACAGTCGAAAGGAAGGTCACTCGAAAGTCGTGGTGCAGCGGGGTCCGTATGGTCTGCCTGAACTTGGGCCTGCTCAGGGCACTGAAGAGTAGGATCCCACACTCTTCCGTCTGCCCCAGACCTCAGAAGACTCCGGGGCAAGCACGCTGCCAGGAGAGCAGGGCCGGGAGCTGTCTGTTGGAGACTGCGCCTCTGAAACTTCTTGTCTGGCCAGCAGCAGCATCTGGAGCCCGCCCTCCCTCGCTTGGCGATGGAGCTCCTGCTCGCCGGCGTTGCTGGGATGGGGGTCGGGATGGGGGGTGGGGTGGGGAGGCGGGGTCAAAGGACACTTGGCACAGAAGGCCTGGAGAACGGAAGAGCGCGGCTGGCGGCTGATGAACTGAGCCTCCTGGGCTGCACTCCAGGAGAAAGGCTGGAGAGAATGCCACCTGCTGGTGAAGGACCCCGGCTTGCAGGATGGGCGCGACGGAGACCGGGAGCCTGGATGTAGAGAGAAGAAAAATTCGGGCGGTTATCCAAGTTGCCGGTTTTCCGCTGTCTCTTTAGGGCTGCCACCTCCACGGACCTGCCCAGAGCCCCGGTGTCCCGCGCCACGCTCCGGACACGGGTGTTCCCTCCAAGAGTGAAGGGTCTCCCCCCTTCTCCCCACTGCCCTTCCTTTCCCCGCTGCCCCTCCTCTCCCCTCCTCCCCCCGCCCTCCCCTCCTCCCCATTCCTTCCAATCCCCTACGGCCCCCTCCCCACGCGCTCCGAGGCCTGGGAGTCTCGCTCCACCCCATCAGGTGGAGCCGTCCCCTCCGCGCCGGGAACTGCGCGCAGGCACCTTGCAGCGCCAGGAGGTTAACCGAGCCCCCGGAGGAGGTGAGGCCGGGACCAGCCGGGCGGAGATGGCGGGGCCACCGTCGAGGCTGGCGCCAGGGCTCGGCCGGCTGCGGGTCCTGCAGGTACCGCTGTCGTTCTCGCTGCCCCACGTGGTGGCTGCCGAAGATTGCCGTGGTTTTTCCGGTCCTTTTAGAGCCCGGCAGCTCATCACTTAATCTAAGCTTTTACCTTTCCGCCGGAGACCGGAGGCCGTGGGGAGGGGTGGAGGGGGTGGAGAGGGAGGAGACGGGCGCAAGTCCAGCTGGCTGAGGGTCATGAGGTCAGTCTCAAGGACCAGTGGGAGACAGAGTCCAGGTGCTTCCCACTTCGGACTCCCACCAAGCCTCTCCTGTCCAAGAGGGAGAGTGTGGAGTGCGCACACGCTGTCCGTGGACCTGATTTTTCATGCACTGCCCAGTTCGCTGGCCTCCTCACTCTCGTTTTGTCCTATTTCCCTTGGGACCGAATTAAGCAAATCTGGACCCCAGGCCACTTAGGAATTAGCAACCCAAATTAAACAAGCTTAAAGGATAAATGTCAGAACATCAAATGTTGCTCTGTGAGGTACAGTCTGCATTCTGGATTAGAAGTCTCATTCTCTGTAAGGCTTGGCCTTGGGGCTTGTACCCCGATCTCTCATTTCTTTCCACCCCCCTAGAATAAATGGCAGTGACTACGGAAGTTGCTGCACTATACATGCCATGTTTTTACTCTTAAGATGTTGTTTGGCATATGTTGTTTGGAATGATTATCCATCGCCTGCACGTGTTTCTGCTTTGCCTCGTCAGTTGTATTGCACTGTCGGCTGTAACGAGTCCGTGGAAGGCCCTGCGGACAGTGCTCCTGAAATTTGTTTGCCAATTTGCCAATTTGATCTTTGATATCCTCTTAGTTTCTGTTGCCCTGTGTTTCTTCCCTGCCCCCCCCCAAAAAAAGTTCCCTTGCAAATTTCCATGTGATGTGTTTCACAGCCCCTAAGGGACGCAGCTAAATAAACTATGACATTAACAATGGCAGCGTGGACGCAGCAGACACCACTGCTGTGTCGGTCTTTGATGTGGACCACCAGGTGTCAGCGCTGACCGGCCCGCCCTCCTCCAGGTGCCCCCACTTCTCTCTTCCTTGTTCCTAAACACCCAGGGACACCTCCACGTGGGAACGTGGGGTTGGGATGTGCCTTGTAGTCAGCAAAGCCACCAAAGTATGTAACGCTGATGGAAGCAAGGCTAAGGTTTCCCAAAGGGCCTCTCTCCAAGTCCCAGGGACTGAAGAAAGAAATGATTGGTTTTTGTCATCGAATGAGACAAATCAAGACAGCATCTTTCATTTTCCTCTTTTTACTCATTACCTCCCTTTCTGTGTAATGCTGCATATGTTAGACAGTTTTGTAACTATCCTTATAGTTTACATGGTATGTGTACACCCTTCTGGAAAGGACTGAATTATGAGCTCCTGAAGGCACAGTCGATACCTATGATTTTATTTCCCCCCAATGCCCTGCTTATACCAGGCATATCTAAATGTCTACCAAATAAACAGACCTGGGTAAGTTCACTTTGATATCCTGGAAGAAACAAAGTTTGATCTGAATGTGGGTTTCATATAGGTAAAAGACCTGAGGGTTCTTAAGAGGCAGTCGCCTATGACCTTGGCCTCTCCTTCCACGTAGGATTCAAAGCACCTCTTGGAGCGAAGACACAGTGCACTCGGAGTGATGGAGTGCTTGCTGGAGGGGAGGCTGCAAATGCAAAGACAGGCTGCTCTCCTTTCCTTGGTAGGAGATGCACAAATCAGGGTAATAGGCATGTGTCACAAACCTACCTGGCTTCCCCCTAGTTCCTTCATTTTGTTTTTCTAGGAGCAGCACGCAGCATACTAAGGTCCACCGTTTAGGTTTTATTGCCTACCTACCCCTCCTAGGAAAGTCGCAAAAATGCCGGACTCTTCCCCAACTCTGGGACTCCCACTGCACACATGGGCCAGGTCCTTTCTGGGGGAAGATGCCCCTCTTCCCCCCCCTCTCCGTTTTCCTCTTTCAGCCCCATTTCCAGTCCGCTGGACGAGGGCTGGAGGTTATGCATGTTTCCCTGCGTGCACATGCATACGGTCCTTCTTAACTTCACTCCCATTAAACAACATTATATCGTGTGGACAAAAAAGTCACAGCTGCACTCGCTGCTGAAGATGCCTTTTGGTCACTAATGGTGACAAAAGCTGAATTTCCCCCTATTAGGGGGGGAGGGGAGAAAGAACAGAGCCCCCACCCCTATCCCCCCACCTCCGCTTTGCATAGATCTCCTTTTCCAAGTGTTTCCTCTTTAATTATGATCGGTTTCCCCTCCCTCTCCCCTCCCCAGCTCCAGTGAAAGGAGCCCTTCTGTCACTGGTCCCTCGCTCGCTCGCTGGCTGGCGGTGGGAGGAGCCCGGAGGAAGCCGTGCGCCCGGGAGGCCGAGAGCGGAGATGGATCTGCTCCGAGAGGGGACGCTGCTGAAGACCCCGGCTTCCCGAGGCGGCTAGAGAACAGCCCCTTGTGCCGACTGGCTGCGGAGACCGGAGGCGCAAGAGCCGGAGGCGCAAGAGCCGGAGGCCGCGGGGACCTCGGGACAGACCGCTGGTGGGCGACCCGGCGAGGACCGCGGCGCAGGCTGAGCCCCGTGAGCCGAGGAGGGGAAACTCATTGCGAGCCCAAGTTGCCCGCCGGCTCGCCCTCGCCGCGCCGAGGAATGAAACCTTCCCAGCTCCACCTGCTCCTCGTCTGCTTCTTCCTCTTCAGTCAAGGTAGGACCCAGGCCGCCGCCGGAGTTGCAGGGAAAGTGGGTGCTGCCTGGGCGCGGGAGGCAAGGAGCGGTAGGCGGGAGGGTTCGGAAACTCGGCTGATGGATGCGCCTCTCTGGCCCGGTGGAGAGGCACTGGCATCGCTCCTTTGCCTTTGAAAATGCAACAAAATGGTACTGTTTATTTTCCTTTGGAAGGAAGGGGTATGGGGGCGGGGAGTGACTTTCTCCTCTCACTTGTCAACATCCAGCTTAAACTCTCCAATGCAAATGAGTCCTTTATGCCCCCGGTATGTTAATGAGGCAGTGTCTGTGTGGATGTGCGCCTTGAACTTCTGGGCACCTCCTCTCCTTCAGACCCCGGCTGGAGACGGAGCGAGTGGGGAAGGAGAGCTTTGTTTAGGTGGATTTTGAGCTCGAAAAAGGTCTGACTTGCCTGAGTGTGTTCAAAAGCGAGTGTGCGCGGCGCTCGTTTGCAGAAGGGGCTGCAATTACCGAATGTACCGTGGGGGTAATTGGCAGGGCCGGGGAACAGCTTGTGAAGAGTTTCGTTGAATGGAATCGAGTTCTCTGAGTAAGACTGAATCCTGAGTTCTCCTCAGCATTCGATTCAGGGCATAAAATGGAATTTCGCCCCTGGTGCCGATTGTTTCGTGTCTGCAGCCTAGCAGGAGCAGAGGAGCTGGTGAGCGTTCAGAAAAGAACTTTGCCACCTCTGGGCTCCCTGCCACAAGGCGGGTCAGGCTGGGAGGGGCAGAGGGGGGAGGAGGGTTTGGGAGAGGGATCCTGAGTGCCCACTTAGCCAAATGCATCAAGAGTCACCTGTGGAATGGAGTTCAAAGGGGACGAGTAAATGGACGGCTGCCCAGCGTTTCAGCACGCTAGTGCTGCTCCCATCGGCCGCCGCAGCGTCCAGGCAGCCAGCGCAGCTCTGAGAGTGACGGGACTCTCAGAAAAACCCACAACAGAGCAGGTCCATCTGTTGATTAAATGAAGGGTAAAAGTTTTTGAGAACGCAGAGCACCACCCTCGGTGGCTGGCTTTGCAAGCAAACAGCGTGTCTCCCCTCTCTGCCCCTGTCAGGGAGAAGCCAGTGCAGGCAGAATCCCAGCCTCCTCCCTCACCTCTTCCGATGCAGACTTCCCCTCCTCCTGTGTTGCTTATGGCCGTCCTGATGAAACCTGGGGGGCGCTTCCCCCTGTGACCATGTTGTGCCCCTGTCTGTGTATCATCACAGTGTGCACACACACGCTCGTGTATTCACAGGACTGTGTGCGCCTCGCAAGGGCTCCCACAGCAGCAGGAAGATAAATTGCTTTCCCCGGAGTTTTCAGGCTGAATGAATAAGAGGGATCTCAGAACACTGGTAGAAACCATTTGTGAGACTACGTTCTGTCTCGGATGTGTGCACGCTTGCTTACAGGCACACGTCTGCACCACTGTACACACACACACACACACACTCACTCTCATTCTCCTGTGCGTCTTCCCAGTTCACTCAGGAAGTTGCATGTGGGACCCCTGAAGGGAGGATCCAGCTGCCCTCCCCACCCCCGCACAAAGTTCATGGGACCGGGACCGTTTTAATCGGTGGTTTGTGTTCGTCGGCGGCACATCAACACAATTATTCTCTAGATTGGCATGAGAAGTCCGTAGGTGTCTAAGTGCCTCTCCGGCTGTCTGCTGTCTGATTCATCCAAGCATCTTCTGCTTTGCTTATTCCTTTCTTAGTACACAGCTATTTCTTGACGACCTCGTTTGAATCTTTCAATATTTACCTATGGAGGTGAAATGTCTGCTTCATCTACCCTTAGCCCTAAGAGCACTGGGAAGAAACCACAGGGTCATGGTCATGCAGTTCATAGTTCCTTGTTGCTCCTGAGTGCTCGGAGCTTGGCCAGCACTGCCACCCTATCAGATGGTAGACGCACAGGACACTACCACAGGCCTAGAGCAAGATGATGCCACCGAAGCGGACCCAGCCAAGCAGAATACCCCGCCCTACTGGATGCTGTAGGTCCCCCGTCTCTGAAATAGACAGCAACTGACTACTGCCGGATGTTTTATGGACTTCATTGCAATAGAATACCTTTTGACTTGCTCTGCGTACGTTTAGTCTAATGTGGATGTTGTTTGCAGCATTGCGAATCCCCCAGAGCCATCTCTTTGACCCTCTGCACGTTTACGCTTAGCTCGTAGGCTGTGCCCCACCCCTACCCGGTGCCATGTAGTTGCCACTACGGGATGCGATGTATCTACTTTCAACGGGTCATCAGAGGACTAGCCCACAGGCTCTAGATGGCTCCGGCTGTCATCCTTCTCACTAAGGC
Source organism: Micronycteris hirsuta (assembly GCA_004026765.1). NCBI lineage: Eukaryota > Metazoa > Chordata > Mammalia > Chiroptera > Phyllostomidae > Micronycteris > Micronycteris hirsuta. Next base: position 32,252 of record PVJI01001033.1, read on the forward strand.
CACTTCCTTGTCACCCCCCTGCCCCCCACAGAGCCACCGTTCTGACCCCCACCTCCCACATGCTCTTGCATCCCGGGATGCTTTCCAAGGAAACGTGCAGAGACTCAGGGATGGCCTTCCACTTAGAGAAAACAAATGTCCAGGGTTCTATTTCGGGCCGTATCTGGCACTCTGGCGATACATCCATCTGCCGCCTGATGCCTCTCACAGTGGAAACCTGCATATCACCTTGGAGTTTCTGGAAACACGATGCTGAAGCTTCCTGCCCTCGCTTGCCTTAGTTCCCGTATGGGGGGGGAAGGTGCTCCAAACTGTGCTCGGATGACTTCCCAGGAGAACATGTAGGGAAACTCTCAAAGTCTGATTCACTCCTCCTTTCTTTCCGAATTTGTCAAATATTTATTCACCTTTCCTTTTTCCCCATAGCCCTTTGGAGAATGAAATTAAGGTATGAATGTATAATTAATTGCGCGATATGCTGCGCCCTTATTCTGTTAAAGCTTAGACTTTACTTGTAGAGGAAGATTGAGTATTTATTTATCTTTCCTAAGGTGGCAGTAGAAAGACCTGGTGGCATTCCTCCGTGTCGCCCCGGCCAAGGTGCCTGGGCCTGGCTCCTCACAGGGAGATGGGCTGCCGCCAGGAGCTGCCTGTGGATTTCCTCTTGCTGGGGAGGCCTCCTCCCTCTGCTGCCAGGACCACGTGCTCTGAACGGAGAGGGATAATGTCACAGCACAATTTGCCTCCCGCTGAGAAGAGGCCTGCTCTGCCCTGGGCTGAAAGGCATGGATTCTCTGGTCATCCACAAACTTAGAACTCACTCTGTTTGTTCCCTTTACCATTTCAGTTTGCCCACAACTCTTTCCGCTGGTGTCCTCCTTCCTCTTCAAGAACCAGCCCCTCCAGCCTGCCCTTCCACGGCTCCCTCTGCCCACTGATCTCAAGTTCGGGGAGTCTGGGGACAGGGCAGAGGCACCAGCGCCATGCCTCTTACTCAGGATGCTCTAGGAAAGACGCCGTCTGCCCCGCTCTCTGGTGGTTTGCTCTTGTGTGCCCAGTGTCCTGCCCTGCCTAGTGACTCTGTGGGTCTGCGAGCTCTAATTCTGGCGAGCCCCGATCTCTTGTCAGCTTTACCTGTGCACCATGCTGCTGTGGCATGTCGGGGTGAAAGGGAGAGGTTGCATTAAGTGTCAGCAACATCCCTGAGTTGGCAATTCGTCTGGGGTGTCTAAGAAAATCGCTCTCCTGACTTGCTTGCAGGAATCACCCAAAGGGGCTGTCAGATGTCCACTTGAGGGACGGAGGTTCTCGGTGACATGAATCTCTCAGGGAATAGAACATGAAGCAGACAGGAGGCTAAAATAGAGTGTGAGTGGAAGGAGTTGGCCAGGGGGAGGTGTGAGCCAAGGGAAGGATTGGAAGCATGGGAAGGAAGGAGCAATACAAGAGGCTCAACTTGCAGAAACTTCCTGCTCAGGGGGAGGGGTGGGAACGGGGAGATGAAAAGATAGCGTGAGCACCTCAAAGGCAGCCGACAGAACAGAGGGGATCCTAGGGGGCGCATGCTGGGAAGGCGTTAGCAAAGGACATTGGGAGTGAGCAACAACTTTGGAAACACTGATCCTCACCCAGAAATGTCATATAACAAAAGAAGAGGCAAGTAATAAGTCTGATGCTCTCTCCCTCCACCCCACACTCCAAGTGGTATGACATCTTGTCTAAAGGAGAAAGAATCACTGCTTTTGTGCTGGGAGGTCAATGCCCGGCTGCCGAGGGTGTGGGACCACTTCTTTCACAGATTTGCTGGGTGAGAGAAACTGGGACATGTCTGCGGGGCACGGAGGTGGCCACAGTGTCTGCTGCCCAGCAGGGAATTCTCAGTTGCCAGCCAGACGAATTGCAGAGGGAAGAGAAACTCCCCAGGGGTCGAGGGGCGTGGGGTGGGGCTAACACCTTCACACAGCACTTAGAGGACAGAGCGGGGCCTCCCTCCCGGGGTACAAAGGCAGATCTGGCTGGGAGCGTGGCAGCAGAGAGCTGGGCACCGGACCAAGGAGCAGCTCAGCCGGGTGCGCCTGTGCTGGGGGGAGCCAGGGCCAGCGGGAGTCAGGGTGGAGCAGGGGATGGGGCCCGAAGATGCCATTTTTCTCTTTTGTTCAGCCCAGTGGGGGTGACTTAGGAAGCTTTATATTGCAGACCCAAAAAAAGCCCATGAATAATCCAGAGTGAATTCAAGAGATTTCAATAGCAAAATAATAACAATACTAATGATACCTTTGATTTACAGGGTACTTTTCTTCCAAGGAGATAAAAAGATAAACTGTTTTGGAAACATGACCAAGGAAAAGAAAATCGCTTGTGATGGAGGAGTCGGGAGGAGGGCCAGGCGCACTCACTGTGGGGCCCTGATGTGAGTGCGGGTGGAGAGGGGGTCCCGTGGTCCTCGGGCACCATTTTTCATCTACAGTTCTTCTCCTTGCAAGATGTTGAGAGGACTTTTGGAGGAAAAACCAGTGCGGGCATTTTAATCAGGGCCCACCTAAAAACTGAGGCACTGGATTCCCCCTGCATGTGCCTGGGCCCAGCCAGGGACACCCTAATTCAGTACTGCAGAGGGTCAGTGAGATCTCAGATCTCCAGCTTAATCAGACTCGGACTCTCTCTCCACTCCAGCAACCGCGACTTGAACGGTGGTGCTCGCAGCAGGCGAGCCGGGGCCCAGCCTTCCCTCAAGGCCGGTGGACACCCGGGCATACTCACAGAGCAGGGCCGGCCGCAGTGGCCGCTCTGGGGGGAGCCTCTTCCCTCGGGTTCCGTAGTCCCCACTGCCATCCATGCGGGAGAGAGGCGAAACGCCAGCCAGGGCCCAGGGCCCAGGGCCCGATTTCTAGTGGCGACGCCCTGTGTTCCAAATAGAATGGGATTTGATCTCCAGTTAGGGGACGACGCAGGGGCCACTGCATGGAGGCCCAGCGTGGGTCCCTGTGTCGTGGTGTGCCGTTTCCTTTCCCCCAGTTGGGCGGGCGCCGGACGAGGAGATGGGCTCCTCACAGCACGTGGGGAACTTCCGCCACCGCAGGAGCGAGGGATCCCACGCCGTGCGTCTTGCCTTCTCCTCCTCTCCGAGTGGTAGAAATGAGTATTCTGGCGGTATACATCTCGAAGTCAGTAAATGTCAATATTGGAGGAGTGTTTTCTTCCTATCACTGCAATTTAGCATAAGCTGCTTGGAAACAAATGTCTTCCGTAAGCACACAGTCAACGCCACTGTGAGGATTAAATAAATGTCAGCCTTCTCTCCATCCACGGGTAACAAGGGAGAGCCGTGGAAATCGTGGCCATCGAGGGTGTGTCCCGGGTCTGGCAGAGTGCTTCCATGGCAGCCCTGGCCGGGGGAGGGGCGTGGAGGTGGGAGGTGGGCACGCCCTGTCCTCCTTCCTGGACATAAAGGCAAGGGAGTAGCCCAGTGTAGACACCTGCCGCATGCCGTGAGGCTTTTTGGGCATCTAGAGGCCTTACCACGCCTACCCCAGGCCTCCTTCCCTCGGTGACCCCGCCCTACACCCCCCCCACACTTAACTGCTGACGTGTAGCGATGTCCAGAACTTAGAATGCATCGGCTGTTCTACTCACAGGGGACGTGGGCTCTCGTTCTAACCTTCCACCTGGCATAAGCGGAAGAAAAGGTGAAGCAGGTTTATCTGAGGCCGTTTTTTTGACGTGGAAGCAAACACTTCGGTGGCATACGTCTGTCACATCGGAGAGTGCGTGCATGTCAAGTTGAGCCATCGAGGGCGCCCGCCCGTGTGGCCTGCGTTCATTGGACAGTTGTTGCAAGTTCATATCCTTTCTGACTGAGGCCTAGAAGACAGGAATGTGATAATGGATACAAAGCTGCAGCAGTGAAAACGCAATATAACTTCCACCATTCGGCCCTTGTCCCCCCAGGTGCTTCATAGGCGCTGGTGTCTCGAAGGGCCACATTTATTACCCCTCCCTTGGTGATCCAATAGCATTTTATGGCACCGAAGCCCAGCCCGTGGCCGCTCAGCCAGCGCTCATTGAGGGCCTCTGTGTAGTAGGCACTGTGCCAGGGGCTTGGGAGGCAAAGATGCCCGAGACCGCATTTCTGTGCCGGAGGCGCTCTGAGCCCGGTCCGTGGGCAGACACGTTGAGTCCTGGTTACCATACGCTCAAAGCGGTCAGAGTGTGCAGAGAGCAGCTGGGGTGGGTGAGGGCAGGAGGGAAGGCCGCCCCAGGAGGCGACTGGGCTTTAAAAGATGTCTAGGAGTGAGTCCTCCTGACGAGGCATAAACAGTGTTTCGGGCCGTCCCTCAGAATGTGTGCAAAGGCAAGAAGACAGGACAGAATGTGACATGTGTAGAAGTAGTGGGGCCCGGGGTGCCGGGAACGTCAGTGTATTGAAGGGAATCTGAGAGGAAGCTTGGGCAGAGAAGGATCAGCTTGTGAAAGGGGGTGGATGCGCCACTAAAAGTTTTGAGGATGGATTATCAGCATTAAGCCTTCTTGTTAGAAACATTTGTAGTAGCTCATGTGTGTATTCCTCTGTATACCATGAGTCCATGGGCCCCCTCCCCTGCAAAAGAAGGGTCAATGTGTCGTTTATTCTTCTTGGGATTTTTCTGTGTCTCACGTGTAAATTTGCATGGAAATAGACTCGATCTTTCCAGCTCATCTTCCTTCATGGCTTTTATATAGAGGATGGACCAGGGAGCAAGAGAGCAAGTATGGAAAATCTGACCTTAACTATGTTCTGGAGGGAAGGCAGAGAAGGGGAGTGGGCAGACGTGTCCTTAAGAGTGATGTATTGGACGAGAACACGCAGCACACGGCAGCAGGCATGGCCGAGTCCACACTGGGCCGTTAGTCCAGGGCCATCACTGAGAAACGGGATTTGCCAGTTTCTAGGGCCCCCGAAAGACGAGCCAGTAATGGAGGCAGCCTAGCGCTGCAGATGGATGGGAGACCAGGGAAAGAGGCCAGGCCAAGGATGAGGCAAGCAAGAGGTGCCGAGGGACACTTTGCTGATGATTTCTTTTCTGTTCTCAAGAGGAAGCTAAGCGATACTGGCTTTGGGGAAAACGCGGTTCCAAGCTAAGTGGTTCTTCTGCTCAAATGTTAGACGTGTTTACAGGTCTCCGGTGCCAAGTAGCCTTTCATTCCCGAGTAAAGGACATTGTCGGCTGTCCCCATGTGTCCCACTCTCTGGCCTGTCTTCATTTCCCCAGCGAGACCAGCTCAGTCGTGAAGCAAAACCCTCCACGGCTCTGCAAGAAATAGACAGCGACGTTTCCCAGTGTTTAACTCCAGTGTCTGAGGCTGGCCCACCAGGCAGTCTCCCTTTGGGGACAAACTAACCATGGAATTCAGACTGTCAAGAATGGAAGAGTCAGTCACTAAGAAATGGACTGGAGAGTAGAGTAGATGACATCCAAGTCCTCTCTGTTCTAAGATTTCCTAAATATTACCTATCAGCAACAAGCTATTTATTGCGGGTGATCAGTTCCTGGGCGGCAGATGACATGTAATAACTCTTTGTCCAGCACGTTTTCGTCTAGGTGCCAGGCACTTCCTTCTGCTCGTCATTGGTCATGGTGGCGGCAATAGTATGTTCTTACCATGATGGTAATTAGCAACATGTCAAGCTTCACAAGTTGCAGCGGACCTCTCCCCGGCCCCCCTTCTTCATTCCATCACCGTGAAGTGAAGGCTCTCCTCTCTGCCAGCCCTCGGAGAGGTTCTGCTCCCTGACCGCGGTCAGTCTCACTGTGGTTCACTTTCCGTGTGCCGGGTGCTTCCCCAAGGCTGGGCGGCCCGGCTGCAGCAAACCTCCCACACTGAGAGCACGGGGGCAGAGCCTGCGCTGAGGCATGGCTGAGCCGTGCGCTTATAACTTGTGGAAGTCCTCAGAGTCTAGGCAGAGAAGAGGGATTCAGGGGTTCCGGGTGAAAATTGGGGAGCTGACCCTTGGAACAGGGGCCCTGCATCATAGCTCTCTCTTGTCTTCATTCCAGACTCTTTCTGGATTGGTTCCTTCATCTTTCAGGTATCAGCTTTCCCTGGAGGGTACAAGGTTTCCAGGCCACTCCCGCCTGGGGGAATGACAGGCCAGCCTTCTGGGCTGAACAGCGAAAAGCACACGTGGCTTTGGTAGCTCCTTTTGTGACTGTTCTGAAGGAAGAGGGGAAAAAGCAAAGGTAGGGATTTTTCTTCTCTTAATTGGTGGATGAAATACCGTTTCTTTCTTGCCCCCGGTGCCTCGCGCACTGCTCCGCACTCGGGATGCCGTGAATAAATACCGAAGTGCTGGGGTGAAGCGTGAGGAATAATGAAAGGAGGCGGTTCTGACATTACCACTCGAGAGGCTGCGAGGGCCCCCGCCGGAGGGCAGGCGAAAGCAGCAGGCTATGAAGAGTGGGGTCTTGCCCTGTAGGGGGTGGCTGCTCTCTGAGTGAGGCCTTGAGTGACCATCGGGTCGCCAGGAACGCTGCCAAGGGAAACATCCTCCGGCAAGCCGCCCACTCCTCGGCTTCCGCAAGAAGCAGGCACGTCCTTCTGTTCCTCAATGCGTGTCAGTTCCCATTTCCATCATTCACCTGCAAATGTCACAGGTGACTCGGCTCTGGTGCTATGTGACAGTCCACCTGTCACCCTTGGCAATGCTGGGAGCTATGACAGCGTCAGAGTGTCGTGGGGCCCGGTGGCTCATCATGCAGGCATTCAGGAGACCCACCCAGAGCACCGCAGGAGAAGCAGCTCCCGCTCTTCCTGCCTCAATGCCTTGGTGACAGAAGAAGAGAAACTGCCAATTAATCTGCAGGTGGCTTTGTTCGCCAGGTCCTAGGACCCACACTTCCCACACATCCTCACTTAAGGACGCTGGGGTCTACCCCACATTCATAGGGAGTCCCATTGCATCAGGGACTCCAGGACCTTGCACCGTGTAAGGGACGACTAGGGACCGAGGGCCTGTTTTTTTCTCGAGACCACAGCAGCTGGCAGAATGATTTCAGAGAGGAAACCAGGGGAACACTGCGATTCCTACATCTGCCTGATGGTGGCAGCAGCAGCGCTTGCAAAGCCAGGCGTAAGCTGCCAGCCGGAGGCCCAGGAAGGGAAATGGGCTCTCTAGTGTGTGCCTGGGCCTTTCTCTACCTGGGACAGTGGGGCTGGATCACCTGAGCATGAGGCAGGGGGCAAGGAAGGCAGCAGCAAGCTTTTTGAATGCCTCGGTTCCTTTCTCCTCATTTTGAAGGATGTGAGGGCAGAGTGCCAAGAGGTAGGTTGGTCTGCTTACAAATGCTTCCGGGGCTTGGGCCAGCTACAAAGAGAGTGAGTGAGAGACCTCAGCTAGCAGAGTGGGTTTTCCTGCAGTGAGGCGTTTCCCTGTGGTGATGTCTCTCCTGTGGGTGATGAAGCAGGTGTCGACCCCAGGAGGGCAGCTGCCTGCAGCCAGGAGCCCCCCTTCCCTCCAGGGAGCCCACCCCTAGGCCTGGGCTCACTGCCCCTCCCAAGGTGTTTGCCCCTTTAAAATATTCCTGCTGTGGCTCCCCTCTCATGCTGAAAAAACTGATGCTAAAGCGACTCTTCATTCATTATTCCTGATCCCCCGCCCCCCTTGGCGAGCTGGAGAGGCGTTACTGCAGGGTCACCTCTGGACGGAAACAGGCACCATGACAAAAGTCTCCACAAGCCACAGCTGTGTGCTGGAAAGGGGACTTTTCCAGGCAAGGTAGCCAGATCCTGGGCAGGCGCCCACTGCCGGTGTCCCGCTCTCTGCCAGGGGAACATGCGGGAGTCCTCTGGGCTCCATCAGCTCCTCCGTCTCCCTTCATCCGCTCCAGAATGGCAGCTCACCGCCCTTTTCAGAAAGCCGGAGCGAAGGCACCAGGCTTAACCTCGGTGCAGCAGAAACTAGCACAGCGGAACGTGGAATGAAGGAAGGCTGAGGCCCCCGTCAGAGCAGTCCGCTTCTCGTCCTCACTCTGTGTGGCCAGAGCAGCTGGCAGACCTGCCGTTGACATGGCCTGAAGTCATCAGACATTGTCTGACTGTCCACTACTTTCCGGTCGCCCATGGGACTTGTAGGTAAGGTTCGCTCGAACCCGAGCAGCCTCCCACGTGTGACTCAGCATCACAGGCTCCTGCTGCTTTCTCTGAGCCCTAGTCCTCACACCGCCTGTCTTCCTGGGGGGGCGGGGGAGCCATGGAGTTGGGGAGAAGGGAGGGTCATTCTGTCCGTTTTACCAATAGTTCCCTTGGCAAGCGACAGGGGACATCTTGAGCAGCTGATATCAGAGAAGAAAACATTTATATAAAGTTTGAAAAGCCCTATCAGAAACTGCAGATTTGATGCTTCACCCATCAGAGAAGGAAAGTCGAACTGCGTAGTTTGAGAATTTCCTAAAAATAATAGAGCTAGATCTCCCCACATACAGAATGCCATTCCAATGCGTAGGTGCCCTTGGCTTCGCCGGCTTCCTGGGCCCCTTTCGCAGTGCGACCCCTTAGTGCTCAGAGGTCCCTCCGTGGAAAGTTGCACAGGAAGAGGGGACGTGTGAGGGTGGAAAAGGATCAAAGCCTGCAGCGGTTTCCTTGTGTTTCTCTCCACCATTGCGGCGCCTGTGGCTGCTGCATTGGAGCCGGCCGTGGTGGATGGAGCTTGACTGGGGCCTGGGGCCAAGTCCCCTGCTGAGCTTGGCAGGTCATCCCTATTCAGTCCTCATAGTGGCCAGACCAAGCAGGACTGGCATACTCGTTTGCAGATGAGAATTCCTGAGGTTTAGGTTTCGTGACTTGCCTGAAGGTCACACCACAGGTGACAGAGCTGCCACCCAAATGCTCCTGCACAGACACCATGCCCCTTGCTGCCCATCCCTTCAGAAGGAATTTGGTCACACAGGTGCCATGACAGCTATGTGATTTTCAGGAAGCCACAGAAACCCCTGTCCGGGCCTGTGGCCCTCCTCCTTCATAACTGGTAGGGCAGGGGAAGAAGAGCTGATAGAAATTAAAAAAAAAAAAATCTCTCCTAACACAGAAGTATGAATAAGAATCTGAGAAGCTTTGCTACTGGCTAGTGACTGCTCTTTTATTTCTTTTCTTTTGTTTCTTCTCTTTCCTTGTTTTCTTTTTTAAAATTCTTACCTGTAGTGGTTGCTGTTTCTCTTTTTTTTTTTTCATCTTTACCCTAGGATATTTTGATTGATGAGAGAGAGAGAGAGGAGAGAGAAGCATCAATGTGAGAAAGAAACATCGGCCTGTTGCCTCCTGCACACCCCGACTGGGGATCAAACCTGCAACCTTTCAGCGTACAATGCTCCAGCCCGCCCCCCACACCCCACCCCCCCCGGCCTGGGCTCATGACTGCTGTTTTCCTCCAGAACCCAGCTCCAGAGTAGCTTAACATTTCAAAAGCCAAGTGCTGATTTCCTAACAAGAATCCATTACCTCCTAACTTTCCTGCAGTGGATTAAAAAAATAAGTTGAAGCCCATTCTGCTTGGGGAGAGGTTAGCGCGGTGTTAGCTGCCGCTGTAAGAACAGAGCTTCTCGACAGGAGGAGGCATTCCAGGACATCAAACCCTCCTCTCCGTCAAGTCTAGAATAGTAAAAATGTCAGGAGACCACATGGTTCTGCAATGATTAATAGCAGTCGTTAGGGAGAAATGAAAAGACTCTCGGAATATAGAAGAGTGTGAATGCCGTTCAGCCCCCGACACTCCTCACTTTGGCTCCAGCTGGTCCATCTTCACTTGTGTCAGAAATCATTTCTGAAGATGGCACCTACCTACCTGGGCCGTGCTTAAATCATCATATTGCTTTAAGGTGGTCACGTAGGATAAACTAGCAAAACATAAATGTTCTTTGAAGTTTTCAAAGCTCCTTTAGATGGGATCAGGAATACAGAGGAAGTGTGCGAGGCAGACAGATCGCCACGTGGAAGATACACACACTTCCTTCCTTTTCATTCCTCAGCCAAGCCCTGGAGGGGAACACACGACCACAGCAGCGCCCTGTCCACTGGTGCCCAGGCTCCACATCCACGTGGGGGCCGTCTCTCTGGGCATGAGCTTCACACGGGGTTCTCTCTCCATCAGAGCAGGGCAGTGGCGTTCACCAATAGAATCCATGCTTTCTAGGAGAACACAAGTCAAGTGCTGAGCTGATCAGAATCAGGAAGTACCTTCCAGAGAAGCATACTACTTCCCCTACCCCATCTCCTGCTGGTCCTAATGTGAATCTGCATTTTCCTCTCATGATCAACAGTTGCTGACTTTCTAGGAGTCATACCATTGAACGCTTGCCCAGGAGAATAGAAACACGCATGCTACTGTATTTCCTACGTTCAATTGTCTTAGTTTTCTTTTCTTTTTCTTTTCTTTTCTGTTTTAATTTTCTTATGTGGTCTACCTTAAACATTGACATAGTCAGGGCCCAAATGTTTGTGTCTGTTTTGAAGGCTGTTGCAACCGTATGAACTGAAAAAGTATTTTCTAATGCAAATATAAAATAGCCTTTATACCAAGCCATCCTGCACTTTTAATTTGCCCGCCAGGCAGCAGTGCATGGGGCCTGAGGTCACAATTTCCCTCTCAGGAAATTTCAAGATGCTTTAAATAATGATGATGATGATGATAATAATGATAACAAGCTTCTGGGGGTGCATTCTCTGGCATGGGAATCTCCTGCATTCACTCTACCCCTCCCCCACCCTGCCATGGCCTCATTTCCATGGGAACAGTTGACCCTTGGACAGTGTGGGGGTGAGACACACGCCCCCCCCACGAAGGGAAAAATCAGAGTATAACTTTTGACTCCCCCCAAACCTAGCTGGCCCTGGGCATCCACAGGGCATCGGTTCAGGACCCACCGTAGACACCAAGCTGCACCGCCGCTCAAGCCCCTACGTGAAATGGCAGAGACTGGTGCACACAGCCGGCCCTCTGCATTCACAGACCCCCAGCCTGGGTCCGGAAGAGCACAGGTGCTTACTGAAAAGAATCCACGCACAGGTGGGCTCCCGCAGTTCTAACCCGTGTCATTGAAGGGGCAGCTCTACTGCCTACATTAATGGAGGCTGGGTGAGGGGTCCGCAGCTGTTTGCACCCCGAGGAGTTAGGGCGACTCATGGGAGCTGCCCCTAGAGTTTCACGTCATAGTGTCCTCGGGTGACGTGCGCAGTGAAAATGGATCGAGGAGTCACCGTGGGTCGCGAGCACAGGAAACCAAACGCACGAAGGTCAAGAACATACAGTTAGGAACAAAGCGGCTTTGCCAGTCTGTCACTGACGTCACCGGCTTCCTCACACCTGAGAAGCACCTGAGAGTCATTTCTTTCCCTGCGCCTCTCAGCCCTGCCCCAGCCCGGGAGATCCACGGGGTCGTCTGCACTTACAGGGAGGACGGTCGGTAGTGGAGAGAGACCGTGGGCTTTCTTCCCCCAGCACCTCGGAGTGCTTATTTCAAACTCAGCGCTGCACACCAGGGAGGCAAGGGTGCGTGAAGGATGGGTTTTCTGCTTTGCACAGTGAAGAGATTCAGAATGTGTGGAGTCAGGCACCCCAAGAATCCCTGTTCTGGTTTTTAAAAATCTTCAAGGTCAGTGCAATGACAGACACTGATATTCACTTCGTTGTGAACTGGGATCTGTTCGCTGCTTACTGGCATTTCATGTTTCGATTCATAAAGAAAGATATTCTCGTCAGGAGGCCTCTTTCTTCAACCCAAACCGCTGATGGGAAACCAGCTGCGGGAGCTGGTGAACACTGCAGCGGAGGAGGGAGAGCTGGAGGCGGAGCCGGCGCCCGATCCAAAGGCGAGACCCCCAGTGGCTGCTGGGTGCGCGTGTGCTCACTCCCAGGTGTCTGAGCGACGACTTGGTGATAGCGCAGAGGCAGAGGGAGTCCCCCACACAGGCGTCTGTGGCTGTCAGGCTAGCCAGGACAGACAGACAGATGAATGCAGGACGCAGACGTTTTAGTCTCCCAAAGATAGGACTAGAGGGTTCAGAGCAACGGCCTCAACTCTCCCGACCCAGATGGGCTACATGGAAGCGCACTCCCTACACTGAAGTTTCCATCTGTCATTGAGACGCTTCGACCGCTTAGCCGTGAGGGCGGCCGGAGGTGCCAGATTCCAGCACAGAGGTCTCTCTGTCATTGGACAGCTGTGCGTTCCTTTGATGGCGTCCCAACACCTGCGGGGTGAAGACCCTCAGGCTGGAGGTCTGGCTTCACCCACCCCTGCCCTTCACTCCAACCGGGCTGAGCTGCTGACCTCTGAGTGTGTTCTGCTCCCACATGGTCCCCCTCACCAGCTTTCTCACCTAACGTCGTCCTCCCTACCACGCTGGTCTGGCTGACTTCTGCCCTGAGGACCCGCTCCCTTTGCCTCCTGGAGGGGCTTTTCCTGACCTCTTGACCTCGCTCCTCACAAGCAAATTTAAGTGCCCTTTCCCCCTCCTTCCGTAGCCCTCTTTGGAAAACCCTTGTAGCACCTATCCCAGTATATACCCAAGTGGCTCTTCTGCCTGCCTTCCCTTCTAGATAGGAAACTTCTGGAAGGAGAGGGTGGGGTCCAGTGAACTGGTCTGTGCAGTTCCTCCGTTGGACCTGGGTGCATAGTCGGTGCATGACCAGTGTCTCTTACGCAGGGAAGGACTGGACCCCAGCAGGGATTCAGTGGCTCCGCCCTCTGCGCCCTGCATGCCACTCGCTAATGCATAAAAGTGCTCAATCAAAGAACAGGCTCTGCTTCTTACCGTCACTGCCTCTGGCAACCACAGTGCCTGTGAGCACCCAGGATTCCTCAGGGGTAAGGTGGCAATGAGTTCATCCCTCTCTGCGTTCATGTAGTACCTGGTGTTTCCAGAACCCTCACCTGTAGGATGATCACCTCTCACCCTCACTTTTAAAAATCAGGAAAATGAGACCAAGGTATGGTAAATGGCCTTTCTAAGGTCATGTATCTAGTAAGTGTCAAAGTTAAGAGGGAAACTCCGGAGTTCTGAATTCAAGCTCAGTGGTTCTTCTTTTTCCCCGGCCTTGCACACCCTCCCTGCCCCGCGTCTCCGGCTAGGTTCCTGCCCCCAAGGAGTATGGACTTGGAGGGTGCACCCCAGGGCGCATGATGGGTACGTGCACCTTGTACCGACAGGACAGCAACTTGGGAGGGGAGCGTGGGCAAGGCTCTGGTACTGATGCTGATCCCGGCCGAGGACCAAGGGCCTCTTCACAGAGGCTGGGGCGAAAGTGCTCCTGACTGGGGCTCTCTCCTAAGCGGGGCGTGACGGAGAGAGCGTAGTAGCTCCTTTATCGTGGGGACTTCCTATGGCGGCGGTGGCCTGGAAGCGCCTCCCAGAGCAGCCCTTCAGTGTTGTGTTGGCCCTGACCTTGCCGTGCGTCTGCCGTGAGGTGTCATTCTAGAACCTGCTGAGGGTCTGGAGCACCTACCACAACTTCTCTCCCTCCAGGTCTGTGAGGCAGGCCTCAGACTGGAGATCAGAAGGCCATTTGCTGTGTCCAGTGCCCATGGCACGCTGCTGGGCATGGCCCTTACATGCAGAAGGGACTCAGACCTCCTCTCCCGCCTGCCTCCCAAAGCTGTTACTATTGAAGGGTGTTCTGAATCGCAACGAGGGAGTCAAGCAGAGGTGAGGTGTCTGCAGCTGTCCCTCTCAGTGTCCCCAGGGGCATTGAGCTGGGGCCAGTACCCAAGGTCAGAGTAGGTCTGCTCAGCAGCCTCCGTCTCTTCGCGGCCACAGACTGCGTGGCTTCTGCAGGGATAGGCGAGGCCAGGCAGCCGCTCTCAGCAGGGTTCGCCAGGAAGCTTAAACTCAAGCGCCATAAAGTCTTCTGTTGATGAATTAAATTATTGCCTAGGCACCCAAAAGGGTGCTAGTTCTGTGCTCTCCTTGGGAGAAGGGACAATGTAGTCACTCCTATTCTTTCCCGGGTTCCCTGGTTTGGAAGAGGAACCTCAGCTGAGAAAGGAGATCTGGGCATAGTATTAGCTTCCTGTGGCTGGTGTAAAAATTCCCACAAACTTACAGTGCCCCAGGACACTAGAATACATTAGTGTTGTGTGATGCCACTGGAGGCCAGAAGTCTGAAATGAGCTTCCCCGGGCTGAAGTCCAGGTGTGGGCAGGGCTGGTTCTTCCCAGAGACTCCAGGGGACAGTCTGTTTCCTTGCCTCTTCCAGCTTCCAGAGACGGCCACCCGTTTTCCTCGGCTTGCGACTGCTTCCTTCCCCCGATCTCTTCCTTCTGCCTTCACGTCTACTACTACTGAAAGTGAACGTCCTCCTGCTTTTCCCTTAGAAGAGTTCTCTCTCTCTCTTTTTTTAAAAAGATTTTATTTATTTTTAGAGGGGAAGGGAGGGAGAAAAAGAAGGGAAACACTGGTGTGAGAGAGAACCATTGGTCGATTGCCTCTCATACGTGCCCCTCCCCACTGGAACCTGCACCCCAGGCGTATGCCCTGACCCAGAATCAAACCAGCGACCTTTCCCTTTGTGGGATGATGCTCAACCCACTGAGCCGCACCGTCCCGGCCCCCTTATAAGAGCTCTCGTGATGCCGTCAGACCTCATCCACGGTCATCTCCCATCTCAAGACCTTTTAACCTCACGACAGCCGCAAAGTACTTTTTGTCTATGAGGTAACATGTCGTGGGATAGGACAAGGACATCTTCGGGGTCATTATTCCGCGTGCCACGGGACCAGAGACAAAAGGGAGCCGGCAGGTCCTGCGTTCTGCACAGTGAAATGCAGACATTCCTCCCCCCTCCCTGTGTGAGAAATCTGTGCCTCCGTTGCCCTATGCATAAACTGGAGAGAATGATCTCCCTCCCACTTATATTTACAAAGACTTGGAGATGATCAAGTAAACGGTGCTGCGTAGGAAAATGGTTATTATTATATTATGCTATGACTTCATATCAATTAGGCTTACATTAATCAATGGAACTACTACTAGATGCAAGTATCATTGGGTCCCCTGGGGGAGAAACTAGGGGGAACACCCATTGGAGTCTGTAGTTAAACTTCACTACATGCTTCTTAATAGTGATTTACTTCGGCTTCATTAGCATGGAGTGTGGGAACGCGCCTTTGAAGCAGCACATAGCTCAGCCTCCTCCTGTCTTCGTCGTAACGGAAATGAAACAGAAAACGACGGTTGTGTAAGACAGAGCACAAGTGGGCACCGCGCTTTCTGTGTGTGATTTGCTGTAGGGGAAGAGGGTTATTGCCGGCGCTTTGATGTTCTCTCTTTGCCTCAGCGCCTGGTTGAGTTTCTGGCCTTTGATGGAGGATCCAGCCAGGAGGAGGCACAAGGGAGTGGGAACAAACAGTGTGTGGACGCGAAGGTGCGTTGCAGACTCAAGGATGAGTTTGTGCGTCTCGCCACGTGTTTTAGAGCACAGGAGGGTGTCTGTGATGATGGTATTAGACCCTGTAGGCCTTGAGATTCAGTTCTTGCACTTTAAAGGCTTTACGAAGTCTCCCTTAGGTTAGAGAACGTTTAAGAAATTAGGAAGCTTAGCCCATCTCTGCCCACCTGATGCATCAAGACTCCACAGAGAGTGGGGGCCAAAGTGACTGACCCTGTCCCAGCCCCCCTCTGGCCTCCAGAAGAGGCAAAATGTGAGACCCCCCCAGACGGGCCTCTGAGTCTGCCTCCACCCACACTCACCTCGAAAGCCCACTGCAGTTCTGCCTTGGAAGCCCAGGGAGAGACACAGGCAGGGGACAATGGTAGCATCTTTAAACAAGTGGTCATGAAATAAAATGTTCAGCCCTGGAAGAGCCAGTGTCCAGGAAAGGTTATGTGGCTGCCAAGCAGTCCCAGGGGGCCCTCGCCACCGGTGCCAGGCCTTGGGGCTCTGGGGCACCAAAGCAGAGACACAAGCCCGAGAGTGATTATAACCCCATTATGCAGCGCTCCCCCTATTTATTTCTTCATATGGATGAATTTGTATATATTTGCATTTTGTTCTCTTCAATAATATGCATAGAATTCAAATTGGAACGACTTGCATAGATTTGAATATTAATGAGGCGTTTAAAGGCTGGTCCCTGGCAGAGTCCCCTGTTGAGGGCATGCGTGGTGCAGAACTCTGAAACCATCGCCTGGGGCACCAGCACCACAGGGCACCACCAGGGCCAGGAGGGAGGGCTGCCTTCTGCAGTAGCCATGGAGACCTCCCCCTCAGCTCCTGACCACCGCCACAGAAACAGCCCCCCAAACGTTGTGCCATGAAGAACCAGGTTTTCTCCCTCTTTGAGAAAGGCTGAGGTGCCTGTCCCTCATGGAATGGGTAGCCAGGGGCAGAGTCGTGTGCCCAACCAGACAGGTGCAAGTGTGTGTGGCACTTCCTCAGATCAAGGAAAGCGCTGGTCTCTCTTCTTCCTGGAGTTCTGCAGAACCCTGGACACCTCCCGGTTATTTTCCTCCAGCCTAATGGCGGTTGTCAGCCTGCTCTCAGTGGGCCCGAAGGCCGTCAGTCCTTCTGAGGGCTCTGGTAGGACATCACTTGATACTGGTCACTGGAGCACATCAGCATGAACTTCTGCAGCCTGCAGAGGCCCTGGGCCACACTCTGAGAACAAACAAGAGAGCGTGGCGTGTAAGCATAAGAAAGCCCCACTGGGGTTCAGCGGGTCAGTTGTTCCTTTCTCTGTCTAGGGGCCCGGCTACCAGCCCGTCTGAGTGGTGCGCCTGCAGTACCAGGCTCCAGATATCTGTAACTGAGCGTCAAAGTGCCTAAGTTCATCCTATACGACTGGCACTTGGCAGCAGTTTAAATTGGGCTTACAGTAGTTTATTGTGTAGAGCTCTAAACAAACCATCATTCATCGCTGAAGTACTGGGAATCAACATTGCCGTGTGATCCCCAAATTGTTTTATTGTATCCTAACTGGAATTTGGTTAGTTCCAAGTTTATACTCCCAGCATCTATTCTGGCAGCTAATTATGAGAGCCAGAACTAATGAAAACATCCTTGTGCCTCATTTAGTTTCCTACCCCATGGGGCTCTCATGGGTACCCCCTTGTTGCTGCTAAGTCAACAATCCGAAAACTAAATCATTTTAGCTTGGGTTGCGACCCTAATCTCAGTAAAAGGTACCCGCATATTCGCGGTACCTGTTCTGAAGCCTGAGCCGGCCCCCGCCTCCATCCCATCAGTTCTCTTGCCGTGATGGGTTTCAGTTACACTTCTCTTTCGTGGGTTTTCTACTCTTCTGCTTACCCTCTCCATTGTCTTCCAGAATGCTAGAGCATCCTCTCGAGTTCCTCTTTTGTCCAAAGCCATCCTTTATCATCATCATTATTCAGGCACCTGCGTCTTCCTAGAATACAGGTCAGATTTACGCTTCCCATCTCAGCCAAGACCATGGCTGCCCTTTGCCAACAACACAGAGCCCAAGCGCCCCCACCTGGCTGAGGTCCACGCCGTCACCCCACATTTAAAGTTCTCTGAAATCTGACGCCAATGGTCTTTTCAGCATCATCTTCTCTCCATCTGTCTTTGCTCTCCGAGCTTCAGCCAAAAAAATTTTTTTTAATATTCTCTGGACATACTATGACTTCATGTCTTTGCTTATGTTATTCCCTCAGCCTGAAATATTTTTCTCTCATTATTTATTGAAATACTCCTTACATTTCAAGGTGTGGCTCAAACATCACATCTTCCATGAAGTCACTTCCTGTTTCCAACTCGGAGGCCCCCCTTTCGTTGTTGTCCCTCAACAGGGTGTATATGTGCGGTTGTGTCCTGTATCCAGTCCCGTCCAGCTTGCTGTTTACACTGTGTCTCACCAACTGCTTTGTGAGTCCCCCACAGAGAGAAGCTCTTGTTCTAACCTTTTAAAACCATCCGATCCTCTCTGATGGCGCTCAACTAATGTTTCGTAAGTCAGTGAAAGGAGCGCGTGGACAGGGCACAACACGGTTTAGAGCCACGGTTCCCTCTCGCCCCTTCAGGGCCCAGCTGTCTTGAAAAGGCACCGACATTTATGATGCACCTGCTGTGTATGCCAGGAGCTTTCTCATAGTCTCAATACATTCTCCATAAAAACACAATGAGGGCCCTGGCTGGTATGACTCAGTGGATTGAGCGCCAGCCTGCAAACCAAAGGGTCACTGGTTCAATTCCCAGTCGGGGCACATGCCTGGGTTGCAGGCCAGGTCCCCAGTGGGGGGTATGCAAGGGGCAACCACACAGTGGTGTTTCTCTCCCTCTCTTTCTCCCTCCCTTTCTCCTGTCTAAAAATAAATATAAAACGAAAACACGATGATGATCCTTATTTCCATTCTGCAGATGAGGAAACTGAGTCTCAGGGAGGTTAAGAAATGTGCTCCTGATCCTATCTTCAGTAGGTAATGGAGCCAACAATAACAGCTCAGGCCTCCTGGCTCCCATCTGGTGTTCTTCCCGGTTCCCCGGAGCTGCCTCTGGAGTCAGCTAGACTCCCGGCTTCCCCAGACTCTGTCAGGCTTCAGCGCTCGGAGAGAATGAGTTTCCTTCCAATCAATCCCGGATGCAGTTATTATTTTATAGGGATGTGGTAAGTTGATAAGGTAGCTGTTATGCGTTAATAGCTATTGTAATGTTGTTCTTAAGGCCTATTACTTGTGCTGGTTTGTATTTTAATGTGTGCAGAGGTGATTACAACTTTAATATGAATGTTAAACAGATTAGCTGATTTATATGTAAAATAAATAAATAAATGAAACGCATTCTCTCACTTCTATTCTCCCTCCCACTGTCTCTTCCCCCGTCTAAAAGCGGATGTGGTCTGTGGAGCCCTGACAACGGAACACAAAGAGAGTGTTTTCTGGGTGATGCACGAGGGTTAGAGCCGGTCTTTTGTTCCGGGTGAATTTGGACTCCATGTCTTTAATAGCTGTTTGCCTGAGAGTGTGTGCTCTTAACTGTGTCTGGGGAGTTCCATTTTGTCTGAGATCTGTTCATTCACCGTTCCCTCCCTGCATGTGCATCCCCGCACTGCTAAGCCCCTGCTGTTTACGCAGCACCGACCAGAAAGTGGGCCCAGCTTTCAGAAATGCAAGGAAACCCCTATGCGTGCGGCTGCACCAGGAGCACAGGATACAGATAGGAAGGCAGATAAGAAAACTGGCCATTCGGGTGCAGAAAGGTGGGGGCTGGGGCAGCTCCCCAGTTGCTTTTGCAGGAGGACACCAGAGAGATGCTGCCCCGCCTGCTGAGAGAGCTCGCAGGGAGAACGCGGTCCATGAGGCAGAACTCCGGGGACAAGCTGCAGTTAGTGAAGACAGTGGACAGGAGTGGAGTGGGGGTCACGGGAAGCTGAGGGGAAGGAAAGGGCACTTTGGGCCGAGGACAAGGCGGGCGCTAAAGCCTGGAGGCATGAGAAAAGGCAGCCTGATCAGGGCCCTGCAGGGAGCTCACCATCCTGTAATCCAAGGGGGCCCCAGACCCCGGCAGCCCCAGGGGTCCCATGCCCTGGGCACAGGACTGGGGGTCAAGGAGTGACCCGGCCACCAACTGCAATCATTATGTTGGACAGGAGAAGCAGTGATAGGTAGGGGGTGGCCAGACTGCTTTCCTTTCGGAGGTAACAGCTGCAAAGGACAGGGAAAAGAATCCGGTTGGTCTCAGAGATTCCATACATGGGGTGAAGCAAACCAAATTACCAGTTATTTGAACTTCAGTTAGAAGGGGAGGATGAAGACCACACGCACCCTTCACGAACCCATGATTTATGACCTATCCACCATGCACAATAACACATCAAGGTCAAGTTAAAATCTAGCCCCCCACGTGTGAACTACTGTCCCCTGGGATCGATGTCACAGGTGTGCTGGGAGGCATTTTTGAGCGGGTCAGTGTGCAGGGAAGATGCTGTCAGTGGCCTGGGCACAGGGAGGGACGTCTGTCTGTCGTGCAGAAGCCCACGCTGTGGGGTAGGAGGCACGGTGACAGGGTGTGAGTGAGGACGCAGGGGAAAAGGAGCGCAGGCAGTTCCTCTGCCTACGTCGTAGACAGCATGAGAATGGCCTCTCGTACCCTCTCATACGGCAAAGTATGAACTGGCTCAGGACTAAGCACAGCGGCGGCAGGGACCCTCCGCTCTCCCCATGTGCGCCAGAAGGCTAGTCCTGCTAAAAGCAGAGTTTTAACATTTTTTAATTGCCTTCTAGGCCAGCTTGATCACACAGAGAGCTAGGAAAAAATCAATGAGGAGCTCTGCCACTCTAGGTTCAAGTCTAACTAATTTTTACTTTTTCAACAAATATTCATCGAACACCCAATACATGTCAGGCATAGAGCCAAAGAGGCATAAACCTCTGGATGACGCAGACAAGCCCATAATAGACATTCAATACATGTTTACTGAAAGAATGCGGGAATCAATGAATGAATCAAATAGCAACTTTGAAGGAAAATAAGTGCTCACCTCAGGAATTATACTAAAAACAGGATGCCGGGCATGATCAGACGCCTATCCTAGGCTTAAGGACTATTGCTGAAATCCTTGGAAAAGAAAGATATAAAAAGAGGGGTGCTCGGCAGGAAAGGCGGCTTCTGGAAGATGGGAGCCTCCGAAACAAAACTGGCTTTGACAGCGTGAGACAAACTGTCCCGATGAAGAAGGAAAGGGGACAGCCTCTGAGGAAGCCACGGTGGTGGCCACACAGGCAACTCTCCGAGGAGCTCAGGTCGCAACAGGACACGTGGAGAAGACAGAAGGCGGGGCACCTGGCACGGGGCGGGGACCAGAGAGGGGAAGGGGCCTGTAAGACAGGTACCAGGTGACATAAAGTCCCCAAATGAGCCACGCTTGCAGAAAAAGGGAAAAGGGAACCATGAGAAACAACAGAAAGGAGACTTGTAAGCTCCAGGAAGTGAAAGTGTGCTCCTAGAAAAAGGAGCACATTAATCTGTTACAGAGAATTTCTACGCCATCTTTGGTACCATCTCTGTGGTACCATCTTTCCTATCATGCCTTTATGTTTGAGGGATAATAAACTTGCTTGAGAAAGAATCGAAACCTGACGCAGGTGGTGTGATGGCAAGAGACTGTAGAAGGTAGTGACTTAGAGTCGCCAAGATGAAGGATTAAACACCATCTGCCGCGTGATAAACTTGTGCCAGTAGTAACCATTCCTGGCTCAGTTTACCCTTCTGTCAAAGAGAAATAACAAGTGTATGGAAATCATCTATTGTTGACTAACTTAATTCAAGTAAAGTCCTCAGTGTCTGAAATGTTTTAAGAATTCAATTAATGTTAGCTGTTGTAATCATGACAATAATTAGATGTTTAAAACAAATCTGGTTACTAGGCCCAACAAAATTAACCTCGCAGCATATTGAAACAATTTGAAGGTATGATCCTAGGCCATCCTTCTGGGTGGAAGATAGTTAAGAAATACTGGAAAATGCGAGAGTCTGGAAAAATGCCATGCTTTTAAAAGTGGAGGAGCAGATGTCAGTATATTCTGGAAACAGTGGACAGGTAGGTGTCATACAGATCTCCAGAAAAAAAGTCTGCGAGAGATTAATTGATCATTTGTAAACACCCAGAAGGTCATCATGTCACTGAAAGCCACCTTTGGGCTTGCAAAGTCATGCAACCATCTCATTAAAAAAAAAAAAAAAAAAGAAATTGGCATTGCAATGTCATAATCTGTCTCTCCTTATTCACAAATTTGATAAACAAATCTTCCTCTGTCAGGTATGTTCTCAGGGTCTTCATTGATGGAGTTTTATTCATTGAAAGCTCAATGTGAGCTAACAGTGTGACATGGTTACAAATAATGGACTCCAGCCTCCTCAGTAGGAAGCGCTGTGTTCGTATCAGGGATGCTAGCAAGCCCCCAGTCCTCTCTGCTGATGCAGCCGCATCTGGGTGAGCGTGCTCCACCCTGACACCCACAGCCCGAGAGCCACAGACAAACACAATGTCTACCCAGAAGGCTGCGGGAGCGTGGGAAGCCTGGGGGGCACGGTGCAACATGAGGAAGGAGGGAGGAACTTAGCGCCAAGGCAAGGCTTAGGCATTCTTCAGTTTTATTGTGCGTGAGAATTACCCGGGGTGTTCGTTTAAATTGCAGATCTCAGTGGCTCCGATTCTGAGATTCTTCGAGATTCTGATTCATTAATCCCAGGAGGGGCCCGGGAAATGACAATCGAACAGACGTTCCAGGCAATTCTCATTCCAGTGGTCCAAGAACCATATTTTAAGAAACATGACTTAGAAAGAACAAAGTAGCTTCCTTCAGATAATAAAATTAGGGGACAGATCCCTAATCAACAAGTCCTGGACTCCAGAGCCAGCCACAGGAGGGGGGGGTGGGACACCACCACCGGGCGCATTTCTGTCTCCGGATATGGTTGCTGGCACACAGTACGGGTTCAGCGCACAATTGTTTAATG
The DNA here is from genome assembly GCA_004026765.1 of Micronycteris hirsuta. Classification (NCBI taxonomy): domain Eukaryota; kingdom Metazoa; phylum Chordata; class Mammalia; order Chiroptera; family Phyllostomidae; genus Micronycteris; species Micronycteris hirsuta. Next base: position 54,696 of record PVJI01001033.1, read on the forward strand.
AAATGACAGGAAGGTAGGAGGAAGACTTGCAATGGAGCAGGCAGCCAGCCTGCCGTCCGTAACCACCTTTGGGGGAGGCTGGATGACAGCGAGCGAGAGACAGCGTAGAGGACTGTGCTGTATCAGAGCAGGGGTTCTGCTGAGATGACCTCCAGCACTCCCCACACCTAACACTCAACTGAGGAAACATATTGGAAAAAGCACTGGACTGCAGCACGGGGATAAGGGAGTCAGGGAGGTGTAAACAGGAAAGGAAAGGTGGGGATGGGCGCCACAGGAAAGAGTAGGAAGCACACGTTTTCTGAAACACAAAAGAGATGATCAATGCTTTCCTTCTGCAGATGGCACCTGCAATATTTTACATTGTGTGTGATGTAACGCATGCCCAAACATTCACTGAGCACCTACTGGGTACCTACAGGAAGCAGAAGCAGAGCTGGTCTCCATCCTCAGGGACCTCACAGGGGAATGCTGGCAGAGGGGAGCCCTGGGTGCACCTCCAGAATCAAAGAGCATAAATCTAACTCTTCTGGCAGAGAGAGGAAATGCGAGTAACAGGAGGAAGGACATTACCTGTCATATAAATCCCTGTATCCCCGGCACGTACAATGCACCCGACACATTGGAAGTGCCCATAAATATTTGTTGGGTGAATCTATGAATCGGTGAGTGAAGCAATGACTGAATAAGCGAAACCAACGCTTACCCATTCCTCCTTGCCAGACGGTGTTTTGCATACTTTCTGTGTGTCCTTACTGGCGATTCTTCCAAACTCTGTAACAAGTGGTCTTTTTCTTGTTTAATGGATGTCAAAACAGAAGTGCTGTGAAGTCACTTGCCCAAGGTCATAAATGACAGAGCTGAAGTTCCTGAACTTGAATGGTTTGCCTCCCAAACCCATGCCAGTTCTACCACACCACGTTAGTTGAGAGAAAACTCTGTTTTTCTGTTCAGAGAGGTGCAGTGACCAGCTCAGCTCCACCCCAACAGTTTGTAACCGAACGGGGTCCAGACCTAAACCCTGGACAGTGGTTTCAGCAGTGTGGGAGCTCTTCCCCCCAGGGCAGCAGCTGACCTCCCTCCCCTCTGCCTCGTTCCCACTGACCCTCGAAGACCTTTCAAATAAGGGGGCTTGTGCCTTAGCCAACTCTCCATTGGCAACCTGAGGCTACATTGACATTAGTTGGGTCACTTTGAACTTGGCAATGGGATGCTGGTAATTGTGGTCACTTGCAAGTCCTGAGAAGACTCTCCCACCATAAGAATGAGCCCATGTTTATGTCAGAGGATATGCAGCCTGTTAACCAGAGGCCCATGACGAAGGTGCCCGTGCAGATTGGTCTCAGAACTCAATTTCTGCCTTTTTTTTTTTTTTTTTTTGCAAAACTTACAGTTGGCCGTGGAATAAGTTATATGAAAAATTATCCTCCAGTCTCTCTGGGTTCAGCTCTGCCCTTAGTCATACAAATGTAATTCCATTGACTTTCTCCAGCATCCTGCCTGAGTGAAAGGAAGGGTAGATTTAAGGCTATCAAATCAATCAGAACAGCATATTGGTCCCTCTCCTCTGTTACTTTTTATGTAGATGATGGGGGGCCTTGACTAGAGGGGTTTTTTCTCACTCCTCTGCAGTCGTTTTAAGCTAGCTGTGCAATAACATTTTTCAAGCCGAGACAAGAAGAATATGCAGGGGAGGAGAAGGAGTGTGTGGTCCGTGTGGTGTGTGCATACACGGGGCATACACGTGTGTGGGCATTGTATCAGGCAGGGGCCCTAGTGGCGAGCCACAGGAAATCTGGCTGGCATAAACAGAAAACAAGATTGGGCAGGTCACAGAACTGCCAGAAGGCTGATGACCCAGGCTCTGAGGTGTCAGCAGACACGGTTGACCCCTGCATGATCTCGCCACAACTGTGCACCCTGCTGGAAGGGATGTTCTGCTTACCTACTTCTCAGCATCACCAACTCTGGAGGTTGAGTCTGGGGAGTGGGTCAGGTTAGCAGTGACTGGGGCACTCTAGCTGCAAAGGAGGCTGGGAAAACCAGGAATTCTGCAAGTTCTATCTGGAGCAGGAAGGAACCTGTTTCCCACCAAGAGTAATGGTGGGGCAAAAGGAGATTCACAGTTGTTTGTATAGAAAATAATACAATAAATAATAACACAAGAATAAACTCTGTGTTTCACATACTCACGACTGTAAACCCACTTTTGCCCCATCCTGTATAGGAAAGGTTAGTTACTACAGCTGTGCAGCCAAAAAGACTGACAAGTATCCGCCACAGGCACACCTGGTGTGGCTCTCACTCTGACCGTGGTGAAAACACAGCGTGCAAGGTAACATGTGTGCACAGTCCTCTCTCACTCCCAGGCCTTTTCTGTGCAATCACTAGGTCAAAGAAATGTGTACAAATGGATTACAACCTGTGGTGGTTTTCAGTGGAAAAAGCACTGACATGCCACACCCTATCATTAATTGGAGTTCTCAGCTTGCCAACAAGAGAACCGGGGGAGCTTCCACGCCACTCCCGTGACAGTGGGCTTGTAATCATAAACTGGAGCGGAGGCCGTGGCAGGCCTCTACCACACACCTGTCGATCCTGGACTGGTTGAATACCCAGAGGCTGCCCTTACCTGGTTGGTTGCAGCTGCTGGTCGTCCTACCTGTACAATGTAGTGAGCCCGAGTTCCATAGAACAGGCACATTTAGAAAATCACTGCGTCCTGATCAGCGTGGCTCGGTTGATTAGGCATCGTCCTGCAGAGCGAAGGGTCATCAGTTGGAGTCCCGGTGGTCCGGGTTGTGGGTTTGGTTCCTAACTGGGCGCGTGTAGAAGGCATCCAAGTCCATCTTTGTATCTTGCATATCCACCTTTCTCTCTTTCTCCTACTCTTCCCCTCGCTCTAAAAATAAATAAATAAAATCTTTTCAAATCAATGACCTTTCCCTGCCTCTTACCTGCAAACCTTAAAGGATGGACTATGGAGAAGCCGCAGGACGGCTGCCTCCGATGCCCTTTGCTAGTTTGGGCTGGAGTGCCTTCCTTATCACACCTGAGGTTGAGCTCAAAGCAAAGGAACTGACATTTGTTTTCTCTTCCGTGGTTCCCTTCACGGCTCTCACATCAGTAACTACCCCTCTTAGAATTGCTGAGTTAGGTAACGTGATCCCATTTTAATGGGTGCAGAAAAGAAGGTCCATGATCTGCCAAAGGTCAGACGAATGTGTGGGGGGACAGAACATAAAAAAGTCTGTCCGGCTCCCAGTGGCTCCTAACTCTCATTTTCACATCTTGGTGTTATCTTGGGACTTTACAAACGATGTTTAATGATTATAATCTTGCAGATAGAGATCATTATTCTCAGGTGAGAGCTGGGAAAACCGGGTGCTGAGTGAGTTGTCTCTGCAACTGCTGTTCATTAAAAAATCAGCAGCCTACATTGATGATTTCTCATTAATGGTTTAACCTCCCAAGCATTGCCCTTGTCATGATGTTTATACAGTTTTGTTCCTGCAATTTATTATGTCACCAGAAATGTAGGTAAGACATCCTGCCCATAAATCGTCAAAAAAACACCTAAACAAGAATCTGCTTCTTAGAGGAGGATGACAATAAACAGAGAAGGAGGCAGGCAAAGGCTGTGGTATGAAGGAAGAAATAATAAAGGAACATTGAGCAGCAATATTTGTTCAAGGACCTCAGCCCTTGGCAGCCACTTGAAGGAGGTCAGGGAGGGTCAACGCCCAGGTCGGGGCCACAGCGCCAGTCGATGCCTGTTGGTCCCTCCACTGCCAGGGGACGCCCCCTAGTGAATGAGCCTCGTGGGCCACTTATTGGCAAGTCTTCCTACAGCCCCTTAGATGTCACGTATTTGGAACTCAGCAAACAATTGTTTGTGTGGAAGCCATGTTCTAAATTAAACTGGATGCCTCAGCCAATCCACAAAAATTGACTTCATGGGGAATACAGCTGACACGCTCTTTGTTTATAAATTTACACATACTAGAAAACACCCCTGTCACAGCATCAGGAAACATATTAGCAACTTAATCATTGAATAAATACAGGTAAAATGAAACCTTCTCTGTCACTTGGTATTTAATAAAAATCAGCTTTCTCTAGATGACCATATATTGGTGTGATGCACGGCTTTCCTGGACCCTGTGAGAGGTCAACAGGGTATTTTAAAGAGTTTTCAAGATTGGTGGTACTGTTTTCTTGGTGTCTAATTTTGCTCCAAACCCATGGCTTTCTATTTAATTAATACAACTATGTCACTTATGTTTATACTTATCAATCGGGAATAATTAAAATGCTGTTTGGTGAAGAGAATGAGAGACTAGAGGGAAGAAGAAAAAGGAAGAATTCCTTGGAAAACTCAACCAAATTTATAAAAATATAAAAGGAGCCAAAGAGAAATGTGTATAGATGTGGAAAGCAGAGTGGGATTAACTGGGCTGCGGACCCTGAAACACAAGGTAATAGCCCCAGGGGAATAGCATGGTGGTGGAGAAGGCTGCACTTCCCTGTGCCACCACTAGGTGCAGCACCATCAGAGGGCTGCTTGGCTGCTCTGCTGTCAATTGGTTTGTAAAAGAAGACTTGTGTTGTCCAAGTTTTCTTTTGTATTATCTTGTCTTAACTCGGGTGGAGCCTTCCATTAATCACACCAACACAGAACTTTGTTTCCCCTCATTGGCTTTGCTGGAACTAAATACCAACCCTTCAAAACAGTTTCGTGTGTGTCCTTGGACGCCAGCATATTGCAGTTTGCAGGCCCTCATCAGTAGGGAGAGGGTAGAAGCAATCACAAAAATCAAGGCAAGGCTCTCCTGCTGCCTCCTTCCTCCACCATCTCCAGCTTTGATGGAACCTCAGAAGCGAGCCACATTCGGGGGTGACATGTCCATTATTGATTCAGCCTTGGTAACATCAGCAGTCTGGATGGGCACCCAGGCCACCAGCACAGGTCACTGCAGGCTCCTTCACGACCACTCTTTCTTCGCTGCATTCACGTGATAGGATTTGCCTGTGTGGGCCTTGCTTGTATCCTACTATGGGATCGCTTGCATTGCTCAGAACACAGCATGCAACACCATGGCCCCGCCCCCAACCACAGCCCCTCAACTCTGATGCAATGCCCTTACTCCCTCTGTCCTGCTCACACCTGCACCTTCTTCCAGGTGCTGCCTGAGTGTCACCTCCTCTGTGGCTTTCATTCACTTTCTATGACTCCCTGTGGTACCCCACGCTTCCCTCCAGCCTAGTGCTTGCCTCACCATACTGAACAGCCAGCACATGTTCCCTGGTAGACAGTCCCCTCTCCCTGGAAGACTGGTGTTCCTACAGACAGAAAATCCATCCTATCTCTCTGTTCTCTGGGCCCAGGGCAGGCACTCAGCAAGCGCTTATTGAACAAGTGAATGAAATGACGCTCCCTGACCACAGGGGCATCCACAGCTGCCTTTGCCCCCAGCTTGTTGTTTACAGTTTAGAAGTGTCTTCATTGGCCCCTGAGCGCCCTCTTCTGTCGGAGCAGAAGTTGCCATGCTAGGAACCTGGTTCTCTGAGAACTGGGTCTCAGAGCCTTGGTTCTCAGACACCCCTGAAGGTGCTCCCCTCCAGAGATCTAGTCAAGGTTAAGGCAGAGTTTTTCCGTATCTGATAAGATTGTCAAAAACACATCTAATCATCACCTGTTACAGCCCCAGGGGCCTCACAAATCATCCAGTCTCACCCCCTCTATTTACAGATTAGGGAGCAGAGCCCAGGAGAGTTTTGGTCCTTGGAGTCACAGAGCAGGCGTGCTGGCAGGCTGAGACTGGCTGTTCCTCTTCCACCCCGGGCCCATTTCTTTTCCAAAGAAGAGAAATTTTATGCACAGTCCCTGATGCGTGGGCTCCCGTGAGTCCCCTGCTGGGATAAAGCGAGCTAAAGGGGCGTAGTCACGTAAGCGGGCTAAATAAATAAATTCGGTAGCTTACCCATCTTAGGGCAGCTTTCTTCCGGAGGAGTTCAGTGCATTTAATAGGTGTTTGTAAACAGGAGCAATTCGGATAGTTTCTCGGCACACTGCAAACAGTTCTACGCGCCCCATTTCATCTGTAATCTGCTTTTACAAGGCATGGCGAATCTTTGATGGCAGCAATGAATGACCCAGACGGCTTCCTCCCAACTGTTCAAACCACGCTGAAAATTTGGGAAAATCTAAGGTATTCATCTCCATAAAAAAAAAAGAAATTCAAAACACACTGACTGAAATTGCTCTTCTCCATCCAGATACATTAACTCCTCCTCCTTTCTTCCCTTTGTTTCTTTTGCATTTTGCCATTACCACGTCCTGGATATTGCCCACATCTGGAGCGCGGCAGCTGTCCTGTGGTGTGCAAGCTGCAGTGTGTAATTTGGGGAACTTGAATACAAATATCTGTTAATTAAAAAAAATACAGAAGCATGTTTGTCAGCTTGTAATTATGTAAAGAAGAACACCAACTCCCAAACTAATTTAAAAAGCAAAATGAAAATAACTTTTACCAGCGGCTTTACAAAATCCAACCATTGTACATTTAGCTATTAACCTTCTCCTGAGTATCCCAGCGTCCCCAGTAAGTGTCTGTGAAGGTTCTTTGGGGTAAGCAGGTGGGCCTGAGGAGATGGGCAGGGAAGCAGGAACGGGCCAACAGGCCACTGGATTCTGTTATTTGCCCCCTTATGTCAAGTCTAGGAGTGGGTTTTCAACCTTGGCACTGCTGATATTTTGGGCTGGATAATTCTGTGTTGTGATGGGCTGTCTTCTTGCCTTGTAGGATGTTTTAGCAGCATCTTTGGCTTCTACTCACTACTTATCCCCGCCCCCAGCTGTGACGAATGGAAGTATCTCTAGACATTCACAAATGCCCGTGGGGAAAGGGTGGGGAGAACTCACCCATTGAGAACGCTGTCCTGCCCATGGGCTGTGGAACATGGAAAAGAGCGTAGGGCTTGGCTGTGGACAACCTGGGTGTGAATGGGCATTTCCTCATTCTAATGACGTGGCCCCGGCCACGTCACCTGGCTTTTCTCCAGATGCGGAAGATTTTCAAATATAGAAAATGGGTGTTATGCACATAAGTTTCATTATTGCTATTATTATTGCAAGATGGCTCCCGAGGTGCAGTTGGGAGGGAGGCCAGGACCGAGGCGCCCTGTGGGAAGCCATTCCCTGTTAGGACTATGCCCGCATCAGCACACAACTGTCCCGCACTCCGAGGCTTGAGGGGCAGGTGGAACTTGCAGCATGCTTCAGGAGGCATGTGTGGGCCTCCTGAAAGTTTCTGAGGAAAGTAAAACTGGCCCGGAGAGATGGAACACTTTCACACACACAAGAGGAGGTGCTAAACCAGGGCTCCTGTCCCCTCCATCCCCTCTCCTCGCCCCATAGCAGGTCAAAGTGTGTGTGAACTGCTCCAGTGGCTGTGGGGTTGTGTATACACTGGGCTCCGGGTCGGAGAAAGTTTCAGAATCTTTTCTAATGGTGTTTTAAAAAGAGATTGTCAACAGCCTGGGCTGATGGGAAGGTGAGTGGATGGATGAAGTAACCTCTCGAGGGCCCTTCTAGCTGAAGAATTCTAGGATGCTGGCTTTGAAGGCTGGGTATTCCAGAATTCAGACACTGCCTGTTTAAGCCGCAGGTACATGGGGAGGGCGTTCAGAGCAGCAGCTGCCACTCACTGGGAACTGTTCTGTGCCAGAAATCCTGCAGAACGTTTTGGTTTATCATCTCATTTCATCTTCCAGAGAGTTCTGTAAGGCAGGTGGTATTGTCCCCATTTTACAAATGAGGAAGTTGACAGCGGTGGTCACTTGCCAAGAGCAAGCCAGGGCTCTTTGTAAGAGCACGCTCGTGCTAAGGAGGAGGGCCAGCGGCATGGCTCTGGACCCCCGAGCAGCCCGGCCCCCCGGGAAGGAGCCCGTTACGGTGCTCCAGAGGAGGGCCACTGAGCTGCCACTCAGGGCCGGAGCCAGAAAGTTCAGCAGAGCCCAGGTCTGCAGTGCTGAGCACACACCATGGCCCTGGACCTGCAGTTCGAAGGCCTGGGTGGCATGGGAGGGTTTAGGTGGATGCCTAAAAATAGTAATGTCAAAGATAAAAAATGGGATAAAGGCAGCAGGGAGAGGCTGACAGCTTGACTGGAACACATACAATCAATACCCCCAAGATAACACTTTCTGCAGAACAGTGAGCGCCTTGCTCATCCCGACCCCCAGGAGACACATGCCCCCCCACCCCCCGACAGCGGGCGGAGAGCCTGACTCACTGCCGATCCGTTTGTCTCCCATCTGCTCTTGCCGACACTTTCATTTTACATTATTAAATATTAAATGCAGTAAACACTTTCACTTGTCTGTACTGTATCGTCAGTCAAATGGTCCTTTCATAATATCAAACCGTATCGGTATCACTGACTTCCTGGGCAGCCCCCAAATCCTGCTGCAGGGTAAAGCTACGCTGTCCCCTAAGTGCCTGGCGGCAGGGTGGGGGGGGACGTCTAAATTCTGTTTTTAGCTAAAACCACGTACATCTGTTCAAGTCTAATTGTTTCTTTTTTTCAAGTGATTTGAATAAGGATACTATTAATACCCCGCTCCTCCCCTCCAACAGATTATAGGTTGATCGATTTCGAAAATTCTAACTTCTAAAAGTTGAGCCTCATCAATCCAAGTACCTGTCTGTGGATTACACAATGCACACCATCAGGACTGCTGTCTTGATCCCCAGCACTTGTGGCTTTCTGTCACTTTTCTGGCTGTCCCTTGCTGGTGCTCTGGAACTGCTCATTATTTCCCACTGTTAACTACCCAAAGGAAAACGGAGTGAGGCCAACACGATATGGGAAAGTGAAGTATTCCAAAGTCAGAAGGAAGTGAGATTGGTGGGTTGGCCAGTGTTTTGGATCATCTGAGTCTCTGTCTTTCCATGAACAAAGATAATCAAAACTTTATAATATCTAAAATTTGATTTTGAGACAATACAAAAGAAAGGATAATTGGATATGTGAATTCAAATGCCAGTTGCTTGTAGGTTAGTATTTTCTGACATTTCTCAGTGCCAGCATCCCAGGACCCCCTGTGAGAGCTGAGGGATTCTTGAGAACTGGCAGTTGATGATAACTATTGTGAAAATAGAAGAACAGACCTATGCCCGGTTCCCTCCCGTGACCACCAGCCTACGCCTGACGTCCTAAGAGTTGAGCACCAGTGTTCAAAAGATGGAGCTTTTCATATGCCAACACCCAAAACGTCTCTGTAAATAATCAGTACAGTTGACAAACCCAAGTAGATTTGTCAACAACAAAAAATAAATGAACTAAATTAAAGTAATTAAATCAAGTGAACTTAAGATTTTACCAGGCACTTACATTAAGGCACTGTTCTATTTATAGATAGTCCCCGCAGAGCTTCCAGCCTGTCCTTATCCCCAATTCATCTTCCCATTCTTTTTTCCGTGCCCTAGGTAAAATTATTTAACCTTTCCTTGGCCCTAATGACCCATCTGTTGGGCTGGGAATATAGCGCTTGTATGCATCTGGCAGAGGATGGTACTCTTTAATGAATGTTTGGAAAGTATTTTTTGAACACAAAGTGCTCAGTATTAATATTGCTTTCCAAGTCCCTAGACAATCTAATGAAATGGTATCTTAATCTATGTCACAGCTAATTCATTTTGGAACTGAGTCTTCTGAATACAGATTCTGTTTGGGGGTCGCTGGGAAGATTTATTTTTCCTTGGGGCAAATATTGACCTCCTGAGTCTCTATCAATATTTACCTCTTGGGTCAATAAATCTCAGTGTTGACCTTGATAAAAGTCAACATCTCCAAAGAACCTCAGGGTCTTCTTCATCTGTGCTGCCTTAGTTCCAAGTCTGTCACTTGATTCTGTTCTAATGCATCCTTATTTGCAGGAGTTTATAACACACGCTGTCGGCATGCCTCGGGGGTAAAGTCACCGGGCGTATCCCTGGGCATTTGTGCAGAAATGCTGAGGTGAAACTGTCAGAGTGCTTCTAAGACAATGCCTGATCTCATGTTCATACTTTCTTCTTGCAAGGAGGGGCTTTCTCAGAGGGCCCACCCAACAGGGAATAAAGTGCGGACTAGGCAAACTCCTGACAGAGTCTGTCAAACTGGACAATGACAGTGGCTGGATATTTGAAGGCTTTCTCTGTGTTTGGGAGAAGCAGGCACTGTGTCCATGTAGCCTAGCCTTGTGTCTGCAGACAGTGCATGTTGGACATTAATCTGAACCTGCTGACTAATCAATAATGCTCCTCTCAACCAGAGAGGCCAGGTAGCTTCTACTCCAAATCATGAACACGCTTGGCATAGTCCATGAGCTGGGCTGGGATCTGTTGTTTTACAGCTTTGTCCTTCAGTAGCCATGTTTATTGAATATTTTTTTTAAGAAACTACTGTGCCAGGTCCTTTGCACAGATGAAGCGCTCGCTCAGGCCTCACAGGGGACCCACCACCTGCTAGGGACTGAGAATACAAAATGCCACAGACCCGGCACCCGCTCTGAGGGAACTTCCCCTACAGAACAGGCAGAGCTGAATGGCTTCTTCATTTTCTTCTGTGTCTCTCCTCACTCACATGCTCATACCCAGGCCTCTCCCACTGCGAACAAGGGCAGACGGGGGAGATGGTGCATGAGGAAATCTTTAGCTTCAGGGTCACAGGCTGAAGAGACAGGTCTCCACTCCAGGGACAGCCCTTCCAGCCACTTCACACCGTTGTCCAAGGATCTCGTCATCTGTGGTCTTCGGGGAGTTGCCAGGGAATCTGCCTTGGTTCAAGACATGGGAAGCATGTTTCACTGGAGTAGGAGGGCCTGCCTCTTCAGGCCCATGGAGAAGACGGCACGCCAGAGGGAGGAGGGCAGTGGTGAAACGCCAAATCAATAGCATGGCTGCTGCATTCCTCACGTTTTGTCTTTGGGGTTTGAATATAATTGCGTTCCATATAGATTCCAGAAGAGAATGGTTCATCATAATGTACTTTGTTCAGAAATGTTGCCCAGATCCACAGATTTCTAGAATGAATGTATGTAAAACTCAAAACCCTGTCCAACGTGTCTTATGATAAATTAGACTTTTTTTTTAATGCATTTCCCGTTGATTTATCTGCTTTTAATGGGCCCATTTGCAAGCAGCAGTGCTTCCAAATTTTCAAGGGTAAGGGGGGGTGTGTGTGAGTTTGGAGAAGGGTGATCAGGGGGAAGACTAGCAGTTCATTCATTTCAGAAAGCTAACTGCGCCCGGCTGGTGTAGCTCAGTGGATTGAGTGCAGACTGGGAACCAAAAGGTCCCGGTTCGATTCCCAGTCGGGGCACATGCCTGGGTTGCAGGCCAGGTCCCCAGTGAGGGCCATGTGACAGGCAACCATACATTGCTCTTTCTCCCTCCCTTCTCCTCTCTCTAAAAATAAATAAATAAAATCTTTTTTTTTTTAAAGAAGAAAGCTAACTGCTAGAAGGCTAGATTTCTCCTACGACGTTCCTCTCTTCTCCATTATTTTGTTAGTCTTATCAGTAGTTCAGGCTATCAAAGCCTATTTTTATTTGCTAGGCACTTTCAAGTAATTGAAGACTATAGACTGATGAGAAGGTGAAAGGGAAGGGAGTTTTGGAGTTATTCACAAGTAGAGTTTACGTAGTTTAGATTTTTAGCTTAATAATAGTCAGCTTCTTTCTCACATCTTGCTGGGTATCCCTGGCCACATGGTTCCCATCCAAGAGCTAAATCAGCAGTCTGGTCTCTGGACTCTTAACAGCTTCCTGGAACCACAATTCAAATCAAATCCATCTTGATGAGTTTGATTAATTGCGCTTCAGGAGTTTGCTCTGTGCTGGTCCTTTGAAATCAAAGTCTTCAAGACCCCAGGCAGCATGTGTTGGGAGAACTGTAAATACACCCCAGGGCCTCTTTGGAGAGATTGTGTTTGCCTGTGTCCTGAATGCCTTGTCTGCAAGTGGCAAACAAAAACAAAAGCAAACAAACCTAACCTCTCCTAGCAGAGTCTCTCCTGTCCCACAGGGGTCGTTGGGGTATCAGCTGCCTTCCTCTTAAGATAACTGCCAGCTTCTGTTTTCCTCGTTTCAGATTTAATCAAGGAGAGTTTGCTTTTTCTGTATTTCTGATGAGGAGACTAACTTCTGTTTCTGTTTCTTGTTTCCTGAGTCATGCCAAGGTCTTATCAGGTGCTCTGCCTTCTCTGCTTGGCATGAGTGAAGTCATTCATTCGTTCATTCATTCATTCATTCAGACAATAACCATTTATTAAGTGGCTGATATTTGCCAACTACTTTGCTGGGAACTGAGGAATACGAAAATAAATGGATCATTCAGAATTCCTGCCCAGAAGGAAGATAGAATCTAGAATAGAAAGACCTAAGCAAACATGTGTGATAAAGACTTAGACAAAATGATGAAGAATGACCCAAAACAGTGCTAAGAGACTCAGAGGGGAGGGTTGAGACATGAGGGGAGTCAAGGGTCAAGTCTACTGTCCTTAAGCATTAGTCGGATTTAGGACTAATCCTTGGAGCCATATGAGTAGCTCCAAGATCTGGCAACATCGTGGAAGGCAGGGCATTCTCTCAACCTGGGGCCAGCGCAGGGGAGGCAATGCAGTGGGTGCTGCCGTCACCTTTGGACAGGCTGGACGGACCTTGGAGATGTCCAAGGAGGGATGTCAAGTTGACAATGAATAGATGATATTGAAGCTTGAACTTGGGAGGCATCCAGACTAAAGAGAAAGGTTTGTAATTTTTTAACACATGGGTGGTGATTGGAGCCTTGGAAGTAGAGTGAGATTATCCAAATGGGCCTTGCATGTGGAATGAGGAGAAAAAAGGGTAAAAAAAGTCTCCAGTAAAAGCCAACACTTAGGGATGTGCTAGCCAGGCTTCTCCAGATGAACAGAACAAAGAGGACGTGTGCATAGAGAGAGAGAAAGCGCTGTGATAAGGGTTGGCTCCCATGACTGTGAAGCTGAGATTCCCCCAGTCTTGCCATCGGTCCGCTGGAGACCCGGAGAGCTGACGGTGGACGTTCCAGTCTAAACACCTGCAGGATGAGACCAGGAAGAGTCAGCGTTCTGGTTTGAGTCCAAAGGCAGGAAAACATTAATGTTCCACTCACACAGTCAGGCAGGAGGAGCTCCCCCTTAATTGGGGAGCGCCCGATTTTTATTCCAGCCGAGCCTTCGACAGATTGCATGAGGCCCACCACGTTAGGGAGGGCACTCAGCTTTACAAAGTCTACTGCCTTAAAGGTTGATCCCAGCCAGCAACACCCTCATAGACACACCCAGAATACTGTTTGACCGAACTTCTGGGCACCCCGCAGACCCGTGAACTTGACACATAAATTAAAATCACAAGAAGCGTGGCAGAGGAGACGGGAGGGGCACCAGAGACAGAGAAGGGAAGAGATAAGAGAAATGCTCTCATTTGTTTGACTAATCCCCCAAACTACCTCAACCACCTTTTGTTAAGGAGGCTTTGCACGAGTGTTTGCATTTGTGTGCGCACACTAACAGGATGGAGCAAAACAGCTATGTGAGAAAGGCGCCGTGCGAGGGACTGTAGGAGAAATCGCGGGTGTTGATGATACTGTCAAGTTCAGTGAACGTGGCAGGCACATATGTGGATAAAAGGGAAGAGTGAATGGACACGCCCATGGGGTAAGGATGGGGCTGCTGAAAATGCTGAGTGAAGCGGAATACCAGGCCAGCCAGTCTGTGTCCTGAATGTGGGTCCCGAGTCTCATCCCTTGCCCGTGGAGGAGGAGTGCCCCGAGCCAGAGAATGAGGGGTGGGCTCTCGTGGAACAGCTGCTCGAAGATGCTTGCTGGCCCAGCGTCAGCACCAGTCCAGGTAAACTTCGCTCAGCATCGGGCTCCTGTGGGGACTCCCCATGTTGCCCACATTCTGTCTTTGTGCCAGATGAATAGTCGTGATTACACAATTATTCTTCCATAGTACACTCTCAGATGCTCTTCTTATTTTATTTTTTTAAATTCTAAGCTGCAACTGCTAGAAATGGCGAGTTAACCTTTGCTAAGTGCCAGGCCTTGTGGTCTACATACACTGTTTCCTTTAACTCTTCCAGCAGTTCTTTGAGAGAGTCCCACAAACCTATAATGCCCCTCTACTCGATGTCCTGAGATGCTGCCAGGCTTTAGAGACTGCAGGGGACCTCTGTCCTCCTTTGCACTTTGGAAACTGTGAGTAGCGCGCCATTGATCAATATTCGTACGAGTGACTGCAGCCCTTGAGGTGGACGCCACTCTGCCCATCTTACAGAGGAGGAAACAGACGGTCTTCGGGCATTTGGTGTGTTGACACCAGCTGGGTCCTTCGGGTCACCCTGGGGTCCCTCGGATGGCCCACATAGGAAGAGGTCAAGGCTTGGCTTCAGATCTTTCTCCTGGCCAGGCAGAAGTCCACAGTGAGCCAGCCGGGAGCCTGTGTCTGGGCCAACCTCGCCACTGAAATGTCTCCTGGGCAAGAACTCGCTGGGCCGCCATGCGCACCCCCACCTTCCTCTGCAGCCCACGCTCGCTCTCAGACCCAGACGCTGCAGAGCCGGCAATGCTGGAGGCTCTGTTCTTGAGCACGCTGAGCAGCGGGTAAGATGGGTCTCAGCTCTCACCTTCCTCAGCAGCCTGTGACAAGCTTTTGCAATAAAAAAAATTAAATATTAATACTTGACAATTAATCTCTGACTTGAAAGAGCCGTATATACCCTATGTGTAACCCCTGGACATTTCAATTTCCAATCTGCGGAAGTAAGATAACATCCTGCAAATGAAATGGAATCATCAATTAGCAGCTCCTTCGAACAGACGGCTCTGCAGCAGCGAGCAGTTTTCAGCACCTCAGCAATGGCTGAGCACACGTGAGAAGCAGGAGCATCGGAGGAAGAAAGATGAGCCTCTGAGCCGTGTGATAAGTGGCAGAGGCCGGCGGGTAGAGGCCCAGCGTCCATGAACACTGGCCACCACTGTCCTCACCGGGCTTCACTCTGTGAATCCATCAGTCCCAGTAGCCAGTGGAGTCGACGGGGACACAGTAGGGAGACACCAAAGAGGCAGAAGAGGGGGCCTCTGCTGCGAAGACTTTGAAATTGTGTTGCAGAATCAGCTCCCATGCACGTGAAGTAGATGAAGAACACCACCCAAGAGTGACACACGCGTGTACAAATTAGTGCAGGGCCTGGTGGTCCAGGGCCTGTGTTCCCTCCTCTGTATCCCCGAGGGTGACAAACCAGAATTGCCTGGCAGCTATTGTGGAAAGTGCTTGTAGATCCTTAGCGAGAAGTCATCGGGCCAGAACAGCGCATTGTGATTTCTTATTATATTTAATGGGAAATTGAAGCACTCGGATATTTCCAAAGCGTAATTTGTTCTGATGGGTAGGCCGGCAGTGAATTGGGCTGCTTCGCTAGGGAAGAGGCAAAAAAATAAATTAAACAAATTAATGACTGTGACGCATTCCAGGGGAAAGGAAGTGCAATTGATAATCCACCCCCACTATCACCCCTATGAAAAATCATCATGTTTATTGCAGTCACAACTCCTGAGGCTGCTGCTTCTTGGGGGTATTTTTAAAGAAAAGTTCCCCTCCAGTCATTTTCTTTAGCCCAATAAGCACAGTTGCTAATTTTCTCTCATTTGGAGATCCACCCCCTGGAACCATATGCCATTAAAATGCTTAGACATGTGGAAATGGACTGAAGCAGATAGGAGGAGACAGGGAGTTTCAGACGAGGAGAGACTTTGTCAGATGGAATGAGCCTGACCTCAGATTCCCTAACCGAAAGAGAAAGATCCAGCCATGGGAGGGCAGGGCCAGCGCCGTGACCATTCTCCTCAAGGTCCAGAGGGCGTCAGGCTCCCGGCGCACCACTCAATGCCCGGCCTCCAGCAAGCGTCATAGGCTGAGTGAGTGAATGAGCGAATGAGTGAACGAGCGAAGGAAGGACTGAACAAAGAAGACAGGTGAGTGGCTGAAGCAGGAGGCAGGCCAGAGTCCAGGAAGTCGGTCTCTGGGAGATGCAGGGCTGGCGAGCAAGTCGGCTTACGTGGGACTCAACCCCACAGGACAACACAGGACATAGCATGGGGGCTTTGCCAGGTGTCCCTGGTGGCAGTACAGACCCACAGTTCCATGTGGGTCTTTATAGAACTTTTCACATTTTGCATGTGTGTGTGTGTGTGTGTGTGTGTGTATGTGTGATTATTCAATTCACACCTTCAGAGTAATGGTCAAACACTACTTAAGAACCGGCGGACCGGTGGCACTGACCAACCGGAGCAGACACAATGAGAATGATCGCCAGCAGAAACCCCAGACTGCCGTCCAGAGCGCAAGTGCTGAGTGCTCCTCTGTCACTAGACCTAAGCTCTCTGAGGATGTGTCATGTCTGTTTTGATGCCGCATTAAAGCTCCAGCGTTTGATATAAATGGAGTTGGTCTGTTTAGACCAGTGCCTGCTCTGTGTATAGTTAGCTACTCAATTAATATTTGTGGGGCACGTGAATGCATTATGTAGGGAAGGAGTGGGTTGGGGCCAACTGGAATGAAATGTCTGCAAACTGGAACAAGTGGCCCTCCCTCCAGGGTCCACATAAATCACCCGAGGGCCCGGCCACACAGGGAAGGGAGGGGAAAGGCAGATCCAGGCCCACGGGCAGCCAGGGTGCTTCCTCCAAAGCGCTTTCTCCGGCTGAGAGAAGTAAATCTGTTACTGTTCTCCAACCTCCTCCCCTGTTAGGGAGCCCAGCATATTAATTAAAATCTGTGGGCAGCTGTAAGTATTTTCAGAACACGGATTAAGCCAGCTTTCTGTCAGTTGCTTTCAAAGCGACTGCTACATTCTGGAGAAATGCTTTCTTTAGGGGTTAAAGCCACTTGCTTTTCACTCTTCCATCTCCTTCACCACCGCATGACCCTGCTAGCTGCTTCCCCTAATTCATGCTTTAAACCAGCGGCCACAGGGAGACCACAGCAACTGCCACATGCTGCCGGTGGCACCCCCCACAGACCACGTGGCTCTCCGGGTGCCGAGCGAATCAGAGCAAGGCCGGTGCAGCCAGCAGTCAGTTCCCTCGCTCCTAGCGGCCTCCCTTCTTGGACTGAGTTAAGACACCTGTAACATGTTGATGTCCACCATGTCCGGGTGTCCTGAGAAGGGAGCAAGCCAAAGACGGGGCCGTTTCCTACCTGATGTCTCGGTGTCTCTCTTTGGCATCCGTTACCTAAGAACGGCTTAAGCTCCAGTGAGTGCACCAGGGGAGACGTTTCTATGTCACAGGAGGAAGAACTTTGTGACACAGTGTTCAGGGGTAGCCAGGCCGTCCGCAGTGATGAACCCTACTATGGTAGGTACTCCATTTATGACCGTGACCATGAACTGCCTGTGAGACTCAACCAGACAACCTTAAAGGGCCCTTTTTAGGTTGAAATATAATGTTGTGAATCAAGCTGTCTTACAGAGTGGGAGCTGAGTTGAGAAGACCACCTCCCCTCCTCCACGGACAGCAGGGTTGTGCGTTTTGTGGGCCCGGGGCTCTGCCCGGCCTGACAAAGGGCTTGGAGGGGGTGTGGGGATGCGGTGGGAGACAGATAGGAGGGCCCCAGAAAGGTGGGGCAGAATTAAGCATTCCCGAGTCTGCAGACGATGTGTAATTTGGAGATCTTTCATGTTATCAACAGTGAACATTAAGTAAATTAATAAAGTCTCCATTGAAGTGATGAATAATCAGCTGTAATAGCACAGAATATGTCTGAACTCAACTCTAATGTGACTATAAAATAAAATGTCAATGCCGAGGCAGCCTGTTTTTTTTTAATGAGAGAGAAAGAGGGAGACCTGCTACCAAATTCCAGTTCCTCTTTAATCCTTGCTTGGGTGCGGGCCGTGGCCGACGCTGCGTCCTCCAGAACCCGCGGTGGTGGCTTCAATACCTCAGTCCCCTCCTTAGAAACCTCGAGCAATTACGTAAGATCCGAGAGAGGTACACAGCCCCTGGTGAGGATTTAAACTCTAGGTGCACACGCACACAGACACACACATGGACACACACGTGGACTTGCACACAAACGTGTATATGAACGTGCACATGGACACAGGCATGCACACACACACACACACCTGGCAGGCCCGCACCTGCATGCGTGCCACTCAGCAGATCGTGCGGTGAAACCCAACCTTGGCAAAGAAAGAAAGGAGATGAGGAAGGATCTAAATCAGGATACCATAAATAAGCCAGTGGCAGGCAGAGAAAAGCCCAAACGACGAATAACACCAGGGGACAGTCACGGCAGAATTTATATGAAAAACAGTATATTAGAAAAGCTGTCTGAAAGACCTCTGAGAGGCAGAAATCACGAAAACTCCTTCTTGGTAGCCTGTGGTTTAAAAGCGTAAGACTTACTCTTTCGCGATAAACCGATGACCAGTGCGATTCGAGTCTGTCAGTGATCAGCCCTTTTACCTGTCGTCACGCTCAGGGGGTTGGTTTGTCTCCTCTTTCTGTCTGTCTCTGTCTGTCTGTCTCTCTCTCTCGTATGTGTTTAACTCCCGTTTGCATCTTTGGTCCATCAACATGTTCCCGTCATAAACAAATCCAAAGAACTCTGTTTTTTTCTATAATTCTCATTGTTCTCTCCCTCCTATCTTTTCCAGGCTTTCACAGGACAAAGGTATAAGATACATGCATGTGTATTTGCCCTGGGTAACTTGGAGGCTCCAGCTCACGATGGGCCTGTTTGTAAAGCATGGTTTCACTCTTTCCTTCCCTTTGGCCAGTTCTACTTTCCTCAGGATGAGCTCATCGCCGCAGACGTCGATAAGGCAAAAGGATGTCCAGGGAGCCTCGGGCCCACTCCTTCGTCTCCCTGCAGGATCGATCGGGCCAGTCGATCTGTGGCTCCTGCCCTTCCTTCCATCGCTCAGATGCCTTGTTTTCCTTCGGTTGCTCTGGCTCCCGTCGTTGCCAACATCATGATTGGCGTGACTGTTTTGAAACTTCAAGAACCATTAGTCCTTCCTTGATGACGAGGAGTTAGGTGTGAGCTCCTCCTGGGCCTTGGACTCCAACCATAGGCCCCTGAGCCTTTAAAATCTTCTTGTTCAGCACTTCCCACTTCTCTCTGAGGGCTAGTCCTAACTATGTGCCCATCTACCAGTAGCAGACACCCCCATAACTTCCTCCTCGTGCCCAACACCCACCACGGTCATTGTTGTGCATTGCTGGGCGTCCGCCACGTGTCCTGTGCTGAGCCACAGTCTGTGGCCAACCAACTGGACAAAGTAAGACGTGGCTTCTGCCCCTCTGAAGCCCATGTTCTAATGATGCAAAATCCAAAATCACGAGATCCCGTTATCCAATTCCCAAAGCATTTCGATTCGTGCAGTGGCCTCTCTTTTTAACCTCAGGCTTTTAGATGGTTAGACCTTTTCTGTTTCTTCTGTTTTGTCTTAAAGCAAAAGGTGTATGTGGCTCCTCTCTTCCAAGGCTGTTCTCTTCCCTAGTCTGGGTCTCTTAACTTCTCCCCCGGTTGCTCGTTTGTTTTCCTTCCTAACCTTAAAGATGAGTCATCAAATCTATTTATCTATCTATCTGTCATCTATCTTTCTACCTTTAGTATTTTCATTATTAATTTTATTATTTTCTCTTTCGTGGCCCTCACCTATTCTCACGTTCCCACAGCATCACTCCCTCCCCCGTGGGCACCACTTCTAAACTCGTGCAACAGCTTCTGCTCGGACCCCTCTCCCAGCTCCAGCGTCACGACAGACTCTTCTCTGTAACAGCCACCGTTCGTTAGGTGTTGTCAGTCTTCGCAGAAGCCCCACCGGATCTGAGCCCTGTTGTTGCCGGGGAGGAATCTGGGGCTCACAGGGGCTCTGCAACCTGTCTCCCTGGGGAGCAGATTCAGAATGTACCCTCCCCATTCCCCACAATGCTCAGTTCTCCTTTGACAGAGTCTGTCCATACAGGGAGCTTCTTTTTGAGGTTCTGAGGGCCTACATTCATCACCATCCCTATGTTCTTACTGAAGCCCTGAGCAAATAGATGGCGCATGCGCACCTCAAAGATGAGCCATCCAGGAGAAGAGACCCACGTTCCTCAGAGGGAGGCACTCCCTGTTTCTCACTGGTTTATAACTCACCCCTCCTTCGGGGCTCAGCTGAAATGCCCCAGTGCACACGGGGTCTTCCCAGCACATGAAGAAATGGCCCGTTTCTGAACTGGGGGACTTTAAGGGGCAAACTGTATGGTGAACATTTTGGCCCACACCCATTCCAACCTTGTATATTTGGGAGCATGATTCTACAGCTTTACCACAAAGGATTTAAATGATGACACACTCTTGAACTTGGGAATATTTCTGGATAGATTCAAGCCTTCCAGAAACTGTTTTGGGGTTGGTGGGTTGGTTGGTTTGTTTTTCCTAAATAGAACACATGTCTTTGAACTTTCTTCTGCGTCTTAAGTTCTCTGCCCTAACGCAGCAGGAATCTTCTCGATGACCTAGACTGCTCTTAGGAACTCCCCTTTATTTGGCAGGGGCATTCTTTGTTCCCCAAGAGGATTTCCAGTCCAGGTCAGCTTCAGAGCTTTTTCTGCCAAGGAGTTTAGGTGCTCTCTGCAAAAGGTCATCTTGGCACTCAGTCCTAGCCTCCCAGAATTCCAGTTGGGTGGTTCCCCACCCCCACCCTCCTCTGTGTACTGTGAAATGGGAGAAGAGAGGAATCGGCCCAGACCAGCACCGGCTGGCCTTAGAGAAAGCTATATCTTCGTACATGGAGGAGAACAGTGTAAGCTTCTCTTGTAATGCATTAAGCATGAGTAGAGACCTGAAGGTAGAAGCAAGAATGAGTAATTGGGAGGAAGGTGGCCGTAGTGAGAGCAGCCTGGTTTAGCTGGAGCATTCAGGAGACCTGGAATTAGTTCAAGGAGCGCAGATTCTGGAGCATCTTAAACACACAGCCAGCAGAGATCAGCCTTGGCATTCAGGACACCGGGCATCCTGGTATATTTTAAAGCTGGAAAGTGAGCTAATGCTTCAGTTTCCATAAATAACAAAGCCAAAGGAAGAAGAAAAGAGTTGCCAAATGTCTTAAATTCCTCTTGGGCCTATTGCCTGATTTATCTCAGACCCTAAACACACAGACATGTGCAGCTTTTCTTGGATTATTTATTTCGGCTTTAATGCACACAGTGGAGACTCGATGTGAGCTTGGCTGGGGGCTTCAGAGGAAAGGGCTGCACTGTACATGCATCTGTCGGTGCAACTGGTCCTCAGACCATCTGTGGGTGGTTCCTGCCATTCCTAGCAGCCCTCCTCTGTTGGGGAATGAAGGCTCCCACACTCAGTCCTTTGGTGGCCTCTGAATTTTATTTGCAGACTGTGTCCTAAATAACGTGGGCTTCCCACTCACCATGCAGAAGAGACTGCCCTTTGAGAGGAGGAATCCTATTTGTCTGACAACGGCGTGCTGCTTAGACAGTCTCTGGGTTTTGTCACAGGCTGAATGAGGAAATGCTCAGCCTTGGATCTCCCAGGGCGAGAGCATCCGGGGAAGATGCTAAGCAGCCTGTAATGGTCTGAGTCTGAAAGACACCTTTCTGTCACTCCCCATGAGGATGCATGGGGACTGCCGTTTCAGCGTTCCGTAAGAATCAGGATCAGAACATTTAAGACCTGAGAGTCCAACAGCTTACACGTTACTAAACTTCCTTTACAGCAGGTCCAATTAGGACTCAGTCCGCTTCTTCTTGCTTGCTTTTTCTGGCAGAAGACTCACCCTCATAAAGATCACTAATTCATGGCAGCTGGTAAGTTCACACACTGACTACATGTACTTCCAGAGAGACTGAGGTATATGAGAGTATGTCCGAAAAGCTCACCGAAAATCATACCTGCAGACCCGGCAAATTCATATCTAGGGATTTACCTAAGGAAAGAAAAGAATGAATCACTCAGTAAATGAATAATATTCCTCTTAAAGTCCAGGAGTAAGGAGATTAAGTGAGTTAAGGACCATGTTGTAGAATAATAAATATTCATATGGAACATGGTAATAGGTAATATTTTAATTTGTGCCTTTTCAGAGAGCTTTCCACATATGATTCCACGTATTATTCACTCAGCCTGTGTGGTCTGTGTGTGTACCTAAGTGTGCTTTGGAAGCTGAGAGGGTTGGGGATTCTGTGAACCCTTTTGAGATTTGAGGACAAGCGAGGGGTATCTCCTCCTTCACATCCCCTAGGCTGGCATTTAAATCGCTGTCCCCACTCGCCACCACATGCCTCCCAGGAGTTGAACAACCATTTCTTCAGCCTGACCCTCGTCAGTCACCTTCTACTTCCATCTGGTTGAGGCAGGTCCCCTGAGGAGGTGGGGGTTTTAGGAGGCTTCAGAAAAGGGGGGAAGCAGCCTTGGGCAAACCTCTGAAAAAGAAAAACTCAATCCCATGGATGCTAAGCTGTTTTTGAGGTTTGGAGGGAGCCTGGAACCCCTTCCCGTTTTCTGGGTCCCTCCCTCGGGAAGAACTGCATGGCCTCTCAGGACATCGGACTGTGAACAGGTCCCTGGGCGTAGTCCTGGCCCTGCTCCACCACCTCCCTCGCTATGAGTTTGGCATTCGACCGTACTGGCCCTTAGCTAACATCACAATGGTGAGAACGGGACCTAGAGCCCCTGTGTCTCAGCTGCACCAAAACTCTACCCTAAAGGCCAGCAGATTCATGGCAAAGAGTTTTCCTAATGCTCTTCTTGAAACTTGACCAGCTCTTTTTTTCATAATCGAGTACAATTTTAATAATATAGCATTGGTTTCTTATTAAATCAAAGGAGAAAGATATCAAGCGTGGTAGGTATTATACTTTAAGTTGATTACAAAAAAGCGTTTATTGAGGGTTAGCCACTAGGTAATGGATAGAAAATCAATTACACGGTAGTTAAACATTCAATAATATGTGTTTTAATGAACAATTTATATTTAACACCTGTTTGAAATAATGAGCTGCGTGGGGGTGTAGGAGTAGCCAAGCAGCAGATGGGATATCTGAGTTAACACTTGAGGAGCCCAATGCCATGTTTTACCAGACAGCCTCATGTAGACTAGGATCAGGGACTGTATTGACATCATATCAGTCTGGAAGGGCAAGTCGTTATTCTGAAAACCTCATTAGTTTGACAAACTCAAGATGATGCTACACATGATAAAATGAACATTTCTAGATTTCTTTAGACAACGTGAAGAGCCCTTGGCTCCGTTCTTACCCCATCCCTGTCCATGGAGACCTGTCTCTCTATTGTCTGCCCTATCATCTCCCACATGGCACGTGAGAACCCGACTCAGAGCTCTTTGTCTTAAGTGTGTTTGTATGGATTGGGCGTGTGTAACACAACTCCATGGCTATGCATGCTTTTCCTTTCCAGTACACTGGCCAGTCAAACGTGGGTTCAAGACAGGAAGGGCCATCCAGTTTCAGAACCTTCCAAGACATCAGTGGTTCTGGCTCCGCGAACAGTTGTTCTGGAACTCTTCATCCCTACTTTTGCTCTGGGTTCTACACTGTGCAGCTAGTATTTTCAAAGGAGTTCACAGTCTGTGCCTCTAGAATCATACCGTGGTGTAGTCCTTCAGTTTAGCCAATTCACAGATATTTTACAGAGTTATAAGAGAGGTGAAGGAGTGAGCAGAGAGTGGAAGATGAGGAGAAAATAGCAGTGTTCAGGTGGCAATTGAAAATGAAACCTAGTGAGGCAGGGAGAACACAAAAATGGCGCTTTCATAGACAGAAAGAGCAGCAGGGAAGATTAGCCCAGGAGTGGGAGAAGCTGAGTAGGAGAATGACAAGAGGAGAAGGTAAGCCATTGACTCAGAAAACGCTAGCTTTGGCTGCCACGAAGATCATCAAACCAAGACGAGGCAGGTAGGGTAGTTAGCAGCTAGGAGTTTGGGCTCTAGAGCCTGGCAGACCAGAGTTCTGGTTCTTTCTGTCACTTGCTAGCTGCGTGGTGGGAAGTTATTTAACCCTTTTATACCTGGAGATGTGATATCTGCATGGTTATACCAGGTACCTATTTCAAGGCCTGCCACACCTAACCACAGGGTAATTGTTGGTTAAACAACGTGTGCACAATGACATCTACCATATATGTTCGTTCTGTGCAGATACATAGCAAAAACCCATGTAGAACGTGTCATGCATTGCCTGGTACATAATGACCACGCCAGTAATAATAGCAGTCGTTATTATTACACCTGTTATTAGAATATCCAAGCATTTGATTTTCTGTGGCCATTTAATCTTATTATCAAAGTGATTGGAGCCCAGGTCTTACAACTCGTAGTAGGGCGGCATGTCACATCAACCAGATCTTCCCTTCCAGGGGTCAAGGGTGGCTGGCCAGCTGCAGAGCCTGGAGGCTGCTGTGTGAGGCGTGACTTCTCATTTTGCAGTTTCAGGGACTTCCCCATCATTTCAGGGAAAGAATTGCAACTGGCGTCCTGGTGGCTGAGCTTGAGGTCTTGTTTGCACAGGGAGATTAAGCCCAGCTCGGGATAGTGGGTTCCAGGTCAGAATTCTTGGCAGCTCTGGTTAGGATTCCTGACTCTATTGGAATTTCTAAAACACCCAGCTCAGGGCCTGAGGTTTGGAGAGGCCCCGCTCTGGTGACAGTCACCCTAGGCCACAGGTGGGAAACACAAGCCCCACGGGCCGAATCCGGCCCTCCACCTTGTTTCTACCTGGCAGCAGCACTGAGCTCTCGCTTCACTATTAAGGAGTGGTTACATGTATACAGACAGTCCTAAAATTACATTCAGCCCTTTGAAGGCAACCGCGAGGCTGATGGGGTCCCCGGTGAAAATGAGTTTGACGCCCCTGCCCTAGGTTGTGGGAAGGGTGCGCAGAAAGTGCCAGGAATGACGTGAAAGAGGCTGGTGCCATTTCTGGAGGGAAGTGGTAGTTTTCTGGGGTCACAAACCCCTACTTTTTATGGCTGAAGTGCTGGGTCAATCAAAGGGCATTTGCCTAGGAACGGGGGACCGGGGAAGAGAAGATACGGTGACTATGCTGGACCCTGAAGCAAGAAGGGTACGTAAGGACCTGCACTCAGGAAGCGTTTGCTCTCCTCTCCCCTCCCAGCCTGGTCTCCAGCAGCCCGCTTCTCCAGGGACTTCAACCCGGAGAACTCTTAGCAAAACCCTTGACATTTGGCAAGTACTCAATGCACGTTGAAGAATGAGGGAATGAACCCATTGAAGGAGTAAAACTTTAGAGCTGAAAGGAAGCTTAATGGACCCCAAGTGATGAGTATAACCAATATCATTGCAATGATTAATGCCAACAAAGCAACTCTTAAAGTCCTAACAGAAGCTTGAAAATGCAGAATTTATGATCATCAACACACTCACAGTTGTCGCCCTCAGGATGGTGGCTTGCCTGGGATTTTTCTCCCTCTTCCCAGCTGTCCTAAAGGGAGGGGAAGGCTTCAGTTCAGGGGCCCGGAGGAGGAGGGGGGCATTTTTTCTGGATCTAATGAGGCGATGAGGGTGCAGAGAAGTGAGCGACTCCCCCTCCCCCCGGAAGGCACCACAGGAACCCTGAGAGCTGTTTCCCCACAGCCTGGGGGAACGTATCTGAAGATTTGCTAAATTGCAGGGATAGATTAAAAAGGATACTGCATGGCCCCAGGCCACATTCTTCTAAGAACCGGTGGAGAGGAGAATGACTTCCTTCAGAAGGACTGGATGCGCTGGCTGGAAGGAGAAGGGAGACGTTGTCCCAGGTCCCTCCAGGAAGGAAGTGGAGACGTCCTCCCGCCCCCTCCAAGCCCACCGTCAGAGCGCACCTGTGGCCGAACGCTGCCGACATGTGCCTGAGAAGCTGTAGGTACGGGGACAGCTGAGAAGGACTGGGATGGTTTGTCATCACAAATATGACACTGGACAGCAGCCACGGGGGTGGGGAGGGGAGTCGACAAAGAACAGGCCCCTGAGAACCTGCAAACGCGTCAAAGCGGGTCTGTCATCGGGACGCAAACCAAAAGCGAAGCATAATGGAGAACTCGAGGCAGATAGGGTCTGCCAGGGAGATTTAATTTGTCTCCGAACTGAGAGAGTCGCGAGGGCCCCCTTCCTGATGGGAGTGGACAGCAGAGCGGGCAGCTCGGAGGGCTGAGCTGTTCATTCCAGCCAGGACTCTGGTGAACCAATCAGATAAGTCTCTTCATTAGGGTCTTGAATAAAAGGCAAGTGGAAAGAGGGCAGAGCGCAGCCTGTAGATTAAATTCGGTCAGAGCCGATATCCGGCAATCCCCCATGCTGTTACCCAAATGAAAGCTAATGCAACTATGAATTAGCAGCCCCAGGAGCAACGGAGGAGGGAATTCAATCCATTCCACTCAGCTCCAGCCCGGACTGGCTGGGGCCTCTCTCCAGGCACGCAGGGGTCGGGAGGGGTGGGGAGCGGTGGTGGGGTGCGGCGCTGCCTTGTCAAAGCTCGGCCAGCTCAAAGCCCGTGTTGAGTCCTACCCTCTTCTGCACGGTTTCCGCAGCAGAGGGACCCCATCTCTTCCGAGAGGAACTTCAGTTTCTTTCTCTCACCTTCCTCCTGCCAACATTCACCATGAGTCTTCCTTCCTAGGGAGCCCTGGACGAAGTTCCCTGGCCTGGTGCCCAGTGTCTAAACAATGCCGTCCTTACCCAGCCTGGATTCAGTGAGAGCGTGTTCCCCCGAACCTTGAGAATGGCCATTCCCCACTTTGTTTCCTTCATTCAAAAGTATGTTAATGAAACTAAGAGGACACAGGGGACAGGGACAGTCTTCCTCTCACTTATGGAGATTGCACTTTAATGCACCCCTCAGAGCAGGGGTCCCCACCCCCTGGCTGATACCAGTCCATGGGCTGTCGGGAACTGGGCCGCGAGGGAAGCTTTCTGAGCTCAGCCTCCTGTCTCTGCACCACTCCACCCCCGCCCGTGTCTGTGAAAAAACTGGTCCCTGGTGCCAGAAAGGTTGGGGACCGCTGCCTTAGAGGCTGGGCCTGCCCTTGACCCCTCATATCAGTCATTCTGGCTCTGCGGAGCCCACAGTCACACCCTCTTCCCTGCCTCCACCCCGCCCCCCACCCAGGGCACCTGACTCGCAGAGATGTCCTCCAGAGTCACGTGTTCCTGTTCATTTTCCTCTCGGTCGGCTGACTTACTCTGGTCCTGGGCTGGACCTCCTCCCGTGCCCCATGGCATTGTGCAAGTGCGCCCGTGCTCTGCTCACAGGCGACCTCAGCCATGTCCCGGCGACTCTGTTTGCACAGTGCAATCGCTAAAGCGGCCTGCGTTCGATGGTGGTGACGATGACGTCAGATGGTGCTGAGAGGGCCGAGAGGAGCTGGCATCAGTTCCCGGGCGGAGGGAGTCGGTGGCGGGGATGGACTCTCCCTCCCCACCTCCTCTCTGGGACAAGACTTTCACTGTAAGTGAGCAGATGAGGCTAGAAAAAGGATGCGGATGAATGTTTTACCACCATGGCTGCTCAAGGTCCAAAGGCATCCCCAAAGCCAATCCTGAGACCCCCAAGGGAAAAGCCCAGGGGAGCAGCAGCTGGGCCTGTGGGACTGATGGGAACATTCATCAGAAAGCTGTGCAAATGAGCGTGCCCGAGCACAGGCTGGTCCCAAGACACTTTGTCTGCAGTGGGTGGAGGGTTGGAGGGGGTATCTTAGAATAAAATCTTTTAATGTTCCTCTCCACAGCAATGTAGTCTCCTTAATATGACAAATCGGAGCTCCCGCCGTACTTTACTGCCTGCATGTTAATGAGCCGAGCCCATGTAACACAGCCACTTGGTGAGGGGAGTTTACGGACAACTTAGCTTTGAGATACTCGGAGATAGAGAGAGAGAGAGAGAGAGAGAGAGAAGGAAGATGAGGCTACCTGGAGAGCAGCAAGCCTGGGACCCAAGGAGAGGCCCCAGGGGGGTGGCCACCCAAAAAGTGCCTGGGGAGATCGCTGAGATTGCATCCCCTGAAGGACTTCATTCATTGTACTGAGATAGAAAGCCCCTCCAGCACATGCCACAGGATGCCCAGGATGAATGCAGGTCACTGTCCCCCTCTGGCTGTCACTCCAAGGTGCTTGAATGACCCTCTCCAGTTGGGAGAACCCAGGAAGGCGTGGGACCTGGGCTTTCCTACGATGAGTCAGCTCCTCTTTCCTGAATTCAGGGTTAGGTTATGCCCTGATCCTTTGTGACCAGGTGCTTGAGGTCACTGTGTTACCTCAAGAAGGTGATACTGTGACTTTTGTGACTTGAACCCTTTGGAATGTGGGGGATTGTGTTATAAATGACGATGACAACAGCGATGATGGCAACGATGATGATGACACCGTATAACATGTACTCCGTGCCTGCCGTGTGCCAGGCAGGACACGAGGGGTTTTAGATGCATGCGTCATGTAGTCCTCATTCAGCTATGCGCTTGATATACTGTTTACCCCACTTTTCTAAGTGAGTAAACCGAGGCTCAAAGAGATTAATAACTTGATCACAGTTGTAAAAGCTCCTTAGTGATGTCGAGTGCAGAAATATTAATTGTTGGGTGAACACGTACAGAACTGTGGGACTGTTGGACTGGAAGGGAATCTCGATACCATCTGGTCCAACCTCGCCTCTTAATCAGGTGCGAAAGCTGAAGCCTGAGACTGAAGTGCCTTCTGCAAAGCTAAACCGCCGGAAAATGCAAAGCCGATTTGAACGACTGGTTCTTCTGAATTCAAGCCCTTTGTTCTTTTCACTTTGGCACACTCATTGTCTCATCGTCTTTCAGGAGGAAACATTGCAATATTTTTTTTAAATTTTTTTAAGTAACGTGTGGATGGCTTGTGGGGAATTTAGTGCATGATGGAACTCCGACATCTAATAATTGGAAGATAACCAAGGGGGAGAGCCCATGCCCACTGAACAGGCACAGTGGCACCAGATAGCTGCCCGGGAAGCCCACCAGCTGCCCTCGGGTGTCCCGCCGGGCATGGGGTGCTCAGCCCACCCAGCCCGCTCGGGGAAGCCTGCGGCAGTTGGATCTGGGTCTGGCCCTTGGACCCTTGGACCCTTGTTCATCCAGGCTCGTCCCTGAAGACTAAACCAGGGTAAAGAGAGAGTAAGAAAATGACTAGAGATGAGGGCTTCTCTCTCATCCACCTGAGCATGTGCTGCCCACGCTCTGGGCGGGAGAGTTGGAAATGCCGGTTCGTTCACACACCACGCAGGGCTGACTGCCTGATCCCTAAGCCCTACTCCCAGAACCGCTGATTTGTAAAGTCGAGGTTACGATGACCCTGGGTGTGTGTTAAGGCTTCCCAGGTGACTCTGGTCACTGGCCAGACTTGAAGCCATTGCCGAAGGCTCTAGTCATTGGGTCTAGAAAGCTGGGGAGATCAAACAGTAATGATGGCCGGTTATATGAAAGGAGGTATTATTGAATTTTGGGGGGATTTGGGGTTATTCTTTTGTTTTGTTTTGTTTTTGCACCACAACCCCTGGGTCACTGCCCAGAATGACACCGAGGATGCTTCTGATGTTGAGGAACCAAAGAAAATGGATTTATGGGTATGATCCATTACTTTCATGCAGATGAACTTTTCAGTACTTAAGGCTTCTTGTCAAAGGTGAAGGCTCAGTCGAACTAAAATCATGAATGGGGTCTGAGTCATCTAGACCAGCTCTCCTGTGTGTGTTATCCCCGGTGGTCGATAGATAAGGCTTCCACCATGGGAGGCAATTATCTGGATAAGTGAGGTGACTGGTAGCAAAAACCAACCCCACAGCCCCCCAGTTCAGCCCCACTGTGAGTGAGGTCACTAGGACAGTCACAGCAGAGTGGCTGGATCACAGTCCCAACAGCTCCGTCCAGTCATGGCCTAACCTGGTCCTGTCCACACTAAGGGCTGAAGGACTGCCGCCAAGGGGTGGGGACAAGGGTGAGTGAGAATTCCATGTCATCCCTCAGTTTTCCCCCTGGCAAGCTCCACACTGAAGCACTGCAAGCCACGTGGCTGGAAGAATATGGCAACTTCAATACCAAGAACATGACCTTAGACAGGAAGTGATTGCAGCAGGGCGTGGACACGCGCGTGCACTTACGCACGCACACACATGCACTCCATCGTCATGGAGGAAAGTTACTTCTCTCTGTTGTAAATTTAAATGAAGTCCAGAGCAGTGAAGGCCATTTGTAAGGTCCGCTGAGCTAATGGATTCATAATGACTTTCAAAGCTTCAGTCGGGTAAGAAATACTGTTCACTTTTTAATTGCATATAATTATACTTTTTCATAATCTAGGGCAGCATAGCAAAAGTAAATCTACGGGCTTAATTATAAATCTTTTTATTATCTGGAACCCTGCTGAAATGAAAGGAAAAACAAACAGCGATTGTTTTTCTAATCTAGAAAAAAGGATTTAAAAAAATACCCTCAATGTTACATGAGTTAGGATGCTTTTGATGTGAGAACACTGGTTTGTTTCACCTTCGATGCTCCATTTGGGGAAGGCTGTCTGCAGAAAGGCTGGGCGTTGTGACCCGCCTGCGGTCCAAACTGCTTCCTGTCAGGGGCGGGCCCTAGATGGTCAGTCAGATAAGCTCAAAACACCAGGTTTACCCCCAGAGGTGGACTCTGGGAAAGTCTCCAAGTTTGAAGGGAAAGGAGGTCAGGGGTGGGACACGGAAGCGGGTATTGGGAAGTTGGGAGGGGGAGTTCTCAGGACCGTGATCAGATTTTCCTTTCTGCTGGGTTTCTCCCAACAACTTTCCCAAGACCCCCAAGTCAGCCCGAGGCTCACTCAGAGTGGCCCTGGGAAGAAGGTGCCCATCTGAAGGACGAGGGAGGATCACAGGAAGACCCATTGCCTTCGTGGAGATAAGGTTTGCTGTAATCTCAGCTCCTCATGAAGTGGACATGCCGACTCAGTCCTGAACAGGGAAACTCACCATCTGAGAGGAGCAAGGCCAAGTTCAGGCTTTCCCAGCATGTCTGCGGGAAGGTGCAGCCCTCCAGGGTGTCTGGTCTCGCCAACCAGAGACGCTGGCAGCTGCCTGAGGGGCCTGTCTCTCAGGGCAGTGATCAGTCCGGGTGGCCAGCAGAGGCCCTGTGAGCCTGGCACC
This sequence comes from Micronycteris hirsuta, assembly GCA_004026765.1. NCBI lineage: Eukaryota > Metazoa > Chordata > Mammalia > Chiroptera > Phyllostomidae > Micronycteris > Micronycteris hirsuta. The sequence continues at coordinate 85,927 of PVJI01001033.1, forward strand.
CGACAGACTGAGGTAGCCTGCTGATGGCGCCCCCGAGCTGGTGCTGAGCTGCCCTGCGGGCCGCCTTCTCCCTGGCACAGGACCCCAGGGTCCACTGAAACAGCATCAATTCCATTACCCCATGTTTACATGAAGCAATGATTCTGTCATTGCTGGGGAGGCAGGGAACCCAGAAAGAAAAACCATTTGAATCCTTAAAGTGGAACCACACATGTGGGCCTGCGGAGGTGGACAAAGTCACAGCGTATCTCAGAAGAGCGGGATTACTGCCCTGGCCAGTGGAGCTCAGGGGGTCGGCCCTTGTTCTGCAAACCAGAAGTTCACTGGTTCAATACCCCTTCGGGCCACTTGCCTGGGTTGCAGATTTGATCCCTAGTCAGGGCACATACAGAAGACAGCCAATCAATGTTTCTCTCCCTCTCCTTCTCCCTCCCTTCCCCATCCCTAAAATCAAAAATCAAAATTAAAAATAAATCTAAAAAGAAGGGGGGATTATATCTTGTGAAGAGACAACAGGTAGCAGTTAATACCTCCAAACCCCTCTGAAGAACTTTCTGCCAGCCCCCAGCTCCAGCCAGCAGTCCAGCACACGCAGCCCCTGTGACAGCTCAGACGCAGCAACTGCCCACCCAACGCCTGGAAGAGCCACTGTACAGGGTGCACCTGGTGTAACTGGGAGCTTCTCCGCTCACGGGGCCTTTGCTCCCCCAGGCCACTCCGCTGCTCTTCACCCTCCACTGGAGACTCCACCCCCAAGCTGATTCTGGGCCCCAGATTTGACCTTGAGCCTGGCGCTGCTGAAAAGCAGAGTTTTCATTTTTTTCCCCCTCTCTGGAAAGCAGCAGAATCACACGTGCCCCATAGAGACCTCCCTCAGTGGCCTCTACGTGCTGTCGTCAGGGTGGGTGTCCTGAGCGGTGGGCTTCATGGTACAAACGTGGCTGTAAGCAGTGAAAGACCCTTGTGTCCATGAAGTGCCTTCTAGGTACAGTTTGAAGTGTAAACACTGTACCACAGCTAAGCATTGTGAGCTGTGCTGGGGAACTGAGTGCTACCAGGGAGCAGCCATCCAGGCCCCTCCCCAGGACTGTAGAGCGTGTTTAATCGGGGGAGACCTAGAGCAGGTGGTCACTCGGTCCTGGGGAGCATGCGTCATTGCTCTAAACTTCTCTCCCTGCAGACGAGACACATCCCAGTTTAGAATCCTGGGCCCACTGCTTCCTCGCCGTGGGACCTTGAGCACTGTACCTGAGCTTTCTTAGCCTCACTGCGCTAATGTCTATGCATGGCAGTGACGATGCCTCCCTTGCAGAGTTTCGAGAATTAGAGAAAATATAAAAGTCAGGTGCCCAGGGGAGTCAGACTGGGCACCTATTCGGGGCTCAGTGTGTGGTTTCTGCTGTCACTGTGGTGACGCTCAGGTCACTCGAGGCAGCATGCTGGTGCAGGTCCCTGCCCTTCCACTTGCTGGCGGTTTGACCTGGGAGAAGTGGCAGAGTTTTTTCTTTAAGCCTTAGTTTTGGCATCTGTGAAGTGCAGCTCATACTTTAAAGCTCCCTAAGAAGATACACATGGGGTGAATGAGCGTGTGAAAAGACGCTCCCCTTTGTATGTCGTTGGGGGATTTAGAAATTAAAACAAGAGTGAATGCCACCAGGCACCTATCAGAATGGCCCAAATCCCAAACACCGAACGCTGGTGAGGCCGTGGACAATGGGAACCCTCATTCACTGCTCACGCAGAGGCAAATTGGTGTATACCTTGGAAACAGTTTGTTGGCTTCTCAGAAAACTAAACGCATTCTTACTCTTGATGTGAGCCAGCAGTCACACTCCTTGGTATTTACATAAACGAGATGAAAACTTAAGTCTACCCCAAAAACTGCACACGGATGCTGATAGAAGCAACTTTACTCATAACTCACAGTTTTTGGGAACAACCACGATGTCCTTCAGCGGGAAGGCATAAATAAACCACGCTACATCAGACAATGAAATGTTATTCAGGGCTAAAGAGAAATGAGCCATGGAGCTAAAAAAAAAAAAAAAAAAAAAACCCTGAAATTCATGTTACTAAGTGAAAGGAGCCAATCTGAAAGGCCAGCGTACGTTACGTTTCACTGGGTAACATTCCATGGAGACAGTCAAAAGATCAGTAGTTGCCCAGGTCGGGGGGAGGGGCGGGGGGGGTGAAGAGGGGGAACTGAACTCATTCAGATGATTTTTAGGGCAGCGAAACTATGCTGGGGGATACTCTCATAATGGATACCCATCATTATACATTTGTCAAAACCCATAGAACGTGCAACACCAAGAGTGAGCTCTGATGTAAACGATGGACTTCGGGTAATAATGATGTGCCAAAGCAGCTCCATAGACTGTGACAAATGCCCCACTATGATAAAATGTGGAAAACCGTTGGGCAGTTTCTTACAATGTTACACATAAATTTATCCTGTGACCCAGCAGTTCCTTGCCTAGATAGCTATGGACGAGAAATGGAAATATAAGTCCGCAAAGAGACATGGGCATGAATGTTCATAGCAGCACGATGCATAACAAGCTAGAAGTGGAAGGAATTTAAATGTTCATCGTCAACGGTATCCCCATACAATGTAACACTATCCGGTGATTAAAAACCAACGAACAGTTGATGCATGCTACAACCTGCTTGTCTCGGCAGTGGCCTCTTTCTGACCAAGCCGGGGGTTATCTTGTTTCATTCTGCAGGTAAGGTGATGTTTGAATTGGGTTTGGTAGCTCCCATTGTTTCTGCTTAATGTAACTATGAGGCTACATCCTAGATAAATACAGTGACGCTCTAGCACCAGCAGGAGGTATTCCTGAAAGAGCCATTCACCGGCAGTCCTGCAATGGTAAATTAATCATAGGTGGTCTCCTTAATGTGTGTCCTCCCACCCACGCACCCTCATGACATCCTTAATAAGCATCTGCTATTTTGTAACAGCTTTATGGAGGTATAATTTACATACCGTAAAATTTTCTAAGTATACGATTGAATGATTTTTAGTAAATTTACACAGTTGTGCACCCATCACTACCATCCAGTTTAGAATAATTCCATCCCCCCACAGAGATCCCTCGTGCTCATTCCCAGGCAATCCCCACACCCACCCGCTGCTTCAGGCAATTAATGATCTACTTTGTGTCTCTCAATTTGCCTCTTCTGGACATTGCTTATCAATGGGATTGTGTAAAGTGCAGTCTTTTATATCTGACTCCTTTCACCTAGCATGTTACATTGCTTGCTTTCTTATTATTGGTTTATTAAAAGTTCTTTATATATTCTAATTATGTTATTTATCAGGTATATGATTTGCAGCCCTGGCTGGTGTGACTCAGTGGATTGAGTGCCAGCCTGCAAACCGAAGGGTCACCGGTTTGATTCCCACTCAGGGCACATGACTGGGCCAGGTTGTGGGCCAGGTCCCCAGTAGGGGGCACAGGAGAGGCAACCACACATTTATGTTTTTCTCTCTCTTCTTCCCTCTCTTCCCCTCTCTAAAAACAAATAAATAAAATCTTTTTTTAGAAAAGTATATGATTTGCAAAATTTCTCCCACTATGTATCTTATCTTTTAATTTTCTTAATGGTGCCCTTTGACATGCAAAAGTTTTTAATTTTGATGAAGTCCAAGTCCTTAATGTGTTCCTTTATGAATTACATTTTTGGTTTGTATCGAAAAACTCTTTGCCTAACCAAAGGCCGTAATGGTTTTTTTCTACTGTGATTTTTTTCTAAAAGTTTTATAGTTTTAGCTCTTACATTGAGGTCTGTGTGAATTTTGGGTTAATTTGTGTGTGCAGCGTGAGTCAGGGTCTAACACAATCCAGAAACGTTACTTTTGCACGGGACCATCAGAACCGTCCTAGCACCGGTTGTTGAAAACCTCTTCTCCCATTGAATTGTCTTGGTGCGTTAAAAAAAAATCAATTGACCATAATGTAAGGGTTTAGTTCTGGGCTCTCAATCCTGTTCCACTGATTTGTTGCCTGTCTTTATGCCAACGACACACTGTTTAGGTTGTCTGTGACTTTGCAGCGTGCTTTAAAGTCAGGAAACGTTAGTCCTCCAACTCCGTTCCTCCTCAAAATTGTTTTAGCTGGTCTGAGATTTTTGCATTTCTAAATAAATAATGGGATTAGATGATCAATTTCTGCAAAAAAAAAACCTCTTGATATTCTGATAGGAATTTTATTGAATCTAAAAATAATTTGGGAATAATTGACATTGGACACTTTTGAGGCTTCCTATCCACAGTCATGGAATATCTCTCCATTTACTTAGAAATTTATTAATTTCTTTCAACAGTGGTTTTTGGTTAGCAGTGAATAAATTTTTCACTTCTCCTGTTAAATTGATTCCAAAGTGTTTTATTCTTTTTTGATGCTTTTATAAATGGGATTGCTTTGTGAATTTCCTGTGTGCATTATTGCCAGTATAGAAACAAAGTTAATTTTTATATATTGACCTTGTATCCAGTGACTTTGCTGAGCTCATATATTCTAGTAATTTTCTGTTATAGATTCTGTAGGATTCATTTTTTTATTTTATTTATTTATTTTTAGAGAGAGGGGAAGGGGGGGACAGAGGGAGAGAAACATCAACGTGAGAGAAACATCAGTTGTCTCTTGTATGCACCCCAACCAGGGACCGACAACGCAACCCAGGCATGCGCCCTGACTGGGAATCGAACCAGCGACCTTTCAGTTTGTGGGACAGTGCCCAACCCACCAAGCCACACTGGTCAGGGCAATCTTTACAATTTTTTACATGTAAGGCCATCTACAAATAAAGACAGTTTTCCTTCCATCTTTCTTTCAATCTCTTTGCCAAGCATGTGCTATTGAATTTGAAATGTTCTAAAATACTCAAAAGTAGTATAGAGGAGGTCCCCAGGAAGATAATGTGAAACCATGGAGGAGCAGGGCTTGCAGATTGGGGCTGGGGTGGCAGAAGGGGCCAGGAGGTCCCTGCAGCGAGCGCAGGCTCACTAACTCATTTTGCAGGGTGCTGGACCGAAGGCGCGGGACTGAAGGGGCGCCCTGAGAAAGGGGCACTCCACTTTGATGGCAGGGACTTCGATGGGGGGACAGAAGGCGCACTACTGTGGAGCCCCTTTCAAAGGCTCGAACTACTCAAACCAGTCCAGCATTTTTACTTTGTTCCTTGAAGAACCGGTTTGTTCCTTTCCCATTCATGTGGATGCCCACTTCGGGGAAGCAAGGACTAAACTGTACCCTCCCCCTTCTAACAGAAGATGGGGAAATAGTAACAAAAGAAAGCCCACTCAGCCGTCAAGAAGACCTCATGTCCATGAGCTCCTGTGCCGCCTCAGCAGCGATTCCAGACCTTAATAACCACGCCTCCTCCTTTCCGGTGACTTGCCTTTTAAATAATCCCTCGTTATTTAACATGCAATGGCTATTATGGCTATGTGAGCTCTTATCTATTTATGCTGACTATTAATAAATTATCAGACCATATTGTGTGGGTTTTAATAACTCCATAGGAAGAGAAACGTGGCCAGGAGGTGAAAATCTCAAGCAATTACAAATTTGTAGGTTGAGTTAATTTTTTCCCAACACCAAAGCTGTTCATTTACAAGTAAATTAAATACACAGGCTGTTGTCCCTCCTCAGGACTCCGGCCCTGCAGAAAGGAGGAGCTCGCACTTCCTGGTGGGGAGCACCTGCAGGGACCTGCAGGCCTCAGCGGGGACGGGCCACAGCGAGAGCCTGGAGCTTGTTAGGTTGAAGGCACTGAGCCTTGCCCTCCAGTGCAGGCTGAGAACCTCCATCAGGGCGGAAATGTTCACAGCCACGGTCCTACCTGCGAGAGACTAAGGAGGGCTTTTAACATGTATCATTCTAAATCAGCCTCCAAACAGCGCCCCCCTCCCCAAATTGGCCCGCTTGGCTGTTTCCCAGATAAGATCCAGGAAGCCACACTGTACCCCTCACCCGCATGGCTTTGCTTATTCTAGGCAAACAGGCAAGAGGCTGTTTGCAGATCGGGATTAGAGTGTCAGCCAGGGAGATTCTTGATGAACTCTGCTCTGGGAGGTCAGGCAGAGGCAGTGAAGTGCCAGGCTTCAGCTGCAAAATGGAAATGGACTCAAATCATTTTCTTGTCAGCCAGGATTTTAAAATCAATACCAAGCCTCCTTGATACATTCTTATTCTTTTCTTGCTGTCTGCTGAGGGTGATGATGAATTTCCTTCTCTGGATAGCTGTGGAAATAAAATCCTTATACCGTCCTTGTACAAGTGTGCCTTGCCCACACCCATCCAGGTGAGAATACAGTGTGCATTCGCGGCACACCAGGCACCGTCTTCTCCCCCTGCTCTAAGGGGACGGAAGGCACCTTTCCTGCCTCATTGCTGCCATCTGGAAACTAATGACGGCCTCCCCCAGGATGCTGTAAGGAAGCATGAATGCAGGCGTGTGCCGGCTCCCATGCTGCAGCTGAATTGCCTATTGAGACAACTAGTACTGTTCAGGGTCCTCACTCCTATTCTTGCTACTAGAACAGAGACTTGGACATAAAACAAGTGCATTGTCTAGGATGGCCAGCCTAGAGGGTTCACTTAGGGGAGCATTCAAAAGAAACGCACCATCAGCCTGCCCCACGACTGATCCCGCATCACCATGGGCTCCAGGGGGAGAGGAAGGTTCTTCTTTGAGTTCCCCTTCTCTTTCACATAGCCAGCAGGGAATCCTCGTGGAGTGATTGACAGGAACAAGGAGGGAGGAAGCAAGGAAGCGAGGAAAGGAAGCAGGAAAGAGTGGGAGGGCGGGAAGATGGGTCGTAGATTCCAGTCTGTCCATTCCGATGAATCAGTCTTGATTGCAGCACCTACCATGTGCCTGGCAGGGCCACAGGTGCTGGAGGTAGAGGACCCGCCCTCCAGGGGTTGATTGACAGGCTGGGGAGCAGACAAAAGTAGGTGGAGCACAGAAGTTCTGCACTAGGATAAGCACAGCAGGCTTGGAGCTCAGGAGTTGGCTGTTCGAGTCCCCCAAGTTTTCCTGAGAGCAGGTTCTATTTCCACTCGTCATGCATGCGAGCGGGAGATGGGTGGGGAAAGTCGGGCGGGGGAACAAAAGGTACAAAGTCTGGAGAGAAAGGACCAGCGTAGTCTAGCAGTTCCGACGTGTTCAGGGTAGGGGACGGGGTGGCCGTGGGGCTAGTGTGGTTCCCGGTCCGTACCACATGATGCATCTGGGAAGGGGCTGTGCGAAGGATCTGAGACACAGCCTGAGAGCAAGGGGGCCGGCAGGGTAGCTGGGCGGGGAGAGACCTCACCAGCCGGACATGTGGTTAAGACCCCCCTGACTGCACTGGGTACGGGATGGCCCAACGCGGGAGGTGTTAGCAGGCTGTTGTGAAGGAAGGTCGTGGGCTGGCCCAAGGGGTGGCCTGGGAAGGAAGAGAATCCAGTGCCCTGCCCGTCGTTCCTGATGGAGGTGCCAGACTGTCCTGGCAGAGAAGGGCAGCAGATTTAAATCAAGGAAGTGGGTGTATAAGAGAGAAAGGGGGCAGTCCTGCCACGGAGCTCTGGGGAGCTAGGACAAGTCGAAAAGGACCGGCACCAAACTCTACAGTTGGACGGTGAGGGGTGAAGAGCATCAGGCATGGACTTGGAGATACCAGGAGCAGCCCAACAGCCATGCTTCGGACCCAGGGCTCCCCAGGCCGGGGGAGACCCAAGTATCGCAGGCAAGGCTTTGGCGAGCACAATGGGGTTCATTCATGAACTTCCCCAGTTGCTTCTGTTACCACAGTAACATTTCAAGGGTTTGCAGATCTGGGAGAAAAGAGAAAGAAAAAAAGAAAAACCCTGAGTTACAGTACTCGCAGCAAATTAGGTCACTGTTACGAGTTATTAATTTTAATGCATTAAGAAAAGTGTGCAGGGGGGGAGTGAAGGGCTTTAAAAAAACACAGTAAATGGGAAATAGCAAAAAGTACAACAATAATTATGCTGAAAGCAAAGTGTAGTGTTCCATAAAATGTAAGAAATGAACAAATTACACGCCCCTTCTTCCTCCTCCCTCCAGAGCGGTTAGGAGTGGGGGAGCAGGGTGGGTGGCCCCCCCACAGCGCTCTGATGCAATTACGGTCTCACGTTTCATGTCTGTGTGTGTGCTGAGTGGTGTTACTTAAGCTGAGCCGAGCTTCAGCTATGAAAGGAAAGCGCAGAGGGGCATTTTCCTGGGCTGAGTTATGTTTAGTGTGGAATCGCTCTTAGGCAAATGTGCAATCTGATGAGGGGAAATTGGAAGCCGTGAATAGATTCTCCAGGAGCTTTCGTGCCCAAGGGGGCTCCGGGTAGGCTGGGCCGTTCTCAGTTTCTGGGCCCGGCCAGCGCATTCTGGCCGCTGGTCTCCCTGATGGGGCTCTGACTCTCCTGCCTGTGAAACTGGGTCAGGCGCCGCCACAGCGTGAAGAGGCTTTGTGTGCTTCCGCGCTGTCTTATTTGACTGCCCGTCATGGTGTCGTGGCTTTTAAAATGTGTGTTTTCTATCTGCTTGGTCTCGCTTTGCAGTTGTGGGAGCGAGTCAGAAGAATGTGCATTGCAGATGGTGTCATGTATGCGGCTGGCCTCCTTTATTGTATCCACAAACAGTGTCCCCCCCCCGCCCTCCCTCATTCCCCCTGAACGCACCCTCATCACCCATGTGTCACACCTTTCTCCCCTTTGCTCCGCATCTGCGTGGCATTCGGGGTCCTTCGGCACATTTCAGATTTGGGAGGAGAAGCCAGGACGCCACTCCCTACAGTGGCTGCGTCACCTCACTTGGCTTCATGGGGACTGAACACCCTGTCCTCCTTCAAACTCTCCTCCCCTCTGGCGGGTGAGATACTCTTCTCTCGGGGGCTTTCCTCCTCTCTCTGGCCCTGTGCATCCTCCCCACTCTCGACCCGGCTCCCACCCACCTTCTTAAAAGCTCCTCAGGAGTCCATGTGTCTCAACTTGGCCTCCCTCTCCCCTGCTCCCCGTTTTCTCTGAGTGACTTTCTTCATTCTTTCTCATTCGTGGACCAATCAGGGATTCGCTCCTGACTCCCGGAAACCATTGCTTGGCCTTCCCCTTCTACCTAAGCTCAGAGGAACCAACTAAGCATCACTGTCCTTGTAGCTCATGACAACTGCAAACCCATTTGCTTTCAAACTAAACTCCATTTCCCCCTCTCCTCAGCAGCCTCATCTCTTCCTTTCGCCTGCCCCAAGCCAACAGATAAAACAAAGCAAGGCAGTGTGAAAAAACCAACTCTAGTTCTCCTTCACTCCTTATTGCCATCACAGCATAGCATCTCCCAGCCGGCCGTGCGGGGGGGTCTCAGGTGTGCGTGTGGAGAACGCTTAAGTGACAGTCCCCAGCCCTCTCCTGCCTCCTGCTGCCACTGTCACTGCGAGTCCAGCCCCCATCCTGGGAAAGAAGGCCAGTCTTCAGGGCCTCCCTTCCCAAATCCATCCTCTGCACTGATTTCAGAGTCGTCTCTCCAAACCCTGCCCCGCGGTAGGTATTGCTCCCCTGTGCACCCAGACTGGCTTCCCGTTGCCTAAACTGGAGAGTGGGAAGAATTTCGAGGCCCAGTGAAGTCAGGCCCTGCCTTCATTTCCAGCCACCTTTCCCTACCCGGGGATGTGGACACATGTCCACTGCGCCTCTGTGCCTCATCTTTCCTCTGGCGGAATCCATCCCATCTCTCCTCTGCCCAGCAAACCCCTCCTCGTCCTCCAGAAGCCCCCCCAGCAGAGTAAGTGTCCCGCCCTGAACTCTTGGAAAGCGCCTTTGCTGGAGACTTCTCCCAAGCCTTGCGTTGAGCTGTGCACATTCTGATGCCCCTATCGGCTTCTAAACTCCTTGAGAGGCACATTCTCGAACTCTCCTCCAACTCTGGGAAGCTTTTGTCTTTTTGATTCCTTATGCGCGTTTTATTTTTTTCCTCAACTGAATCCTCCACTTATAAATGGAGAAGTTCTGAGGTGTCATTATAACCTACTCGGGACAGTCAATCCCAAAGAAGGCGGAGCCTAAGTGAATTGACAAGTGGAGGGGCTGGTAATCCTGCCCGGCCGTCTCCTTGGGTGACCGTCATCTCCCGGGTCTCATGTTCTGCGAATGGACACTCAGAGACTCGGACACACAAGATCTCCAGGTGGACAACACAGCAAGCCCCGGGCCTGGCCCTCAGGACAGTGGGGCTGGAGGTCCCAGGCCCAGCGGGCAGAGCCAGGGTGGAAAAAACACTTGGAGTTCTGGTTTCTTTTCTCCTCTTTCATTAGGTGAGTGTAGTAAAAGACACGTCCACACTTTCCAGAAAGTAGTCCAAAGGGAGAGTGGCCAAGAGAATCTTTATTTATTAAAATGTATTATTTGGCTCTGGCTGGCATAGCTCAGTGGATTGAGCGCGGGCTGGGAACCAGAGGGTCCCGGTTCGATTCCCAGTCAGGGCACATGCCTGGGTTGCAGGCCAGGTCCCCAGGGGGGCCACGTGAGATGCAACCACACATTGATGTTTCTCCTTCTCTCTTTCTCCCTCCATTCCCTTCTGTCTAAAAATAAATAAATGAAATCTTTTAAAATGTATTATTTGTATGATAAAGAAAGAACACTGTAAGCCTCGTGGACTCTCATGGAAGTCTGACAGCTGTCAGGCCTAGTGTTGCTGCATAGAAGCAAAGATGGAGCAGTATGTGTGATCGGACAGAACCCGTAGACGTGCGAGTGTGCAAACACGCAGTCAGAATCCAACCAGTGTTCATGGAGTTGCCACTGTGTGCCAAGTACGCACGGTGTGTGCGCACACGTGTGTGTGTGTGTGTGTGTGTGTGTGTGTGAGAGTCATAGGGAGCTTTCCCATTCACAATCATATGGCCCTGTCTCCTCCATCTCTAGTAGTTTCTGGACACTTGGGAGGGAAGCCGATTCTCTGTTTCAGAAGCTAATTTACCTGGTGAGGGCAAAGCTCTATTTTAATTGATTGTATCTTTCAAGATCCAAGTAACCCGTGGTCTCAGCTTGGTTGTCAATATTTTGCTGGCTCAGTCCCTCTGCCTTTCACCTGCGGACGGAGCAGGCATTGAGCCGCTGTCACGCTCGAGATCAAAGGGAAGAGAAGCGCAGGGTAATAATCTGCTTTTGATTTTTTTCCCCTCACTTTTCCTACCCCCTCTCTCAAATCCACTAAAACGGGGAAATCTATTGCAAGAAGGAACACTTCTGACCGAGACATCTTTCTCCCCGTTCTTTCCATTTTTCCCTGCCCTCTTTAGTATTCAGGAGCCACCCAAACAGCAGAGTTTTCCATGGTGCTGGGCTGGGCACAGCATCGCCACCGGGGCGGGAAGAGACCTGCCCGCTGGAGAGTTTGCGTTCCTCTTACACCCGCGCCAGGTGGCTTCCGCCACACTCCCAGGCACGGTTCTGGCAACCAGCCACCGGGGCAGCGGTAGAGACAGTTGAGAGCTTTCTGTGGGGCCGGGGGGACAGGCAGAGATGTGAATTCAGCGGGGAGTAGCCCCTGACTGCAAGCTCCACAGGGGAGTCTCAACAGTCTCAGCCACGGCTCGACCTCGGCAGCACTGGGGGCGGGGGGGACAGGTGCACAGGGCTCATGACGAGGAAATACTCAAGTTAATGCAACCAGCTTCAATGACGACATGGGGTTCTGACTTAGGAATGCTTCATGGTCACAGCCCATGAGGCAGAGATGTTTCTCTCCATTTTACAGACGAGAAAACCAGCCTGCTTAGGTGAGGTGTTACCGCCAGCAGGTGGTCAGCCTGGACGTCAAATCCAGGTATGCCAGGCTCCTGCCCTTTGTTGCTCGGGGGCAGTGTGGACCTCCCGGGTCCTGTTTGCCATACCCTCTGTGCTCCTGGAGAGGTGGGCTGGGGCCTGCTGTGGTGTGTGGACAAGGAGTCTAAGGCGTGGGGACATGGTGGAGGCTTGGGGCATGCAAGCTTGCGGGCATAGGAGGACACAGAGGACGAGGGCCTGTGGCTGCCACACCCAGGACAGCTTCTGGGTATGGATGCCCCCGATGCAGGTGCGGCTGTTTTCGGTCAGCTCCCACCTGGCAGAGAGCCCTGTCTGCTGACTGCTCAGGCGCCGTGTGTGGGGGGTAGGTGAGGGGGCAGAGAGCAGGAGTCTTGGAACACTCCCAGTGGCCGCAGGGCAGGAGATGGAGGGTGGGCGGAGCAGGCGAGGTGATTGTAAGGCTTTCCCTGGTGATGACTCCGGGATGTTGGCCATCCCAGGCCCTGTGCAGAATGAAGATGGGGCACTGGCGGTCCATGACAGCAGCAGAACACAACACCAAGGAGGCATGGGCAGGCTGGGCAAGCTCGCAGTCCCTGATGTCTGCCCTCCAGCTCAGCCCTCGTGCCAAGCTCAGCTCGGGCCTGACAGCCTCTCCCGTGTAATCCATAAATCATCCCTGCAAGTCTCAGGCGGCCTCCGTGACTCCATGCCTGTGTCATGGGTCAGCCAATGCATGTTTCTGCTCTCCACCTCCTGGCAGCCTCCTCACACGAGGGTGGCCCCCGACACCTGTCAGGACACGTGAATGTTTGCGGTAGATCCTGGCAGCAGCGACAGCCCCAGAAAAGGGCAGGAGAGCCTTCCAGTTAGCGGTGGGTCTTGAGGTGTGCGGCAGGTGGAGAGGTGGCAAGGGCACACCAGCCAAACCTTTGCGAAGGCCTAGGGTCCTGCCCCCGCACCCCTGGGCTTCACGGTGGAAGGAAGGAACATAGACGTTTTGGGGGCATGTGCACCTCTGCCCCTTTGCCCTGAGAGCGTAACTCCTAGGAATTTCCTTTTATTCCCTCCCTGGCTCCTCTGCCACCCTACACATGCACACATGCACAGTCACACCAAATATCCATGCTGTTGGGACATGAGTTGTGCTAATAACAACATTCCTTCTCCACAGCCGGAGAAGCCAACCAGGAGGGATGGAGGATTGAGGTGCAGGTGTCAGTGGGACAGGGCAGAGCACACAGCCGGCACCCAGTTTGTCCCCACGGTCCAGCAAGGGCCGGCATGAGGGGAAGCACGGGAACAGCCCCGTGTGCTTGGGGAGACAGAGATTCAAATGGAGCAAAGTGGTTCATTTTCTTCAGTCCTCCCAAATCCCCCAATGTCCCTGCCTCTCACTACGTGCCACTCTGGGGCCAGTTTCTGGGAGGGAGGGAGGGACGGAACAGAAGCTGTGGACCTGGTGTGGGAAGCCCCATATGTTCCTCATTGCAAATGGAAAAATGCAAAAATAGCATAAAACGGACAGGCATTATACTTGTGGCATGCCCAGAAATCCTCCTTATTTTAGATCCCAAACACTTTTTCATTGAACAAATATTTTTGGAGCTCTTGGTAAGCGCCTGGTTGCACAGTAGGTGCTGGGAGGGAGCTCTCTGAAGGTGTGCACAGGAGAGTGAGGAGGTGTGCTTTGAGTCCTGCAAGATCGCTCCCTGCAGTGGACAATGAACGAGCCAGGAAGGGAGAGCGAGGCAGCAGAGGTGGCTGAGTGGGTTCACCCAGGTGAGGGATGATGGCGCCCCAACCAGGACAGTGGAGAAGGGGCGGTGCAGAGAGTGTCCAGAGATGTCAGATCCACCAGCCAAAAAGCCGCTATTCATTGAGGGTCGGCTCTCTGTAAGGCACTATGACAAGTGCTGGGAATAGAGTAATGAGCCCTATTTCGTAGTAAGATAAAAAATAGTTTAGTGATTGGTCACAGGGGCTGAGGGAAAATAAGAAGCCACAGACAACTAATTGCCCACCTAGTGTCCGGTTTGAACAAGTGGGTAATATGGGCAGTGGGGGTGGGGAGAGCCGCTTCCAACAATGGAGATGAGAAAGTTTAGGGGCAAAGCTAGTGAGTTCCAGTAAATATTTGACTATGTGGGGCTGGAACTCAGGAGAGAGACATACTCTGGGATGAGGGGCAGAACTCTCAAGGAATACCAACATTTAAGAAAGGGGTGAGGTGGGAAAAGGGGTCCACAAGACAAAGACTGACCCATGGCCACTGGAATTCAGAGCAGCAAGGTCATTCCATCCCCGAGAGAGACGTTTGGGAGGCGGGGGGGACCTGGATGCCAGTACACTGTGGGATGAGCAAGGGTCGGGGGTCAGAAATGAGTACGGGGCGTGTTGACAACTCTTTCAAGAAGATTGGCAGCAGAGAGGAGAAGGTGGCCAAGTAGCTGCAGAAGAATATGGGTGGAGGGAGGGTAGTGGTGGTGGGTGTTTTGTTTGCTTTTGAGATGGTGGAGACTTGAAGATATCTTCATCCTGTGGGGAAGAGGGAGAGGGGGTAACATTGGAAGGACGGGGTCCCTGGAAGTGGGACGGAGCCGAATCCCCAGCACAGACAGAGGGATTAGCTTTATATAGAGTCGGTACCCTCTTCTCAGGCGACGCGGGAAGGTGGGGGCGTAAGGACAGATGAAGTCAGACTGATGGTCTGGAGACCAGACACTGAGAAAACACTCATTCATTGACCTCTGTTTCCTCTGGGAAGTGGGGAGATTATCTGCTGAGAGTGGGAGCTAGGGAAGGCCCTGGGGACGCTGAAGAAGGGTGGAGAGGTCTGTGCAAAGGGCAGGCAGATCTGAGCACAGAAGCATGGAGGCATTGGAGGTGGGGTGAAGGGGCCAGCTGAGCTTGCAGATTTGTGTATAAACGGGCCCGGTCTGAGTGTTGGGGTAATCTGTCCAGCAGCTCCCAGGATTCCAGAATTAGGCCCAGGGGCAAGAGGTACTGAAGGGATCTGGGGTTGGGTCTCCTGGGAAGGTGAGGTATGAGGATGAGGGGTGAAGCACCATGGGTGAAGGGGTAGATCCTGGGGTCTGAGCTGGAGAGAGACAGAAGGGAATGGGCAGGGGTCTGCAGAGTAGAACAAAAAGGGACAAAAGAGGAGGGGGTTTGATGGTGCCCAAGAAAGTATCTTTCTTGAAACATATTCTGAGAAATAGCCAAGTAAGATCAGGAAAACTAGGAAACTATGAGCAGGAAAATGAAGTCCCTCAATTTATATATTTTTTTCCAAAAAAAAAGGGGGGGGCTTGACTGCCCCATAAGGAAAAAAAATGAATGTCAGTTGTGACTCTTCACCTGAAGACTTCTTTACCTGGAATCCCAAATCCAGATCGAATGGATTAAATTCCGCAGTGAAATGAAGATCTTTGCATCAAGAGAGATTAACTCTGCCTTTCGTTCACCAGTGCAGTGATTCGCTGGCATTATTATAGTGCTGTGCATTTACCTCTGTCTAATCGATAGTTCTCTTGGGATCTACAGAAGCATCTTATAGTGATAAAAAAGGGCATTTTATGGGCAGGATCAGCAGTGGGTATGCATATCAGACTGTGGAAAGGCAATAAAGCATGTAGTTAAAAGCATGAGTTTGGGGCTCGAATTCCTGACCCAGGCACTTATCGTCAGTTGGACTTTAGGAAAGTTCTTTAATCTTCCAGCGCTTTCATCCATACAAGAGGGAGAATCATAAGTACTTCATGGGATTGATATGAAGATTAAATGACATAATTAAATGATGGAATTAAATGATATAAACACATTTAGCATCATGTCAAACGAGTAGTAATTGTTCAATAATGATGATCAATGGTAATAGTAGTATTTATTGATACTACTTGAAGGGGAAGGACAAGTTAGCTCCTGGATGTCAGCGCCGTGCCTGCATTTGCCTTTGCCAGCTGAGCTTGTCTCACATGACCTACTCCAGCCGTGCCCACCTGTCCCCTTAGGAACCCTGAAACTCTCAAGTCTTCAGCACCTAGTCTGCAAGTCAGGTGTTCCTATCTAACCCTCCCTCACAGGGGGTGGGTTTCTCTCACACACCACAGCTGACTGCGCAAGTTCAAATAGCGTCTGCGCAACCGGCCTCCCAAACTCAAGCACGTCCTCAGCCACGGCCGCCCGAGCCGCCGGAACAGCCGGATCCCGGCTCTGTTATCTCCTCGAGCCAGAGGCTCAAGCTCGCCTCTGATGTGCCGAGGCCTTGGGTGGTGGCGCGACATCAAGGACCTGGTTATTAATTATTCTAATTGTCATTCCTCACCACAGCCAGCACTGCCAAGGTTTTAAAGTGGTTTCCATCCTCCGATCCATAAGCTTGCCCTTGGCTTATCGAGCCAACCACACTAGTTTAAGAGAGTGACTTTAATTACTCCACTGGAACTGTAGAGAGAAGGAAGTGTGGGGAGTTAGTGGCTGTGGTGGTCGGGGCTCAGCCAAAGGGCCTGGCATCGCCTTGTCTTAGGGGCAAAGACACCCACCACCAGGCCCGCATCCGCCCACAGCACGCAGCATCCTCACTGGGGACCAGACTTCCTGAAACCCACGAAGCTCCTTTGTTTGTTTACTACTTGGAAGGTGTGAAAACCTAAGCTGATGCTATAAAATGTTACATCCTTGGGTCTGTAACAATACCTCACTCCCCTCTCTCTAGTGTCAAAGAAATGTCTTAAAGTTCTGATTCCCTGGTCTCTCTAGTGAAAGCAGACCAGGAAGGCTTTGCACTCACTTCCTGCCATCAGCTGGCAGTGGCCGCCTGGCATCTGATGTAGGAAACAACGCCGGGAGAGAACCCTGGACTTGATTAGTGGTCTGCCATGGGCACAGGGAGGAGAGAGTCAGGGCCCTTTAGGAGTGTCTGCCATCCCTGTCTGAGATTACAAATTTCTGGGAGGCAGGGAATGTATGATTATAGTTCTCTGGATAAATGGACCCAACATACCTCATGAAAGATTGTTGACGATGGTGAGCAATGTTTATGCAGAGATACAGTCATTTACCTAGTTAGCAAAAATCTCATGAATGTCCTCAGTCCCACCAGCTTGCGATCCCCGTGTTGGCGATTAAGCAACTCTGTTTACGAAGACTTGACCCCTTACACCCAGATGACTTGGACAGTCTAAGCACTGTCATAAATAGTGGGTACCCAACTGTCAACATAAATGAAGGGGAAACTTTTGTGGTGTGGCAAATTCTGCTCTTCTGCTATCAAATCATGTTTAGGTGCTTACTCACAATTCACTGGCTGTCCCCAGCATCCAGCTACGTGTTGGAGGCTCAGCTGGACACACGCAGGGGACAGGGAACAACGTTACAAGCAAATGAATGACAAGCGTTCCTTTTTCCCTGGTAACATTCATCTCAATTACCCCGTGTGTCCTTCAACCGCTACTCCGCGGGTCTGCGTCTTTCCTCTGGGAGGTGTGTGTATGATTACGCGCTAACCTCATATTTCTGAGAATGCAGAAAACCAGCTTCCCAGACAGCAATAAATGTGCCAGAGATCAGAGCGGAGTCTTATGGAAGCTCTGCTTGGGGAGATGAGTCACGGAATCTAAATTCTGCTCTGTCCCTGTAGCTATGTAATCACACACCAAGTGGAACAGAGAGTTCAGCAATGACCAGAGGCACAGCTGGGAATGTGTACCAGGGACACGGTAGGGCCGGAGGGGTCCTAAGCACTGCACCGCTTCTATCCTTGCATTCTTCAGAAACTTCACCTGACTCTGAAGTCTGTCCTTAAGCACAGGAAACTAGCGGAGGGCACAGAACAGTATCCCTTGCCACCAGAAATTGCAGCAACCACCCCAGATCTCCTACTGGGAACTATATTGCTCTGTTCATCGTTACTCATTACCCATAAAACCTACCTCAGTAGGGTGACTGTGCCTGCAGGAGCAGCTATAGGAGGGGCCCTGCCTCCCTGTGATTATAACTACAGCTGAAGCATCCGGCATTAGGAGACCCTGGGGTGCTGGGCCAGGTGTAGTTACCTGTCTGAACCTGCATTTTCTTTTTTTTTAATTTGTTTTTTTAATTTTTATTTTTGATTTTTAGAGAGGAAGGGAGGGAAAGAGAAAGGGAGAGAAATGCCATTGTAAGAGACAAACATCAACCAGTTGCCTTCCATAGGCACCCCCGACCAGGGACCGAACATGCAACCTAGGTACGTGCCCTGACCAGAAATCGAACCAGTGACCTTCCCTTATGGGACAGTGCTCCAACCAACTGAGCCACACTGGCCAGGACGTTCATTTTCTTTCCACAGGTGTAAAAATTAGAAGGTTGGACTGGGCGATCGCTAATGTTCTTTCCAGCTCCAAAATTTCCATTCAAGCTCTAAATTTATATTCAGTAAAAGTCCCCCTGGCACTCCTCCCTAAATTGGAATCTCCCCTATATGACCCATAAGTGCATTTGTTTATTTTACTTTTTCATGGAGAAGGAAAAAATCTTCTGCAATTAAACCTCACAGCCTGGTTCTCTACCTTGATCGGTTATGTTTAGTTCTCTAATGAGAGTCTCAGAGAATGTTGAGAAGTGTCTGTTTCTGTCACATGACTGTTTTGCTCTTGATATGATCTTAATGAGCGGTTCTCCAAGCGTGGTCCCAGGAGCAGCGGTATCACCTAGGAGTGTATTAGAAATGCAGATTCTGGAGTCCAGCCCCTCAAGGGCAACTTTATCTTTGTTACCCTCCCAGAGCATCGATAGAACAGAACTCATCGGCAGGTGTAGAAGTGCCGTGAAAGGTTGCATACATTGTACACATGGTTAGACTTGCATTCATCCACACACTCATTTAACAAATATTATGTGCCCTCCGTGTGTGACAGACACAGTCCCCGGTCTGAAGAATGACACATGAAGAAGAGATGAGGCCATCACTGTTGTGGAGCCAGATTCCTTATGGGATCCTTCGTGGCACATTTTGGTATTTGCAAATGGTTGTATAATCCATTTCAAGATGAGGGTCTGATCTCTCAAGAGAATGGAAAACTGTGAAATGCATTTACCTAAGAAGAGCAAGATCAGGTCATCCCTGGCATAACGAAGAATGCGTTGACTACAACGTGACTAAAGCAATATGAGGCACCGAGACAGAACCCAGGAGGAGACTCGATACTTGTCAAACTGGGCCTTGATGGGCAGAAGGCTTGGATGGATGGGGCTGTCGGTCTCATCCAGCTTTTAATAGTAGAGTTCTGCCCTTTTTGTCTGAGTCAACTGTCCTGACTTGTCTTAGACAAAACCGTATACTATTCATACAAGGAGAACAGCAAAGCATATACTCCGAGCTCTTCCCTGGAATCGTAAGTGGCCAAATCTCTACCATCTGAGATTTGGGACCAATGAGAAGAGACAAATATTCATCAGGTGGATGGATTCCAGGAGCGATGTTTAGAATTGGGGTTTTAATCCTTAGCCACTATCATTGACAAGCAGCTGCTTTTTCTCCTTTTAAATCCAGAGCTAAAATTCAATTTCCTGAACTTTATGAAAAGAAATGAAAAATATCCTGGGGGGTGGGGGAGAGAAGAGTGGCTCAAGAGAGATTTGGGACTTCAAAAACCCTCAAAAATCTTTTAATGAATTAAGTGTAAAGGAATCGGAAACATACCAATGAAATCCCTCTTGATATCCAAATGGTACGTACAGATTCAAGACTCCAGCAATGAAGTCTGCTGTTATTTATCAAACCGAAACCATTTGAGATGCCTGGTGAACTCCAATATTGTCTAATCATATCTTTTTCATAACAGTCTCTTCTCCCCAAAGGCAGAAGTGGAAGGAAAGGCCTAATTAAGAAACATTGGTTTTTAAGGTCAGAGTCTTAGGGGGATGTCAAGTTTGCCTACGCCGAGTTGTTTGTGATGCTTACGCTGACCCACAGATGCGCCGTGAATATACAAAATTAAAATGTTAATTGTCTAATCTTGTGCTCCTTTTCAACATACACTTGGCAAGACTTGTTGCATGTTAAGTTCGAAAACAGTAAATTTCCAAGCTGTCATAATATTGAGGTCTCATGTGTATTGCTTGCTCTGCATAATTAATTGTAAAGCGATAATTTGTACACTAAGATATTTTTGTTCAAACATGAAAATGAAAGTCTCAGCATATTTGCCTCCGGTGGGCAGAGGGGAGAGGGAAGTGGTATGTGCTACCCCGGCGTTTTCCACACCCTCCTTCCATCGGGGCAGCTGCCAAGGTGAGAGGACACTGGTCAGGCCTTGGCACCAGCCTGTGGTTAACCCTGCCCACTACTTGCCAAGTCTCATCCATTCTTGAAGGTTGTCCCAACTAGTGGAGTCCCCTCTAATCTCCCTCCCTCTGAATTCTGATGGCCCCGTAGTCTTTATACATAAGTTATCCCTGAATTCAGTACTCTCTATAATATTTTTAAAATTCTCACCAGAGGATATATCTTTATTGATTTTTGAAAGAGTGGAAGGAAGAGCGAAAGAGCGAGAGAGACATCAATATGAGAGAAACATCAATTGGTTGCCTCCCAAACGCCCCCCAACTGGGAACCGAACCTGCAACCTAAGTATGTGCCCTGACTGGGAATCAGACCTGCAGTGTTTTGGTGTACGGGGTGATGCTCCAACCAACTGAGCCACCCAGCCAGGGCTCTATTATTCTTTCTGGGGCTCACTGTGTTGGTAAACTCTTGGAAAACAGAAACCATGCCTCATAGTTCTGTGTCTTGCAAATCACTCTGCAGAGTCCCAAGAATATAGTCGTGCTTGATAGATACTGTATTAGCTTGGCTGCTGTAACAAGCAGCTTCAGAATCTCAGTGGCCTGCAACAAGAAACGTTTGCCTCTCGTTCGTGGCACAAGCGGGTGGCAGCTCTGCTCCACGTGGCTTTGCATTCTCGGGCCCTGGCTGAAGGATGAGACAGTCCCATCTCATGACAAGTGGCAGAAAGTGGCCAAACCGCACCAGAGCCTGCTTTCAAGGCGTCTGTTTACATGCAGCATGCGGCACTTTCACTCATATTCCATTCACCAAAGCAAGGCCTGTGTGAGCCTGACGAAGGGGCGGGAAGAAAGCTCCATCCAGAAGGAGCACTACAGGTCACACAGCAATGGGGACGGGTGGCAAAATCCAGTCCCTCCTGGCCCTGCTGTCCATTGTACTGCAGATGGCGAGCAATGGCCTGTTCTTCATGAGCGTGAATCACTGGTCGCCTCGCGGCGAGTCCCCTGGAGCCGTATGTACTTTCCGAGCACAGAAACCCCCTCCTCTGCTCCGGGGCCTTCACCACGTCTGCACACTCTGTTCTGCCGGGCCACTGCCAGTGCCTTTTAGTCCACTCTCAGGGGAGGGTCTCTTCCCCAGCAGAGTTGGGAGGAGGGACCTTTTCTTACAGAAAACATTCTTTGGACTTCACACAACAGAAATGACTCCAAATGACTGAAGCCCTAACGAATTTGGTTGATTAACACAACCAGAAATCCAGAGTTAGGCACTAATGAACGAAAGTGTGGGGTCTGTTTTTCTCTCTGCCTCTTAGGCCCTTCTTCCTCCATGGGTTGTCTTTCCCCCAAGCCAGCCTCCTTCATGGCTTTAGCTGCCAACGGCGAGCTAGGCCATGTGCTTCTGGGCTTACATCGCTGAGAGGGAGGGCATGTCTTTCTATCACTCTGAGAGTGAGGTGAGTTCCCAAACACCCTTTAGCATCCTCTTGGCATCTCATTGGTCTAAACAGGGCCACTAGCCCAGAGCTGAACTGATGGATGCCAGGGAGATAGATAGCCCTTAGACCAGCCGGGCTCGTCCAGGGAGCTGGACATTTCCCTAAATGGTACTGTTGCTATTCGGTGGAAACGTGGAGCGGACTCAGTGGGCAGTGAAGTGCATCTCCAAGCACAGTCGGAAAACCTGGTATCACCTGCAGTCACCGCTGATCCCAGATGCCTTATGGAGAGAGGGTATCGGAAGACGGGAGAGATTAGCCCAGCTTCCCCAGCCCCTGCCGCACGGGCTGGAGAACAGCACCCTCTGATCCTTGGGCGGTGAAGCCAGAGGCACATTCCCAATCGCACCTGCCTACCAGGCAGCTCCTGTTAACCACAGTTGCTTGGCTGAGAGCCTTTGCAAGGCAGCAGCCTTTCCCCAGGCTGGTGCCTCTCGTGCCTGCTCCGACTGTCTGGTGCAGCCCACATGTCACGACTCGGCACCCCGCAGTGTGTCCTCACAATACAACAGTACCGGTAGTCAGGATAACGAATGCAGCCCATCACCGGGTTCCATGAGCCCACCAGGCCTCTCTGGGCTACACTTCACCTGCCATGCCAGTGGGAGCCGAGAGTGGGAGGCTGGTAATTAGGCTGATACAGCAGGAGGCTTTGTGGTGTCTCAAATTGGAATCAAAGGCCTTGGAAACCTAATGAATGGCAGAGGCAGGAGCCCCATAGCTGCACAGCGTGGACTCGTGGAGGAAGGCAAACTTCTTCTCCCCTTTTCTGTCCATCAGGATCTTATTCCAGACTAACAGGCAGGGGAAGCTGTTTCTCTCTCACAGCTCCTGATGGGTCTCTTGTTGTGTGTGTGTGTGTGTGTGTTGCCGAGTGAAATGCTGGGATCTTTACACAGACTCACCGGAGGAGGGTCGATGGGAAGGGGGGATTAGAGTGGAGAGAAGTGAAGACGTGGTCCAGAGAGGTGAGGAGACAGGTGGGGGGGGGGGGCAGGGCGGGAAGGTGAGCCCCTGCCCCTGTGTTAGGTGGGCGGGGCCAGCCTGGGCCCGGGGAGCTTGCTTCTTGGAGATCGATTGGGAGCACATCCCCAGGGACAGTGGCTGCGCCACCGACGTGTTTTGTCCTATCTTGTCTTTCCTCTGTTTTTCATCCTCACCCAAGGGTATGTTTATTGATTTTAGAGAGAGAGAAAGAGAGAGAAACATTGATCAGTTGCCGCCCATATGCTCCCCAGACCAGGGATTGAACCTACAACCTAGGGATGTGCCCTGGCCAGGAATTGAATCCAAAACTTTTGGGTCTATGGGATGATATTCCATCTCACTGAGCCACGCAGCCACAGTCTACCTTATCTTTCTGGAAGGAGAGTTGGTCCCAGATAGGCCTTCTGGGAGCCTGCCTCACTTCATCCAGGCTTCCTGACTTGGTCTAGCTCTGGCCAGGGGTCTGAACAATGGTTTGGAGCCCTGCCTGGGTGCCTGCGGCTGGAAGCAGCTCCCGGGGCTTCTCTCCCAGTCTCTGTAAGTCATCCCACCTGCCGTTCTTATTAAAACATCTCGCCATGCACTGGGGCCCAAGCAAAGGAATTCCTTCATAATAGTACCTCTTCCCCAGCCCACCTCCTACCCCTCCCCCTTCCTGGGGGAGAGGAGAGGGCCAAACAGAAGTCCCTTCTCTGGCCGCCCGCAGCCAGCCAGGCCACGGAGTAACTGAACGGCTGGACAGCTGTAATGCTACTGTGCCCCGCTCTGTCTCTGCGGCAGAGTTCGCCCTGGATCCGGCCAGACCTGGCCAGCAGATGCATTGGCCGCTTCCCTCTGTCTGCGAAATCTCCATTAAGTTTCTTTAATTAGGCAAGTGTCAGTGTTTTATTCAAGGTGAGAAACTGTTTGCTGAGTCTGACAACGATGCCATTTTCAAAGAAGAATCTCAGCATAGTGACTGCCTTTTCTTGATTGCCGCCTTCCCCCTTCATGGCTCCTACTTGGAAAGGAAGGAGGGCCCTGGTCTCATCATCACCAGCACCCCCTCTTCCTCTGTCATCCCTCAGAACCTCACGTTTCTTGTCCCCTGCCACCCACCCCCTTCTGCCCCACCTCCTCCTGATCATAGTGACTCTCTCCCCCACAGAGGACAATGTACAGGAAGAGTCTCTGTGGCCCAGGGGTCTTATAAAGCCCACCCTTCCTTCCACCTGCCAGTTGGAACATGCATCTTTCTGTCTTGCTCACTGCCAAGCCCGAGAGTCCGGTCCAGAGTCACTGCTGGACTTCTGCTGTTGACATCATCTACGGCAAGGACGCTCCGTTGGCGGTGCTGCCTCTGACAGCTGAGTGGGGCCTGGAGTGTTGAGAATTCACTGCGCTCCCTCAGAATAAACACACTGTTTCCTAGAAAGAGGGACATGTGGTGGCTGGTGCCTTCACGGAGACTGGTTCTTTGCCGTTTGGGCCCTAGCCCAGTTTCCTGGTAGCCATGTGATTTTGAGCCTTAGAGAGGCTGAGAAACTTGCTGATGTCCTCCTCCCTAAAACGGGGAAACTATTATTTACCACGTGGAGTTGTGATACGAATTGAATCGGTTGGTTTATGAAAATCCCTCCAAAGGGCACCTGGACCTTAATAAGCTCTTAGTAAATAGTAGCAAGACTTATTATTAAAGTCAGGAGTCTGACCATAGTCCTTCTCAGATCCTTTTATGCCCCTTGTCACCCTAGAAAGTCCCAATCCAGGATTTAAAGTCCTTTTTTACTTTCCAGCCACCAACTCCACAAAGGCCTCAAGGTTCCCCAGAGGATCCCTTCTCTCTGGACAAGGTCCTCCTTGTTTGACCCCCTCCTCTTTTTTTTTTTTTAAGTGAGAGCTTTTACACCAAGGGCCGTGTATCTGTCACATAGCTGCCTCCTTTCCCTTCTTGAGCAACAGCAAAGCCCACCTCCTCCAGGAAGTCCTGAGATGGGTCTTTGCAAAGTCCGGGTGCTTCTGGGAGTAGACCATTGACCAGTGTGTCAGCTCCGGGGGCATCGAAACACCGCAAAGAAAATGTACCTGGTGATAGACTCAGGACGAGTTCCGTTTGTTGCTGTGAGTTCCGAGAGACAATTTAGGGTGATTTTAATGACTCTGAAATGTTTTATTTTTTACAACCCCTGGCACGGCTGCTCTGCAGCCTTAACAAATTGCCGGCTTTCCATTCCTCACTCCCTGTCATCTTCAGTTAATACAGGGTCCATTAGGAGTTGAGAAACTTATTATTGCAATAAAAAAATATATCCTATCCATATCACAGACCATATATCTGAATCTTGCATAACATGCTCCCAGGGATTAATCCATATTTTAGCCAAGTGTTTTATAATGGCTATTGCCTCAGCCCATGTACAACCATTTCCATGCATGCTGAGACAATAATAGCAAAAGGTCATCTCTGAGATCAGAAGACTGCCTCTTCTGGGTTTATGGAGAACAAACCGCGTTTCCCTTCTCCCCTGGCAGCCTTCCCAGGAGACTCCTTGCCTGCTGGAAAGAGTGCAAGACACCACAGGGACCGTGCTGTTGTGACCCCAGTCAGCTCAGCGCTTTCTCAGTTGTAAAAGACCCAGGGGGTGCATGGTTGGGGGGAGGTGCATATCTGAGCGTGGGACAGCGTCTCCTCATCAGAGCTGCACCCCGTGAGCTGGTGCTGAGCAGGCGCTGGAGGAACGAATGCTCTGGTCACTCATTGACCAGTTGCTGTGCACTTCCCAGGCCTGTCCTACCCTATGAAAAGTCTTTGTGAATACAAAGAGTCTTTGCTCTCTTGCTGGAGAAGATATCAGGCTAGTGGAGAAGTTCACACTCAATCCCAGAGCTATATACTTAGGACATAAAACAGCCCTAGGCTGGGACCTGGGTTTACTTCCATAACTCCCTTTAACTCCTTCCTCTCCAACGCCACTCCTCCCCCAATCCCACACTGCTGATTTCTACTCAGCTGCAGGTCTCAGTATGCTTGTCATTTCTCTCATGACGGCCCTCCTGTGTCCCTCAGCCGCTGGAGAATACAGACTAGGTCTCCCGCCCTTCGGGGTCATGGCACCCTACGACTTCACAGCACTCACCTCGACTGCTATTATATATTTACATGCCTCCTTGTTCAACATGCATCTCCCTGTGTAGATTACTGTAATCTTCCATGACAACAGGAACCACTCCATTTAGTCTGTTGTAGAACCCCCAGTTTCTGGCCTACAGGGCCCACTGACATGTTGGTGGAATGACTGGATGCATCGGTGCATGAGTGAACACGTTAGTTTGAGAAAATTACTTATCTCCGTGACTTCGGTTTTCTCTAATCATAGTGGTGATAACCAGTGCTGTTATAATGCTTACCTTTTGCCATGCTTGTTCTACGTATGTTATACAGTCATTGTAATTCATCACCGTTACTTTCCCCAGACAACAGTTGAGAAAACTAAATAGAGGTCAAGTGGCTTTCCCAAGGTCACACGGCTAGGAAGTGAGGGATCCCCGGTTTGAAGTCAGGAGCCTGGCTCCAGAGCCCCTGCTCGGCTTGAACAAAACGAT
Source organism: Micronycteris hirsuta (assembly GCA_004026765.1). Taxonomy (NCBI): domain Eukaryota; kingdom Metazoa; phylum Chordata; class Mammalia; order Chiroptera; family Phyllostomidae; genus Micronycteris; species Micronycteris hirsuta. The sequence goes on from PVJI01001033.1 coordinate 112,061, forward strand.
CACAAAGACCTCTTTAGCTCTTGATGTCTATGAACTGAGAAGCTCTCCCCTGAAATGTCCACCTAGATTGATTTATTTAATAAACGTTTATCAAATGTCTACTATATGTGTGGTGACAGAACAGGAGATACAGCAGAAAACAAAAAAAGACCCCGCCTTCATGGAACGTACATCCTGTTGGGAGGAGTCAGGATAATAAACAAAAGAAATAACAGGTCTGGTGTGTAGATCAGATAAGTTCATGAGGACAAGGAGGTAGGGCAGAGATTGGCGATGGCGTAGGGGGGGCAGTGTCTTGTGGTGGTGGTATTATTTCATAGAAAGTGGTCCAGGAAGGTTCTGTTGAAAAGGGGTAAAAACAATGAGAGAGCCGGGCAGACACCTGAGGGGGAGAGCTTCCCCGGGGGGAGCAAGTAAGTGCAGATGGGAGGGACTGGGCGTGATGGAGAAACTGCTGGAAGAGAGTGAGCGAGGCGGGTGTGGGAAGAGATGAGGTGGAAAGGTGGCAACAACCAGACCCTGCTGGCTTCAAGTTCATCTGTCACGTTGTTCTAATCTCTGTTTACAAGCCTGGTTCATCATTCTTGAGACTAGGGCATAGGCAGACTCGCGGCCACAGCTCCAGGATTTAGCTCTGAGCCCCGTCACAGCCGGTACTTAGAACGCTGTTTGGACAATTGCTGGAAGTGACAGAAGAGTTCCAATCCTGTGCTTTTAAAAACATTTTGCCTCCAACGTTTTCTCATGCTTTCAACCTACTCTTCCAGCAAAAGGTTTCTTGCCTGGCCGGGCATCGCAAGAAGACTTTTTCATGTATTTCGCACCGTCCCATGACATTGGAAATGACCTTCCATTGCAATTTTCTCTCTATTGCAGCCATCCTAAAGTATTGGGGAAATTCTGATATTCCTTGGTAAAAATAATCACAACCGTATTTGACACGGATGATGATGTGATACAATGCAGACGCTGCCCTCTCCGGTGGGGCACGGCGTTCAGGGCGTCTTTAGTGCAGACACGGGAGGCACAGGGAGCTCAGGCTCACTTGTGTGTGTGATCAGTGTGGGAGGCAGATCTGGGGAAAGAGTGCAAGGGGCCTTTCCAACTGGCAAGAGGTAGCTTTCCCTTCTGACCAAGTCTCAGTGTGACACTCAAGGGTTCCATCAGCAACAATAAGAGTGACGCCGCCCACCGATTGATCCAGGGATGGCGTGCCGGTCATTCTTTATGCTTTTCTTCTGTGGGATAGAATAACGCAGCAGCAGAAAACTGGGGTTCAGCCAAACCAGCCTGACTTCCCTCCATGGACCCCAGAAAGGCAGAACAATTCACAACACCCCAGAAGGAAACCGCATGCAGCCTCCTTCTGGGGGCTACATAAGAAAGCTTTGAGATCTGAAGGGATCTAATTTGCTTCCCACATCTTCTGTTTTTAATACTCTCCGTAATCATTAGTGACCATTATGTGCCCGTACATGCTAAAACCAGCGAGAGGAAATGAAATCTGAAGCAAAAACACTGCTTCCTATGGAAGGAGAACACTTGTCCACTTATCTGCTGCAAGGAGATTCAAATCCTTGGGCAGAGGCAGCCCGCAGATCATTTTTAAGGCTCTTGCCATCTGGGAGCATCTATGGCTTGTTTCCTTGGGAATGATCTTGCCGTTAATACTTCCCTTTTTGGAGCCTCAGTTTCCCTCTATTGATAAAAGGCTAAGGATCTGGATCTTTCCCCACGCCTTCCTACCTCCTAATGCTTCTCCAAGAAAATCAACACCACTGACAATAGCGCCTCTGCAGCCATGCATGGCAGGACGACTTTGAAGTTGGCCACGGGGCCCTGTCTTTGAACCTCCTGCCTCTCGAGTCTCAAGTCTTCAAAGGAAATGGAGAGCAAGGGAGAAGCAGGGCCTGGTGTCTGCAATGAGCGGATTTGGAGAGCAGCTGGAGGGGCTGGAGCTGCTGCCGCGTGAGCGGAGCCCGGGGCTCGGCACGCCTCCCGGCCTTGAAGTCGGCCTGGCATTTTGTTCTACAAAGCATCTGGTTTAGCAGATAAAATGATTTTGACCTGAAGACCTGAACTGACAACTTGGTGGACTAAGCTCAAATAGAATCGCTCCGCCTGTCCCCCTGCTTCCTCTGCAGCGTGCCTCCGCGCTCTGCTCTGCCGCACTGGGAATCCTGCCCTGTTGGGGGTGGACAAGGGAACCCCTGGAGCACCTGGGGGTGTCATATCTGCCCCTGCAGCCACACTCCAGGGCACTGCTTGGCCACCCAGCCTGGACTGACAGCAGGCAGATAGGGCTCTGTTATCAGACCGTGGAGGTGGACGGTGACTCCATTTCACATATGTCTTTGGTGCCTTGTTAAAGGTTCATAGCCAAACAGGCTAGACAATGGTGAGGTGCCTTTTAGCACCTGAGCCACATGCCCAGCCAGCACTGGGGGACACCTGCAATGTGCTTGTCGGTCCTGAGTCCAGGTCCCATGAGGCCTGAAAAGAAAGACCCACTATCCCAGCCCCTCATTCTCCACCCCCACTTCACACCCCCAGCCACTGACTCCTAGGCAATGACCCATAAATGCCACATGTCCCTTCTAGGCTTAGGGTCCCAATGCGAAAGGGTGTTATGGAAGTGCCAGCCTACTGTGTGCTCCTCAACCGAGGTGATGAATTTCAATTATTTAAGGCTGTGTACCCCACGGTACCATTTTGAAAATGAGAAAACAAGGAAGTCAACAGACAGAGGTTTTCTTTTTTTTATTTATTTTTCAGTTACCATTGATATACACTGTTATATTAGTTTCAGGTGTACAACCTAGTGATTAGACACTTACTTAACTTACGAAGTGATCACCCCGATGAGTCTGGTCCCCATGTCACACCATGTAGTTATTACAATATCATTGACCGCATTCCCTGTGCTGGGCTTTATGTCCCCGTGCCTGCTTTTGTAACTGGCAATTTGTACTTCTTAGTCCCTTCTGCTTTTTACCCGCCCCTTCAATTCGCGCCCCCACCCCCTGCCCTAGTCTGGCAACCACAAGTTTTTTTCTATGAAAGAAGTTTTCCATGAATCTCACAGGAAGCCTATCTAGCTGGTTCAGCCCCTCAGCTGGCTACCCCTGTAGGAGCGTCTCAGGAAGACATTAAGCGTCTGCCCCTGCACCGTGCATGGAAGTTTACTGGGAGTAAGCCAGGTCACATCTTTGAGGAAAGATCCAGCTTAGTTCTCCCTCCACCCACTGAGCGGAGTGGCATCACACCTCCCATTGATGACACAGAGTTGTCCTCACAACACCGCACAGACACCAAGCAGAGTACCGCGCTTCCTGCCAAACCAGAGAGCGCCGCGACTCCCCCAGACTGCTTTCCCGTCTGAAGCACTGCCCACCCAAAGATCGTGCTGCAGGTTACCTGCTACTCCTGCATCATCACCATTACTATTCCCTATAGTCAATTGTTTTTTTATATATTTAACTGTACTTGGAGCTGTCCTAGGTAACTTCAAAGAACATTTGCACAGTTCCTATGCTCTGGGATCTTGATATCTCAGAAGAATAGCACCGATGCTGACAGACGCAAAGAGAATGTTACAAATATTGACTGGGTGAGGAATAACAGTAGATAAGGCAAGATTAAATATGCGTAGGAGGCCTGCCCCCTCCCTTGACCCCTCCCCCCAAAGCTATAGATGACCTCTGCAGTAGCAGGAAACAGGTTTCCGTGGTCCAAGTAAGAACAGTCTTATAAAACAGATTATTCCTTGCCCTGCTGTCAAAAAACATACTTAAAGTCATCAGTAGAAAGCCATCAGCAGCTGAGCTAAGAAGTGTGGCTAAGATGTTTAAGGAAATGTCATTAGGGATGACCTCTGAGTCATGAAAGATTCTGTGACCGGGAGGCGGCTGTTGCCGCGGACCAAGTCCCTCCTTTCGGCTGTAATATCCCTCCGAGTCCTCAGTCCGATTGGCGTCGGACAGGCAGTAAATATCAAAGCACAATTTAACCAGCGACAGCAAAACAGCCCGTAATCGCCAGCATGGGGGCCTCGGGCCATGAAAATGCAGATGTTTACCTTGAATGTTGATTTAAACCACCTAGATTTTGTGCCAAATGAAGCTTGAAATGTATCATCTGAGGTACAGTGTCCAAATGATAAAAATAGCCCTAAAAGCTTTGCAATTTTATTCAGAAGAGGTTTCAAAGGGGGCGGTTCTGTTCGAGCCAGGCGACTCGTCCTACACTGCCTTTATAAAACTGTAGCATTTTCAAGTTACCGAGGACCTTCTGATCCAGGCCCTTATAACCCAGCCTCCTCCGAATGCCGAGACCCCCGCCGGAGAACGCCCTCCAGGCTGGGTTTGAAATGCACTGTGTGCCCCAGGCAGTCTGTGGCAGGGCTGCCTTGGGGGAGGCGGGTCTGTCCCAGGCTGAACTAAGGCACGACATTCATGGATGGGCACCTGCCACTGGTGCAAGCCTGCCAATGAGGTGCCCAGCCAACTCAGTCTCCTGGAGGGGGTGGCAGTAGGACTTGCGATCTATTGAATTATTTTTTTTTCATTTGAGACCAGCTTCTCATTTTGCCAGCCGCCACATCCACTGTTATGTTTACCTATTATGGTGACTACAGAAAGTGTTGGTGGCACAGCAGGTCTCCTTCTCATCCTCGCCAGCCTCCTGACATTGCCACCTCCTGGACACGTCACAAATCCAACGCACTGACTGGCTCCAGGGGCTCAGCAAAGAGGCCGCTGATTTTTGCCTTCCACGGAGGCCAGGGTTATCAGTAGTAAGAAACTCATCAGTCAGGACCAGAAAGGTGATGTTGGGGGAATGAGAAAAAAGAGGGGGGAAAAAGCCAGCCACAGAAGTGCCCCAATTGTCACTGCTGTACTGAGTTTTCAAATTCATTGGTTACCTCAGTTATTCAATTCCTCCATTTTAATCTCTCACTGAATACGGTCACAGATACTATATCTGCGGAGGGTGGAATTTAAGTGGCCTCTCCTTCGTAATTGTGCAGCTGTGATCCCTGCATTGTTAACCCAGAGAAAAGGTGAAGGAAGGTTTCCAAAAGAAAAAAGAAAAATGTGAGTGACTAAACTTCATCCCAAGCAGTAATTGCAGAAAGATGTTATTTTCCTTCTAAATATAGCAAAGATGACTACAAGCCTTCCAGCGTTTTTCTATAATAATTCCTTAAATCAGAAGCATATTTGCCGATAAAAGGGTGCTTTAACACAGCGATTCTTTTTGGAATAATTAGACAAGCAAGGGAACAATAGGCAGAGGTACAGTGTGGTGCTGGGCCAATGATTATACTATTTTTTGCTTATTTCACAAGGTCGGCTTCTTTTTAAAAGTTATTATTCAGAGGATGTAAAAAGAACAGCCTACCATGAGAGAGGCGGCGCATGCACATAGCCTCGGAAGGAAAGGTGATTGAGACACAGGAAAACAGAATTCACCAGTGCCTCTGGCCATCACGGCCATGGAGGAACTCGGCATTGCACACGGGACACTGGGAGGGGGCGGGCCCAGTGCTTGGCCAGCGTTCTGTCCACTTCCTAACACAAGATGTGGTCATTGTTGGTTTTCTCACTCACGTGCCCCAGGAGACTGTGGACTCTTGAGAAAAAGGGGGCACCTATCACTTCTGTGTCCGCAGGAATCGGCACCTGGCCTCGCACTGCACAAGTGGCCAGCGGTGGTTGGTTAGAAACATCGGCGGCTTAAGAGTGGGATAGGTATGAGTACTTTCTTCCAGTTCCCTATTGTAAAGCCTTAGCCTAATTTCATAAGAAAGATGCACTTTAAAGTCATCAACAAATATATAAATATGTACATATTGTGTACATACACTCATTCCAAATGGTCAGATTACTTCAATCCAAAGACTCATAGTAAGAGTAAGCTGGAAATTCTAAGCAAAGGGAAGGACTCTTTCCTCTACAGTGAAGACACAGAAGTATGTTCCATCTGGCCAGGCACTGGGTCTCTTGTGTCTGTTATGTAGCCCTCTACATGCAGTGTGTCCTTGCCAGGGTCAACCACAGCACCCTTAGGTGGGCTATTGATTGGACAGGTGTCCCCAAAGCCCTGTGTGTGCTCCATGGTGATAGCACTGCCGCCGCAAGACTCTACAGGTGTTTCTGTTGGAAAGGTGACATCCAGGAGCCAGGATGTGCTTTGCAGACATCAGAGTACCAGGCACGGGGGTGACAGTCACTGTCCTATGGAAGGGGAGGGGAGGGCCACTAAGGCTCTGTTCCACCTCTCTTGAGACATCTCACATTGCCGTGGAGGGGTCCCAGAAGCCACCTAGCGACCAGCTGGGGTGACCTTAGCTGTGAAGTCAAGGATGGCATCGGTGCCAGGCAAACTCAGTGGTTGCCTCTTTGTTTCAAGGAGGACAAACAGTTGTTATAGGAGTCACACCAGGTACCATCACTATGCATGCATTTTAGTGAGACTGTCAAGTAAGATAAGGCTTTTGTTGATATCTATCTTCCAGAAGTTTACAGCCATGTATGTAGGGTAGATGAATTAGAATTTCAGATCCATGTCGGGGCTAGTCATCAATTTGTCCACATCATACATGACAACTTTAGACACTCAGGTTGTGACTTAAATAGGGCCATGATGATTGGATGGAGCATCAAGGGCTTTTAGCCTCATTAAGAAGTTCCCCGCAAGGCTCTGATGGTGCCAAGCCATCACCCGTTCTTTCTCCAGCCAATAGCCTAATCCACTGCTAAGCAAGTGGGCCCTGGGCCCCCTCTGACCTTAACATTGCCTTTCCAAGACAAAGTGGCTGTATTTGCGGAGACCATTCAGATTTTTTAGACCAGCACCTAGCTGTCTTCTCTTTGGGAAGCCCCCTGCTCCCCAAGGGAAAAGGGACAACTTCTTGCTGCAAGGGTGAGAATGACTCCTTTGTCAGCTCTTCCTGCAGAAAAGGAACGTGATGAGAGCTGAACCCTGAAAACAGGCTGTACCTTGAAGAAGGTGCCATACACTAGTTTGAGCCAATATCCCTGAGTCTGGCTCTTGGTTCCATATCCCAGTCTTCACCACTGATTCCCTCACTGAGGCCCCTCCGGGTTCCTTTCTTTTCTCTCCTCCCCTCCTGACTTGCCCTCTTTGCCTGTAGTCTCTAAGAAAAAGCAGTTGCTTGACTTAACTTGCAACTGTTTTTGAAAGTGTCTTGAAACAAATGCATTGCATTCCCTCCAACAAATACTTGGAAAGAGCTCGACAGCCCTGAAGATATCCAATCAATACTTTGCCTGAACCATTGATACCCTTGCCCATCACTTAAATATCATTACAGGAAAGATTTCAACAAGATCATGCCACATTATACTTTAAAGTTTGACTTTAAAGGATGCCTGGGCTTTGCTGAAAGGCATTAGTAATGGAATTCTTTATCTCTGAGCTTAATTTATTCTGAGGAGAATAGAGCCATTATCTTAAATCTATTTTTTTCCAACAGAGAAAACAGGCTTCAGAAGTCCAGCACTTTGTTTAATTACTTTTTTTGGTTGTTGTTGTTTAACCCTTTGCAGAAGGACAGAGAGTAGGAGTGCATTATTGGAACATGAATATTCATTCCTATTGGGCTACCGACAGTCAACTCACCATATTTTTTTCTTTGTAGTTGCTAGTTCTGTGCTTCTCTGCATTTCTCGCATGCAACAACCCTGCAGTCAAGGAAACCTTCGAATAGTTCTGGAGCCTCAGCTGAATTCACTTTCCCCTCCGTCATTGGTGATGAAGGGGTCTTTAGTTGGAAGAATGCAAGCTATCTGTAATTGAGGAAGTCGTGTTCTGGGATTAGGCTACTCGCTGTAAATTAGGCACATGAGAGCCGTGTGTTTACACACATAGAACAGACACGCTTTCATTTAGCCCCCTGACTCTGGCAGTGTGTCCTCACTGTGCAAAACAACTGGTTTGGAAAGTAGAGAAAATGATCTATCAACTGATCGTAGCCACGGGTTGTTCAAGGACAGGGATACGTTCTGAGAAGTGTGTTGCTAGGCAGTTTCCTTGTTGTGAGAACGTTGAGCGTGCTTACACAAGACTAGGCATGGCCCACCACACCCAGGCAGTGTGGTAGACCCCGTTGCTCCTAGGCTACGAGCCTGTGCAGCATGTCACTGCACGGAACACTGGAGGCAGTTGTAACACAATGGTGAGTACATCCTGCGCGTAATTGCAGGCGCTGTGCTATCATTGGACTGGCAGTGCAGTAGGCTCATTCACACCAGCATCACCACAAACACGTGAGTAATGCATGGCCCTATGACATCACCTGGCGATGGGAGTTTTTCAGCTCCATTATAATCTTACAGGACCACTGTCGCATGTGTGATCTGTTGTTGACCCAGACATCATTAGGCAGTGCGTGACTATACTTTTTTTTACAAAACACAAACCACCAAGCAATTAATAGGACCAGTTACTGCTCCCCTGGCAGGCAAATTTGCTTCACTGAAGAGTGGTTTTGGCTTTGTAGAAGGAGATTTGAGTTCTAGGAGTCTCTGAGAAGATCCTATATGTCTAGGACCTCTTCCAGGGCCTCTATTTGCTGATTTTGTCCAGTCTAACATGTAGAACTCAACCACTAGGCCTCCATTGACATGCTTTGGCCATGTGTGGCATCACTGGTGAACTAAATCGTGAACAAGTAGTACAGAACGTGGGGACAGCTGCCTCGCTAGCTCTGAGCTTAATGAAGCTCCCTTCTCAGCCCATTTACTTGCCAGGGCCTTTCACGACAGTTGTTTCAGCAACCTCCACCCCAGGACTCCGTTGGCTAGGTCCGCTGGTCCACGAGAATGGTGTAGCTTTCCAAAGGTTATGGGGTGACCCAGCTTTGAAGAAGTTTCGTCTTCCAGGTCATTCCTGCAAACTGGTTTGATGGAGAGAGAAAAGTAGGCACCGTTATAGTTCCAGGAAGAGGAAAGGCTTTTCAGCATTCCGCATCTGACCGGCAGCTCCTTCTTTTCCTTTGCCAGTTAGGATAAGTGACACTTTTTTTACTGCTATTATCAGAGAGTTTGTGTTGCATGGTTACTGGGTCACATTTTACAAGTGCAAATGACTTTAATGACCTCCATCCACTTCTCTAGGATGTCTACAAAGAGTGAAAGACTACAAAGAATTCAGACAGGCTCCTGTTTGATCAGCATCTCAGGATGATCATGATACCCAAGGCTAAAAGTCAATGCGCTTCTCCAATTAGAGCCCTATATATAGAAAACCTCCGTTCCACAAGATTGTAGCACGTCTCTTGGGTTTTGTTCCATCCTGGTGGGTCAGTTGGTTTGTAATTGACTTTAATTGACCTTTCCACCTCTGTTAGCCTTGTGTCACCTACAGTCACAGAGAACTCGGGGATGGGAGAGACTTTCCACCTGCTTTTGAATCCCCTTATCTTCCAGCATCCCTACTGACTTTCCCAGATGAGTAGGTTCCGAAGGCAGTTGGAAAAGGGAACCCAGATGGTAACCATAAGAATCACCATTTCTGTTTCTATTTACTCTGCATTCTAAGTTGTGTTATTTTTCAAAATTGAATGTAAGCAGCAAAGACTCGGGTTGATCATATTTCTCAGCTTATGGCACATTTTCACCCATCTGAGAGGATCTCTGCTTTCTCTATTTTTCTAGCTTTCTCCCTCGTCCTACTCCTCTTTCCCTTTCTCTACCCTTAGGTACCTATTCTATCTTTTCTTTTTAAATCCTCACCCAGGGACACGCTTATTGATTTTAGAGAGAGGGGAAGGGGAAGAGCAAGAGAGGGAGAAAAACATTGATTGGTTGCCTCTCGCATGCGCCCTGAATGGGGACTGAACCTGCAACCTAAACTTGTGCCCTGACCGGGAATCGAATGTACCAACTGAACCACACCAGTGAGGGCTATTCTATGTTCAATCTGTGTCTTTGAATATATATCTAATAGCATTTCTATGTGAATAATTTTAATTTACCTAAATGACATTGTGCTACATATATAACTGTTTCTTCTTTCACCCAACTCAGCTTTTAAGGATTATTTATACTGTTAGATATTTACCCAGTTATTATTTTTAATTGGTGCAATTACAAAGTTTTATTTTCCCTTCCCTTGTGATGGATCACTAGATTTCTTCTAATTCCATTCCTTACTCCCACAAACCCATTTGAAAACTCTGGCGTTCCTACAACCAGACAAGATGTCTGGGTCTCAGGAGACATAATTTTACTAAGTCCCTCCAGGTGTCTCTAAAATAATTGACCAGTTTTCGTTCTCGCCACTCATTCCTGGGGGTTCCAGTGTCCTCACACGCTCATTACCCTTATCTCTACTTTTCTGAGCTTTGCTAACCTAACTGGTATAAAGTAGTATTTCATTGCTATTTTCATTTTCCTCATTCCCAATAAGTTCGATGCTAGATCTTTACTCTCAACTGTTCACAAGATAGGAGGGTGTGGCATCGGATACTAGAACCAGGGTAATCCTGACCTGAAAGTGCCTGAAATAAAATGTGTGGCGGTATAAGGCAGCAGACCTCATAAGGACCACTCTGCTGCTGTAGGAGTTCAGAGACGATGCCATTGGACCAGCTCTGACAGCCCAAGCACCCACCGCCCCTCCCCAAGTTACCTCTTCTCCCCAGTCCCAGCCGCAAGTCCAGGGGTCACGCCTCAGTGGATCCGTGCAGACTCACTGAGCAGAACGTCTCTGCCAAAGGAGCCCACCAGTGCCATCTTATCAGAGGATCACATCGATATCAGAGGATTGTTACGTTCTTTTTCATGAGAATAAAATGGGCTTTTGCTGCTGCATGCTGTACTGCTGCTCATCTGAAACTAGAGATGAAATCAAAGTGGAAGAGATTTAACCAAATTATCCATCTTCAGAAAAATAAGTTCTCCTGCAAATGTATTTTTGATGTGGTATCGCGCAACATGGAGAGAGGAGAAATAAAAACACCCTAATGGTTTCTCTTATCCACAAACAGGGAGACTGTGCGTTGGACCCTCCTTGCAGGAGGGGCTCGCTCTCCTCCCCCGGCTCTGAGGTGGGGAGTGGACTTGGTGGATGTGTTACGGCCAAAGGACGGAGGTCTACAGCTCACAGTAGACCGTGCTGAGATCCAGCTGAATTACACAGTCCTCTGCATTTTTTTTTTTCCAAAACAAGAGAACATTTGGGGAAGGCTTTTCATTTTCTGGGAAGCTTTGAACTCCTTCGAGGGACGTGTGTGCTGAACTGGGTAGCCTTCTCTTCCATTCTAAGACTGGCCTCCTGGCTTTGGGACCCCACCGGCCTGAGCACACTCTGCAGACACCACCCGACCTGGTGGGCCTGGGGGCGGATCCCTGCTCTTTCCAGTGGGGCCACAGGTGCTCGTTAAATCCAATGCAGCCACAGGGTTTTAGGTGTGAGTTGTGTGCAGTTCTTATTCATGAGATATTTCCTAGGTTGATGACTTCGATAGTTGCCAAGAAAAAGGCCAAGGCAGGGTACCTGGCGGTGGGAGTGTGGGCAGGGAGTTTAGCACAGAAAAGGAGCTGGGGGGCTTGGCTGGTTGGAGCATCATCCCCTACACCAAAAGGTTGTGGGTTCCATCCCCGGTCAGGGTGCCTACGGGAGGCAACCGGAACTGATTGGTGTTTCTCTCTCTCTGCCTCCCCCTTTTCCTCTCTCTCAAAAATCAATAAACATATCCTCAAGAAAAGATTTTAAAAAAGGAAAGAAAGGAGCTTAGGGCCCATTACTCATTCCTGCTGCTTCCCCCGTTCTGGTGCCCTGCGATTGCAGAGGCTCAGAGGACAAATGAAAGCAGCCGGAGCGGCCAGCGAGCACCATGGCGATGCCTATTCAAGTGTCCACTGTGTGTGGACCACAGGATGCTGTGTTGCTGGGGTAAGGGTGTAAACACTACAAAAGAAGGAGAAAATGTGCATGTCGGAGAGATGAAACGAACGATGAGAGTGACGACCCAAGTGTCAGCGACTGCCAGAGCGATGCTGTGACCTCACCGCCCGCCCCCCCACCACGCCGGAGGTCCGAGCACAGTCAGGGCTCTTGATGGCATCAAAGCCTGCGGCAGTTCACTCCATCCACCTCAGCCTGAGAGGCGGGCCTGGAGGCCCGGGCAGTGGCCCCACCGTCTCCACAGTTTTCCGGGGGCAGCTGTGCCATTATTCCACCCACTGGGAACATCCTCACCTCTGCCTGCTTCCCAGATTTTGATGTTTTCTCCACTCCAAGTGAAAAGCAGGAGAGTCTTTAAAAAGCAAGCCTGTCTGTGGTCTGTGGAGGACACGGGGGCCTGGAGGGAGACATACAGGGAGCTGTGAAGCAGCTTCAGGGCCCAACGCCTGGCGCTGGGTGGGGAGACACCTCGTGGCCAGCTCCGCTTTGCCCTGAGATGTGGCTTCCTCTCGGGAATTGTGTCCAGCCTTGCGAACAAGCAGAGGCAGTTCTGCACTGGATGGTACGCAGTGAGTTCCTCGGATTCACGTCCACCCGGCAGTGGGTTAGAGGGCTCAGGATGTCGGGAGGATGACTTCTTTGTGATTAGTGGGGGACTTGCCTCTGAGCAACCCAGCCACATTTTATATTTGCCATAAGCCACGCACATGCTCCTCAGAGAAAACAAGAATCAAAAAACTATTTGCAAGATAAGTCAAGAGAAATGTAATCCCTGAGTGGAATGAAGGGTGCTTTGGGACGAATGGGGGATAATCCTCTTGTGGTCTCTCTCAGACGCGCTTTATTTCTGCATTATCTGGCTATGAGAATGTGCCGCTCGCTGCAGTGACAAAGCCACCGCCGTCCCTTCTCTTTATGTCACATGAAGTGTGTGTTGCGAGTCGCGTGAAGTGTTTGTTGCCTGGGGACTGAGACCGCCTGCCCCGTGGGCACAGCTGGCTCCTGCAGCCTCTGCAGCTTCGGACAGAGGAATTCCGTGTCCAGCTCAGGTCAGAGGTGAAAGGGAGGGTTAGGAAAGTGACAGGCAGACATCCAGCCCCACCTGCTCCAGTGGCTGAAAAACCCAGCTTTCTGTTCACTTGGGCTTTCTGTCACCAGAGGAGTCCCGCCTCGGGCCCTTGCTCTGTCTGACACCTGGGACTCCCCTCGGTCTTGGATGATCTGGCACCTGGTTTCCTTAAAGGGAGGGTGGGAACATTCCCAGGACTCATCGGAGAGGTTGCTTTGGCAGTTCCTTTCTTCCCACAACGTCTCCCCTCCAGCTGCTTCTCCCTTTTAAGGCCCAGGAGAGGAAGCCCCCTGCCTGGAGGCAGCTGTCAGGGAAGCTAGGTGTGGCCACAGGCTATAACAGCAGGGCGTCTCTGTGGCTGGGAGCTGCTTGCTTGGAAGCTGTCTTTCCTGGGCTGACCTGTCAGTCCGTGCTTTGGAGTCCTGCCCCCCTGCCAGTTCCCAGAGGAGATGGAGCACGTAGTGAATGGTCCTAGTCTCCACGGGTAAAACGACTCCCACATTCGCACCTAGGAAGTTGCCCTGACCGACATGGCTCGGTTGTTGGTTGGAGCGTCATCCCACAAAGGGAGATCAGGGCATTTGCCTGGGGCATGGGTTCGGTCCCCTGTTGGGGCATGTGCAAGAGGCAGCTGATCCATGTTTCTCTCTCACATGGATGAAATATCTCATGGATGTTTCTGCCTCTCCCCCTCCCTTCTCCTCTCTCTAAAAAGAAATAAAGTATTTTTTTAAAAAAAGGTCAAGAGCTCTTCTCTGATCACTAGTCAAGAGAGTCTAGAACTAACAGGGGGAGAGGGTAAATTACCATGTCACTGTCAGGCTTCAAACGCTCCAGTGTCTCCCCATGGCCAAGGGCAACTGCAGTTCTGTGGGCCACGGGGCAGTCCCTGCCCTGACCCTGGGTTGCCTGGGAGCCTCACCCAGTGCCGGCTCCTCTGGGCCTTCCAGCTCTTTGCTATTTGCTGCCCCGCCCTGCACCCCTCCGAGAAGTTGGGGGCTACTCTTCTTTCATAGCGCCACCGCCCCACCCCCACCCCGTCTTTATTTTACTTAACATGATTGAAAAGAAAGAATCTCTTGAGAACTTACAGCTTGCTATAGTTGCTCACGTTGGAATGGAAGCTTGAGAGACTGGATTCAAACCCCATCATCACCGACCATATCCCCACCCGGGGATAAGTAGTTACCACGTGACTGAATAAATGAAGACAAACTAAGCTCTCTCTAGTTTGTGTGTGTGTGTGTATGTGTGTGTGTGTGCGTATCCATCAACTCATCTCTTCCCTTCCCTCCCCTAGAAAGAAGGCAGGAGGCCTGATTCCCCATCGCGTCTCTCAAAACCCTCACCCTATGAGGTCGCCCCAGACGCTGATTTAGGCCTGGAAACGCCATTTGTCATGTCTCCCAGCTGCACCAGGGAAGAATTCTTTTTAGATTGCTAGAGTCTCATCATTGTCATTTTCACCATCTCATTACCTACAGCAGCTTCCCAGCGCCCACAGAGCTCTGGGGTAGACATTCGCAGAGACGGTCTCACGGGTGTGCATGTGGCCACCTGAGAGCTTACAGTCTAAGAATTAGAAACCGAATCCAAAATAGGTCCAGAATATCCATCCTATCCGCGTGATCGCTGTGTGGAACTATGAATGTTAAGGTATGTATTTGTAACAAGCCTAGTGTAATAGCATAATATTTTTCCTCAGTGGGAGCAAGCAAGTTTAAGTGCATTTGGTAATAATGTTGGCCGGAGGAGACAACTGGACAAAGAGGATGTGAAGCATCTACGTCCAGGGAAAAACAAATGATTATCTCGTAATAACCCAGATAGCTGGGCCTTGGGTAGGGTCAGTTCCACTGGAGTGTAAAACTTCTAGCCTTTCAGGTGGCTGGTTCATTGCTTCCGTTTAAGGCACAAGTTCAGCAACAAATTAAGTAAAGTGTCCCCAATAAATGCTAATAAGCCCCAAGAGGAAACAGGGGCATCCCGTGCATACCAAATGCACTCATTAGCATCCCTGCTATTATGTAGAATAGCAAAATGACCTTGCAATCATTAGAAGCTTAAAATGCTATGACTTAACTTTAGAGGGACACATATTACATTGTAAAACCTAATTAGTATTACGTTTGCTAATTGCTGCCTAGCACTGAGCTGGATAAAATAAATGCATGATGGACGTTCTGGGGCATCAGATCTAACCCCATCACCATTTTTAAAGGGAGTGAAATTATAGGAGAAGAGCCATTTGAAAAGGTGTTTATCTGAATTATTGAGTGGCTGGAGGAAAGTGGGGGGAGCACGGGCAGTCAGTGTATTTATTTGTAGGAATCCTAAATACTGACATTTCCTCCTGAGAACACCGTTCTTCTCCGGCACTTCTCTAATGTGAAGACAGGGACGCCAGACAATAGGAGAAGATTACTATGGCACCAACATCATCCCAGCAGCAAAAGCGCTGTGTGGCCTGCAGGGACATCCTAGCCCACAGGCCATCGGAATGCCATCGGAACACTCAGCCAGTCCCCCAGCCCAATGCTGCAGGCGGACGACAGACAGACAGACGGCGCTCTGGGTCCAGCAGGAGCCGGGGCACTGGATGTGCTCGGCCGGAGTCGCCCCGTCCAGCTCGCTCTCCAGGAGAGCCGGTGTGCTGCGTGCACACGTGTGGGGCTGGGACGGAGTACACGGCCCCTGGCCTTCCCTGGGCCGCCGGGGTTGCTGTGCCCAGGGGCACCACACCCACGTCAGACCATAGTCCATCTCCACCTGCTACCGCGAACAAAGCCAAAATTAGCCAGAACCAGTTCCGACCACACCCACCACACAACACACACACACAACACACACACACACACACCACACGCACACAGCTGTGCCGGCCTCCCGCTGTGCTCAGCATCCACAACAGGCTGTGAAAGGCAGATCACTTTCTGGGGCTGTTGTTTCTCCTCCTCCTTAAGGATAATTGATGGCTGATTGAGAAAATAAAGCCCAGTTCCTCTTTCAGGCCCCTCCTGGGTGCATCCTAAATGGTACAGATTAAAATCAAATCATAAAATTGTACGGCCAGACACAGTCGTGGAGAGAGTTGAGGGCTTTGTCTCCGCATTGGGTTCTGAGAAGGGCTAGGGGTCCTCCGAGGTCCCTCAGCCTGAGCTGTGGGGGGACGGAGAAAAACCGAGCAGGCAGGGCCTCCTTCTGCCGAGACAGCCCCGTTTAGCTGTGCTAAATATTGAGTGTGTGTGCAAAATTTCATCTGGAAAGGCAGAGGCTTCTACTGCTAAAAAGAGTTGGGAGATCACCAAACAGCCACTGAGGACCAAGAGGGCTCCGTGCCCTCCCGGGGCTGCTCCTAGACGCCAGCAGGGCCAGGACCGGAATTCAGGCTGCCCGTGTGCAAGTCCGTCTCCAGGTTGCAGGGGAAGCAAAGGAAAGGGTTCCAGCCACTCCCCAAGTTGACCGTGGCTTAGCACCGTAATGGGCAGCTTCCTCAAGGAGACCAAACACCAACCTTACACATAGTTTTAGGTATTGTTAGGTAAAAGTGCTTATCCAAGGCTACCAAGGAAAAGCACTGCGCTCCTCGGTACCTTTCATGGAGAGCAGGGGCTTCCCTGGGGCCGCTTGATGCTGCCCACGGTGCTGCCCCACTGCGCCGCCCCTGTCTGGCCTCGCCCACACCCGGGCTGCAGAGACGGCAGGTCATGGGAGCCATCCTTCTTTGACTCAGCTGGTTGGGGCTGGATTTTAGAAGCTCAGTTGCCTCCATGTGATTTCCAGAGACTTCCCATTTGCCTTGATTGTTAAACCACGTGGCTTCTGGGGAACAGGCTCCGCCATGTGCTGCCTGGCAGTGTTAGTGCCGGAACCGCAGCCTGACAGCCGGAGCGCCCCACACCTGCAGCCCACCAGTCAGTCCCTTCCTCCGGGAAGGCGGGACCCTGCCATAGGCAGCCACTCCTCGGGGCTTTAGTGACGCTGCTGCCCCGCCTCCCTCCTCTTCCTCTTCTGTCCTTTCTCTCAGGCCCCCTGTCCTTTAAATGGCTGATGATCTTTAAAAAGAAAAATGGAGCTGCTGATAATTAAAATTAATTCTTTGTTCCACCCATGTCTGGAACCCTAGGAAGTCATTATCAGAGCTAGATATTTTGATTTCCCAGGATCTTTTTGATACAAGGAATAAAGTTCTGAGGCAGAAGGAGGTAGAGCACTGTGCCGTCTCCTAACCACCCTTTATAATGTGCAGTGTCTTGGGACACTTCAGATGTTCCCTCTGTGGCCTATGTTCACTTCAAACCCATGCGCGGTTAAACGCAGAAGCTAGGTTCTGAATTAATGAAGGCAGCTTCAAAAGCCCACCTCTCTGGCAGCAGGAGATCTAAGGGCGAACTCCAAAAGGGTGATGGGGCTTTGAAAATTACTGAGCACAAACAGTAAACCTCATTAAAGTCAGCAGAGTGGGCTCAGAAATATAATAAGGGCAAGCAGGGCACAGGAGGGGCAAGAATCAGCCTGAGAATTGACCGTCGGGGAACCGGGGTTGGGTTGAAAGCCGAGATGTTTCACAGGACCTACCCCTGGCCAGTGTGGCTCAGTTAGTTGGAGCGTCGTCACATAACTGAAGGGTTGTGGGTTCTGTTCCCAGTCAGGGCACACCCCTAGGTTGTGGGTTTGATTCTCGGTCAGGGCACATGCGGGAGGCAACCAGCAGATGCTTCTCTCTCACATCAATGTTTTCCTCTCTCCTCCTTCCTCTCGCTCTAAAAACAATGAAAAGAAAAGTCCTCTAGTAAGGATTTTTAAAAAGGAAAGGAAGAAAATCATCACGTGACTCCAAGAGCAGCAATGTTGGGACAAGTCGTGAGGGGGACACAGGGGAGCAACAGGGCCCAGGCTGGCCACTGCAGTGGACGTAGCGGGGCCAGTCTCATGCAGGAGAGTGAGCTGGCTCTTCTTTACGCAGCCCCAGCAGCTTCGGCCACATCTAAAGAAGGCCAAGTGTTTGAGCAGGGCATATGAAAGAAGAGAGAAGCTGATAGAAACCGCTTGGCCATCAACTTGAACTTCCTAACGCCCTTTGCCAGGATGTGCCGCTGTCACTCTATCAAACAGAAGGTGAGCAGGGACTTCTAGGACACCCTTCAAGGGACCTCTGTCTGCAGCCAGGCAGCAGGAAATGTGGGATCAATCACTGCTAAAGGGGACAGCTCTCCATGAGATTCCCTTGGAAACCGGCCAGCACACTGGCCGATCAGACCAGCGGGCCTGTGCGTGCGGTTCTCAGAGCGAGCCGGGGACACTCGTGAGGACACAGCAGGGACATGAAGGAACGAGGGCTCTGCCTTGGGTGCCATGCTTTTCCCTCTGGACTCGTCCCATCAGAGAGGCCGAGGGCTCTGGGCGGGTGAGGACTTGCTCTCCGGGGTGGCCAGCACTCACCCTTTCTTGGCCTCCCTGCTGCTCAGGGCCACCCGTCCCAGCACGACACACTCTCCAAAGGCTTCTCCGTGAGGCGGCCTGTTCTGGCTCGTGAACCTGCTGAGCACCACGAATGGTTCTCCTCCCACTCCCCCCCTCGGTTTTCTCCTCCACCCACCCCCGCCCCCGCTAATAATTATATCTTCATTTTGATTCAGGAAGTTAACTACAGCAATTACACTGACCCTTCCCCTAGAATGAAAGGGCGTAGGATCCTCCACCAGACAGTTACTTGTGATTGTAGCTGGGGGTTTATTTAAACTAATTTTATTATTCATGACACTCCCAATTTGTGCAGCGAATGCAATTACAGCCTATGATTGGCTGTCACAGCTAAGGGCTCAAAGTGCCACTTCCTTGGATATAAAGAAAGGCGAAGAATATTAGAAAATCATCCGTCACAGCAATATTTTTATGAAGTGATCCTCCCAAACCTTCATTTAAAAACAAAAAGCTAATTTAATTTCCCAAACACCCTGCAAAAAGATATCTAATTATCCATTCCTAAATTGCTCTCATCATTTTTCCAAAGCTCTCCGTTGTTTACGCCTTTGTGAGCCCTCCTTGTCTGCAAGCAGAGGGCCGCCGTCTCCTTGCACAGCGCCTGTGAGCCCCGCCCCCCGGCTCCTCCTGGTGCTGCGCTCGGCTCTGCCCGTCCAATCAGGAAACACTAGGGAAACGAGACTCGGTGTCCTCAGCTACAACTGTGAGAGGAGGAAAGGGATTGACATTTTTAAATGTTTCTTCTTTTTTGCTAAGAGGAACAGTCGTCATCCTGTCAACCAAAAGGCTGTGGGTTCTATTCCTGGGCAGGGCACATGCCCGGGTCGTGGGTTCAGTCCCTGGTCGGGGTGCGTATGAGAGGCAACCAGTGGATAGTTCTCTCTCGCATTGATGTTTCTCTCTCTCTCCCTCCCTTCCCCTCTCTCTAAAATCAATAAACATGCCCTCAGGCGAGAACAAAAAATCATCCGGTGTCAAGTTGAAACAAATTACGGTGCCTCCCTACACCTAATACACCTCGGCACTAGAAAGGAAGGAAGCTCTGATACACAGAACAACAGGGATGAGTCTCAAAACAGTCACGCTAAGTAAAAGAGGCCAGCCGAAAAGGAGTATGGGATCACATCGGTGCCTGCCTCGGGGAGGCCCGAAGGGAGGGGTGACAAAGGGGTGGGAGATCAAAATGGTCCCTATCTTCCCTGTGGCGATGGTGTCCTGAGTGACCACAGCGGAAGTTACCCAACTGCACACGTTGAAGATGGGCAGTTTGTCCCATGCTGATGATTGCTCTGTGAACCTGCGAAAATGGACACACCCCTCAGTGCGGCAGTTTGCAGCTGCTCCGTCTCAGGGCACACATATATTAATTACTAAAATTCTGCGGCACACCAAAAAGTCTATTTTTTGCCAATATGACCAAAAGTAGGTACAATTTTGATTCATTCAAGCTGACAGCTATTGTGTTGGCTGTTGCCGTCTTTTTTAATTTCATAATCTAAGGGAAAAGAAGTTGGTGCCCCTGACTAAACAGTCAGGTAGTGCGTGTTTTAACAATTCTTGCGGCACACCGGTTGCAAATCGCTGCCTTAGTTAAATCTCAGCTCCACCATTTCCTGTTGTGACAATTTAACCTCTCTAGATGGTAGCTCACTTGTGTGTAAAATGGGGACGATACAGGGGCGGAGGAGCAGCAATGTGAGAAACAGCAATCCAGATATACGAGGTCTGTCCAGAAAACGTGCAGCCATTGTTAATATAACGAGAACGGTTTGCACAACATCGATGTAACCTGGCAGCCAAGGAGAGTGGACTGGAATGCGCATGTGTGAATAATGGTGACTTCACTGTACTGGTCAGTGGGGGTGGTAGAAGCCATTGAGTGAGCACATGTACTATGTGGCAGTCACATTCAAAATGAGCGAGTAGCGCAACGAATCTGCATCAGATTTTGCAGTAGGACTGAACATTGCTCCGCAGAAACTATTCAGGTGATTCAGAAGGTCACAGCTATGGGCACCTGGTGATGGGCAGCTTCATCACAACAACACGCCGGCTCGCGCATCACGTCTCGTGCAGAGTGTTGTAGGGAAACATCAAATCACCCAGGTGACTCAGCCCAGATTTGGTGCCCTGTGACTTCTGGCTTTTCCCAAAACTAAAATCAGCTTTGAAAAGGTAGAGATTTCAGACCACGAATGAGATTCAGGAAAATATGATGGGGCAGCTGATGGCAACTGGGAGAACTGTGAGGTCCCAAGGTGCTTGCTTTGAAGGGGACTGGAGTGTCATTGTCCTATGTACAATGTGTCTTGTATCTTGTATCTTCTTCAATAAATGTCTCTATTTTTCATATCACATGGATGGGTACTTTCATTAACGAATGGTCTTCCTCAACTTTAATCACAGTGCAAGCGAGAGGAACCAATCTGTTGTCCCAGGGCCCAGCCTGTTACTTTACACGTGGCCAGGAGAAGGGGACATTTGAGGTTTAACACTTAATAAACCTCCACTGACACCTCAGAGTCTGCTTATCATGTATTCATTGAGCTTCCAATAGGGAATCATAGAGTCCCGAAATGGTAGGCACATCTTAGAACAGGAGGGAATCAGAGAACCTCGGCACCACTTCCCAGGTCCAGACCGAAGAGACCTAGACATCTAGTACCTGAGGCAGGGACTCTGGCCAGGCCTTTGAAAAGGAGGCTTAAGGAGGGAGAGAGTGGCCAGTAGGTGATCAAGACAAAAATCCCAGAACTTCTGGTGCGCTGTCCTGCACTCTTCCTGCTACGGGAATTGATCTGCGGGGAGCCTGCCAAGAACCTGGTAAGAGCCTTTAAAGTCACAACACAGCCAAGTGGAATTGGGTGGGGCGGGCGTGGGGGCGGGGAGCTGCCCTGCGCTCCCTCACTTCAAAGACTCTTCCAGGCCCAGAGAGCCCTGAATTGCAAACTGTCTGATGCCTGGCTTTGTGGCTGCTCTCGAACATTCCCGTAGCTTCCTGACAATCAGTGCAGCCCACTTGATCACACACCTGCCTCGTGCCCGGTTGCCTGGTGCCTGTGTTTATACCCTTGGCAGGTTCCAAGGTGCTTGCTCATGTCTATCACTCCCGTAGGTCCTCTTGCAGAGTGGACAGGCTACGTCCTATTAGGACTCCCGTTGACGGTGAAAGGACTTGACGTCCATGTCAGTATAAGATTTGCCCGAGACCCTCCAATGCACAAGCGGTGGAGAGAACAAGCAAGCCTCTGCCTCCTATCATCAGATCCCACTGGTTTCTCCATGTGCCGTCCCAGGCAAATGGATGTCCCCGCCTCCGGTTAACTCATCCTGAAAGCAGCCCCATGCCCCTTCCCACGTTCACGTCCGGCCCAGAGCAGGAATGTGACTCCATAAGGTCACACTGGAGCTGAGTTAGACAGTAGGTCCTGCCACATGCAGCCTTCTTTCCACTGGGCCAATTTCATCTTCAGGATTTGCTTCATTTTAAACATTATTTCAGCTGTGTGTGCGTCATTCTGTCTCCTTTACGTTCCTGGCCAGGGTTAGGGACCCCAGGAAGGGAAGGAGGGGCTGGGAAATGAAAACCCCCTCCCCGGTAGGCCAGCCCAGACCCTTGCCTCCTCACTCCCTGCCTGCAGTGACGGACACGCTGCAGAGAGACCTGCCTCAGAGCTTGCTGAGGAAAGAACAGTGGTCCTCACGACTTTATGAATTTGGAAAGAGAACAGCACGGAAGCTAAATTGGGGCTGATAGGAGAGTCCTCTTTGGAAAGTACACCAACCGTGACAGTGATCTGTAACACGTCTTACTCCTTAGCCTCTGGTCCCCAAGGTATCTCCCCCCCACCCCCCGCCCCACGGACAAGACATGCTTGTGTGTTGGTCTTTAGCCTGATGAATGCAGCTCGCTCTGATATCCATGGGCTGCCTTCAACGCTGACCCTGGGCAGTTATCGGGAGTTTGGGGGAGTCAGGCTCTGATGTCGCAGATGACATGATACCTCAATTATTCAGAAGCAACCGTTTCCAAATTGCCTCGGGTAATTCTGTGCGCAGCTCGCCTTGCCTGCTCCCTATACCATCACCCCACATTCTCCTGGGAGGTAGTCAAGGTGAAGTAGTGTGGGACAGGGAGAATGATCTCTAACTCATGTGTTAGCCTTAAATTTTGACTTTCCCGAGTCTGCTCGGAGCCATTATCCTCTTTTTGAGCATCGAAGGGTTTTTTTGTTCCCCCTGAGGAGATATTTATGAAAGTGGTCACCCCTGGAATGTGAATTTTCCTGTCAAGGAGGGGACAGAATGAAGAATGGGACTATTATTCTCTGCTCGTAAAGCAGGCCTCCCTCCACCTGCTGTCCAGGCCCCCCCAGCTCTGCATCACCCTGCAGACTGGCGCTGCCCAGCGGAGGACCGGCCGGATGCTCAGTGCGGGGGACCAAGCTGTCGGCTGGTGGCGGAGCCTGGCTCTCCGGCTCCACTGCTCAATAATGCTCTAATTAACTACCGCAAACTTCAGAGGACCCAGCTAACTGTAATTGAGAGATCAACAGAGGCTGCACGGAGTTAGATGTGCATACTAATTACTGCATTACCCGACACCTGTTTTGGAATGTGGCGCTGAAACATGGCCGCGTTCCCAGGCAGAAGGCCATCCGTGTACGGAGAAAGTTTGCCTTTAGTGAGAAAAGTGAAGCCCACTGCTTGTCTGATGAACCATACTTTAAAAAAAAAAAAAGATTGATTGATTTATAGAGAGGGGAAGGGAGGGAGAGAGAGAGGGAGGGAAGTATCTATGTGAGAGAGAAACACCGATTGGTTGCCTTTCCTGCGCGCACCAACCGGGGACCAGGCCCTCAACCAAGCCATGTGCTGTGACCAGAAATCGAACTCACAACCTTTTGCCTTGCCAAACTATGCCCAACCAAATGAGCCACCCTGGCCAGAGCTGAAGGATCCTTTTTATTGGCACTGGTAGGTGATAAAGTAGGGCCTGAGACCATGCAAATGAAGCCAGTGAATGGCATAGCCACACCGTCAGACATCAGGAGAACTTCTGAAGGGGAACAAATGATGTGCTTGAAGTGAACATTACCGCTACATTGATGTCATTGTGGAGGAAACAATGGTTAGGACTTGTGTATTTGAAGGCTGTAGGCAAACATTGTTACCACATTCCTGCGACCTCTGCATCTGACTCCCTCCCTCTGAACTGGGTTTGCACCACCATCTAAACACTATTCACGGGTCAAAGCACTCAGCGTCTTCATTAAGATGCGTGGGAGTGAGGTGGGCACAAGAGGTGCCCCGGGACAGTGAAGAGATGAGGATGGAAAACAATCAGGAATCTCAAACTGGAAAAGAGCAGAGAGCGAGGGCTGGGAGAGAAGAGAGACCCCCACAATGAGGTGAGAAGCCACTTGAACCTGGAAGAAAGGACACGCTTTCTTAGTCCCGGTCGTCATTTTTACTGATTAGCTTCAATAACCCATCATCAGGGAATTCAGACAGTGGTGAATCCCACTTACCCTGGGAGACGCACAATTTCTAGATGAAACATTTGTTGCCAAATAGATAAAAGAAACCTCTTTTCAAAGCCCTGCCTCCCCGAGAATTAGACCCCACAATGGGGCAGGCGTCCAGGCATGCAACCCGAGCCATCTGCAGAGCGGCCCTGGGCTCCAGCTCACTGACACTGTCTTATTCAGAAGAGAGGAGACTCCCAGGCACCGTGAAAAGATTCCCTGCAAGGAAACAATGGGACAGGTTCAGGATCTCTGGCTTTTTCTCATTCTGGAGAAGAATGTTTGATGATAATACCAACAATGGCATTGGCAATGATGGTGATGAAGATTAATGGGATGATGGACCTGTTCCCCAACACAGCGCACAAGTCTGAGGGATGCTGGGGTCCAAGAATGATCGGTGCTTCAGCTGTCTCGCCTAAGAAATTCAACATGTTTGATAAGAGCATGCCTGGCCATTTCTAAGAATTTTAGGAGCATACTCTACGTTTTCCCATCTCTGGGAAGGCCATGCAGATAGCGACTGCAACTTGGGGACTGCAGAAGTTGCCACCGGACTGAGGGGCCTCTACTTCCCACCACCTTCCGGCCTTAGGGTACAGGTGCACTTGAAAGTGAATCTTCTCAGACTTGACACACCTCTGCGTGGGGGGGGGGGGGCCTTTCTCCCTGCTGTGCACGTGGAGTGATTGGTGTCCAAGACCGAGGAGTGCGGTGCGTGCGTCATGGCCGTCTAGTGGCGAAATATCCCTTTCTGTAGTCGAGGTCTTTGCTAAGTCTTTGGAATAACTCTATTTCTCAGCCAGTGCCCGATCTGAAAGTGGGGCTTCTGCGTTAACATTGCATCCATGGTTTTTATATTGACAAACAACGCACAGGCCTCTTAACCCGTTGCCCCTTCGCCCAACATGTCTTCACCAAGTGTTGGATGACATTCCAGATGATATTGAACTTTGCAAACACTGTTATGTGGATTATCTAACTTGGAGCTGTCCCGTTGCCAAGCAACCACTGTTCGGAGTCCTCAGACATTTACTGACCACGCCACCTTGTGCTCACACAGATTGCTGTGCTTTTCTGGGGGACCTATTCCGCCTCG
The DNA here is from genome assembly GCA_004026765.1 of Micronycteris hirsuta. NCBI lineage: Eukaryota > Metazoa > Chordata > Mammalia > Chiroptera > Phyllostomidae > Micronycteris > Micronycteris hirsuta. The sequence goes on from PVJI01001033.1 coordinate 137,178, forward strand.
CTAGCCTCTTCTGGGAGGTGACATCATTGCTGCTGAGCTGGCCCACGACCTTGGCAAGTCTCCTTGTCCGCATCTCCAGGAATATGCCTCCAAACCTGTCACCCGGAAGATCAGTTCATTAGTTCCCTGGGTCTTGGCCCTTGTCTGCTCGTTTACTTGTTGTTTTGCCCCCCACGGAGTGCTGTGCTGTCTCCAACTTCAGAGCTGTGACACCTGTGTCCCTGGGGTGCGTGTGTCTGTGACCCACTGGTCCAGGGTCCCTCAGGACTCTCCGAGCACACAGCCCAGGACAGTCCTTCATCCTGACAGTCGCCGCTGCACACTGACGCCTCTCTCCGTACTTGGATTTCGATCCAATTTTCACACACCTGTGTTGGGAGGGACCCCAAAGTCCGGTCAACTTCATGTCCACCTACAGGAAAGTCTGTGAATAACCCAGGGTGTAGGGGCCCTTGATTGGCATGCTGTGGAACAGTGTTTCCTGGTCACAGTCCTGGGGCTACTTCCACCAACGTCAGCGGCAGTGATTGTGTGAAAGCTCAGCTCCCAGGATCGCCTGGACATTACAGCACAGAAGTTCTGGGAGTGCAGCCCAGGGTTTTCAACAAGCTCCACAAGGGAACCTTAGACACACCCGAGACCCAGGATACAGGGGAACTTCCTTCCAACTAGTAGACCCAAACAGTTGTTTCTTCACCTGTCTAGGCCTGAGGCATCCTAGAGTCTTAAAGTTGAAAAGCATCATGGGAACCACCAAGGTCATTTGTGCAGTCTCCCGAGGAGGCCAGACGGCCTCCGTGTTAAACCCTGTGGAGGCGAGGAGCTCCTGATTTCTTCGGGAGTCTTCCGCCGTTGAGCTGCTCCATCAATCAGAGCGTTCTCCCTGCGGATTCCAAGCATAGATCCTTGCCTCTGGCTTCCGGTTTTGACTGTGCACAAACGTACGACAGCCCCTTCTTTTACACACCACGCTGTCTAGTATTGAATCGTCAGGCGAAATCCACAAGCGTTGCTGAGCGCTTTTTGGGACTCCATTAGCAAACTGCATTAGGCCCTGGGATTCCACACCTGCATTTTGGGCCTAATGCTTGTCCCCGAGGTTTTCACAGTGCGACACGGGAAAGAGAAAACGATGAGTGGCGGGGGTACCTGCTAAACTAGAGGTGTCATGGAAGTGCCAGGGTGAAAACAATGAAGTTTTAGGCACAGAAAAGTGCCCTTCGTGAAACCTGAAGGGGGGGCTGGATGTTTTCCAGGTGGAGAACGTGAGCAAAGGGCATTGGAAGCAGAGGTACTAGCGAGAGTAGAGTCATGGCGACTGCAGTGGTGACCATGCGCTTAGGGACTGACACACAGTCCTATGTGCAGAGGAAACAGGTAGCCAGGGAGGCAGGAAGGGCAGGAGCGTTTGCAGGAAACAGGTTGTAAAAGGCTTCAAATGCTGTGGTTTGGGCATGACTCTGCGGACCCGCATGGCCTTTCCCAGTTGCCTCGCTTTCCCCGAAGCCACCGCGTCCCCTCCAGGGCCCTCCACAGCCTGCAGGGATGCCCCGTCTCCTGAGCAACTGCCAAGCAGTTAGGCTCAGTTCAGAAGCGGACTCGGTCCCTTTAGGAAGAAAATTAAAGTAACCAACTCTGCGCATGTTCATTTAAACAAGAGGAAATTTATTACTTTTAATTAAAATGCCATTTGCCCTAGTGGGAGGCGTATGCCCACTGCAGTTAGGGGGTTAGCAAATGGGCTCAGCGGGCAGACATCCAGGTCTTTCTAAACTCTCACCTCTTGTCCGATACGTCATGTCCAGGGAGGCGAGGGTCTCTGAATCCATGGTCTCTGACCCTGGAAACACCAAAGGTTTCTTTGTCTGGGTGACTTTTTAAGCTTCTCCTCTCAAATGCATCCATTAGTCCATCGAAGCATGTGACAGAAAGTCTTCCACTGGCCACGGTAGTCACAGAAGGAGGGAAAGCCCGGCTCTCGGCTGCCCCTCAGGCAGTCCACAGCCAAGAATGTCAAGGTTGGCCACTGCCCTTGCAACGTCCCTCGGCATCACCGGAAGTCATGAAAAATAACAGAAATAAGACTGCTTCAGAATGCAAGGTTTAGGGACACAGTCTCTCCCCACATTCTCTCTCTGCGGGGACAGCTCCCCAGTTTCTCTCAGTACTGCGACCCGGAGCAGTTTTCCCTGGTTACAGCCACACACTCACACAAGGGCTGGGTGGACAAGCCAGCCCAGCGTTTATGGCAGTAAAAGGCCAGCAGCACATAGGTCTGGTTGGCATCGTGAGCTCGGCGATCTGGGGACGCGGATGCTGTAAGTATAGGTTAGCTCTCTTTCCAGCAGACTGCCCTCCTGGGCCTACACACCAGGACATTCCAGAGCGTGCCCCACCTAAAAAGGTCTGGAGGTACTAGTCGGGATGAGAAAGTTTAGGTATGCACCTGCTCCTACTTTAACAAGAGGCTGGCAATTTTCAGAGACTGCGGGAAGGATCCTCCAGTGAAAAGGTTCTCAGAGAATGTCAAGAGGGCATGAGTCAGGCTGAACACGAGCTTCCAGAACTGAAGTGCTTATTCGTCCCAGATGTTCCAGTGAATGAGGAAATGACAGAGAAAACGACCTTGTCAGGGACCTGTTTGGGACTTGACCCCGACTGCACACCCCAGGAAAGCACTGCTTACTTTTAGTCAAAAGCGATGAATACATTTTCCCTAGTAGTTTTGGCACTTGCTTTTTCCAAACCACGCACATTTTATTTTCTTTTCTAGTTGCATCAAGAGCTTTAAGCTAAACCAGCTCAGCCGATTGCCGAGACAGGCCCTCGCCCAGGACTTTCTGTCTCATGGCCACGGAGAGTCTGGCGGGGTATGTTCTTCACTGATCGAACAGCCCCTTGGCGAGGAAGCTTGGTGTAGAAAGTTTCCCTGATGCTAGCCCACCTGCGGACTCTGCAGCTTTCAACACAGGCCCTGCCCCGGAGGAGCGAGGAGAAGGGAATGGGGTCAGCTGGCACCCGGGAGAGGCACCCCGTGAGCAGAATATGGGGTGGGGGGGAGTCCACCCAAAGTCCAGCCCACTGATGCCACTTGCTTCCGCCCAGGCTAATAAAAGATACACTCCTCCTATTAGGTACGTTACACTGACACTGATTGGTGGAGGGAGCAAAGCGCCTGTCAGCCGAATGAGTATTGGCTGTCACTCCTGTTATCAGGCTGCCTGCTTATTTGGGATTTTATTTTCAGATGTGATTGACAGCTGGATGGCTCTGACATTCCGGGCACAAACATGCAGCCTGTTATTATGCTTGCATTAACATTTTGATAAACACACGGTGCAGCATTGGAAAAGTAATTACATGTCATCACTTCAGTGCCTCATCAAAGAAAAGTTTACCGTGTAATTGCTCTGTGATTTACCCAGGTAGAATGTGTTACATTCCACAAAGGCTCTGTCTATTTAAGAGTTTACATTTACTCTTTAAAACACACAATATCCCCTCTCAGGGGCTTCCTTGGTCTAAAATAAACTTGGCAATATAATTCAGCTTTCCATAAATATACTTAGATATTACTGTGGAGTACTTTTGTATAATAGTTATTTAATGGTAAGTGTAAATATGCAATGTATTATATTGGCTGAGCTATCAAAAAAAAAGAAGAAGAAGAACTTTTCGACAACAAGGTAAAATAGGATATTGTTGCCTTGGTTTCCACATTAAGAAAAAAGGGCCTTTTGCTCTTATATTTATATCCGTGCTTTTCACAATGACATCTAATTTTACAATAAAGTGAACTTAGCTGAAGCATCTAGCAGTAGAATCTAAAATATTGGTTCTTGTTAGCGTTTAAAGAGCTCTTCAGATGTGGCCCTGAAAGAGGTGTGTTTTAGAGGAAAGCAAGAATGATTGCAGGGTACCCGGGAGCCAGAGTTGAAGGGACGGTGTGACGGATGTTCAGGCAGTGGGATGTCTGAATGGGTGGAAATCTAGGAAGCAAAAGGTGGGGGTGGGGCATTCGAAGCAAGCAGCTGTGGAAAGCCCCCAGCAGAACCTCACACTATGAACTGCTTTTATGGCTGATATTGGGACGGCCCTTGGAGTTGTCCTGTGTTTTGTGATTATTGGCGAACAGGTCCTCACGTCAGCAGCCAAGGTCAAATGGCCAAAGCCTTTCCGGGAGGCTGAAAGGTCACTTGCGTGTCTAGGTTAGCCTCCGTCCCAGAAAGGTAGGCACAGAGCAGGGACAGAGAAGAGCAGGGTGAGCCAGCTACTTCCACAGCAGCTCATACCTTCAGCTTTTCTACCTCCAAGGCTCTCCTTAGGCACAGCACTTCTTAATAAAAAGCATGGCTTCCTTCTTTTTAAAAAAATCTGAGATGGGGAGTGGAGGGACAATGGTCTATTCTGAAACGGAAGCAAAAAATGGGCCAGCCCCTCAAGGAACGTGGTGCTGGGGACTCTGGAGACAAAAGCTACGGGGTCACAAGATCAGTTGCGTCCTTGAGGTGGCCTTTGCCCATTAATCCAAGTGGTCTCTTTGCCAAAGGGTTATTTTCCAGATGACCACCCCGCTGGGCCCTGGGCCACAGTTAAATGACGGATTTACAAAAATTGAGGTGAAATCCAGAGCCTTGTGAGACTCGGCCTTTTTCTCTGTTCTTTTGGAAGAACGCATGACTGCGTGAAAAGTGGTTTGGCGTGAGAGCACTGGGCGACACGGAGGGGACCGCAGCCTGATCTTGCAGACGAAGGTGGGACACTCACATCTGGACACAGATCAAGAGGGTCTGTGAAAGGGTCGGGAGGGAGTGAGGGCCATGGCCTTGATCAGAAGGGCCAACATTTCCCCCAACAGCACGCCCTCCATGCAGCTGGGCCTCAAAACCAATGGCAACCCCCTCAGCTGCCTCCCCAGAGCAGCTGGCGGCCACAGAAAAGACACGGCAAAAACACGCATTTCCAGATGCGTGCAGCGGTTTAACAGCTTCACGTTAGTGTGTATTAATTCTCTCTGGAAATCGGCATTAACTCAGCGTTAGCACTCGTCTAAATAAACACATCAGCTCTTGGAGCGGCAGCTCCTTTGCATAACAGCTGCATGTAGCATCTGCATCCTGGGTAGAGGTTCCCCCTGCATCACCTCTGAAGGGACCTCCACTTTCCCCCTTCACGTTCTGCCGGACTCAGAATACTTCCTCCTTTCCGCTGTCAGGGAGGAGAAGAAAGATGCCATTGTAATTGCCAGTTGGCCCGCAGAGTAATGCCCTGTAATTGACAAAGATTGCTGAGCTGCGAGGAAGAAAGATACACTGATTAGGAGAGATTGTTCTTAATATTGCATTTAACCTGCACTCTTCTTCCCCTTCTCTTTTCACCGGGGCCCTGGAAGGGTTGTCTCTCAGCCTGGGCCGCGCCACGGCTCCTGGTTGGAGGGAAAAGAAGTGCACCACGGTCCACAAGGCAGCACCCCGTTCCCCGGGAGCAAATTCACTGAGCTGGGAGGCTTAACAGCTTTAATATGGATACGTGGTGAACTGCCCCCAAACCGAATGTGTTCCCCTTCACATTGAATGTGCCCTTTCACCTGCCAATCCCAGAAGCGCCCAAAGCTTATACCATTTTTTTTGTCCGTGCCTCAAATTACTAGGTCAGATCTTTAGATCTTTAGACTATTCTTGGTTGTTTAACTTCGCCCCTGAGTTCAGGGTTCTATTGCATTTCTTTCCCCTTGAGAATCACATTGACTGCTTTTTTTAGAAAGCTTTAAAAAATTGCACTGGGAGAAGATCTATGTATGGGTTAAAATGCATTTTTCATGTCCATTTGTGCTCTATTGATTTTTTTTTCTCTCGTTTTTCTTATAAAAGAAAGTTAATGCCATTTTTGTGGGGGGCGGGGACTGTAGTCAGCAGTTGCTCCCTCCCCCAGGAGTAAAAATACTGGACTCCTTGCTTAGAAATGTAACGTGAGGTTTCGACATCTCTCTCTGTATGGAAAAACAGTAGTGGGGGCACACAGCGGTAAAGCCCCCCACCCCCCACCGTCACCTACCACGCAGCACTTCTCCCTACACACTACTTTAATAGCTGCAAGGGACTTTTAACTCTCCACCCTTTTTCACTAAGCAGTAAAGGTTAAAGGTCGTACTGGGAGTTTTTGATGTCCCTATGGGAGGTTCAATCTGAAGACAGAATAATTGTATCTAAAAACTAACACTACCTCAAGAATACTGGTTATCCATCTGTCCCCTAGCCACAAACATACCTTCCTACCTCTCTCCCTGTGAAAGGAAGGGCGTGCCTGGCGTGGAGAAGCCCCAAGTTAGGAGTCCAGCTATCCAGACTTGAATCCCAGCTCTAAGACCTTGGACCAGTCATGTCTACCTGTTTGTGTAAAATGAGAAGCTTGGACTGTGTGTCTAAGAATTTCAGCCTCAACATTGCAACTTTTTAGCCCCAGGTTCCTGTTCTGCTTTCTCGGGCATAAAAGAAGCGAATGGTGGATCCAGGGTCCCTCTGTTGCTACACAGGGCTGCATGCCACCTCCTCTGTGCTGTGTTGTTCCTGTCATTCCTGCCTTTGTGTGCAGCACTTTGTGCCCAGATACACTTTCGCAACAATTCAGCCAGGCGAGAGCTCTGTCCAAAGTTCTGCTTGCACATACACGAGCTATGCTAGCCAGATAAAACTGATACGTTGGAATACTTTTCCAAATAACCCACGTTAAAAAAAGGTTTTCTCGAAACCAATTGATACCGAAATGATTTTGGCTCTCAATGTAATTTGCCGCATTTTTCTGGGGTGGACCTTGTGCACACGGGAGTGTATCTGGGGGAGTCGAGGGGAGACTGTCCATGGCGGGATCGCAGGCCTTGGCTGTTCTGGACGGCTTGGTTCCCTAGGTGAGGCGCTCTGCTCCCTCTGCCCCTTTCCTGGCCAAACCCTGTCCATTCAGGCTGACATTTGACTTGGACATACAGAAGCCACAGGAAGCTTTGGAACATATGTGTGTGTATATATGAAATCCAATTCTCACATCCAAGCCCAGTGGCTGGTGTAATTCAGCTCCTGGCTGGCTGTCCCAGGAAGGCATCTCTTCCCTGCGGTGGATCCATGCCTTTTGCTACCCTCTGAGAAGCACAATAGCTCTCCTTCTCAATCGATGGTCTTTCAGCAGAGCTGGACATCTGCTCGACTCCGCCCCTTCCCATTCAGAACATCTGCCAAGCCTCCTATCTATCTGCCCAGCAAGGGGTCCCAGCGCTGCCTTGATCAAGAGCCACGGCCATCTTCACGTTTATGCAAAGCGAAGCAGCCTCCCGCCCACCCCCTGTCTGCGGTCCCTCTTCCACGATCCTCATTAATACCACTCGTTTTCATCACGCCAGTGCCCGTCTGCCTTCAAGGTTTCCGTGACCTGCGGCAGGGATTGCCAGTGATGAAATGTTTTGGCGGAATGAGAAAGCCATGCTCTTTTTCTCCGTACTCATTAAAAACTGTTTACTGAGTGTATTCTGGGAGCCAAAGACGAGGGTAGTTGAACGGCACACTGGACTCTGTGCCCACGCACCAGCTATGCGCTTATTTTTTCCTGAGGGTCGTAGACATTAAACTATGCAATCATTAGGCAAGATGGTTTCGAGTGCTTGACATGACTGATGCCATCTTAAGAAGCAAGTTGTTCTCAGTGACCACCGGCCAGTTCACCCCAGGAGGGGGTGGTGGGGGCCCCATCGCCTGAAATGTCCTTACGTAGATAAGTAGGCCCATTAAGGTGTTTACTACTTTGGAATGTACAGCTCTTAATAAGCACGCGTCACCTGGCTGCAGGCTCCCTGTGTCCCTGGAGGTCATGTACATCTGGTCGTCACCCCCTCTCTGGCGGGTGTAGAGGCCTACTCCCTTGCTGTGACCAGTGCTCTATTCTTGTCCCTAAGTTCCCTTCACCAGCTCTTCATTGAATTCCGGCGTTGTGAGCCTCTTTCTCTGGTCTCTCGGCCCATCCTCCTTTGGAGACAGGTTCTAGTTTGCAGAGGGAAATTTTCCCAGCACCCCTTGGGAGAAGATCCGAGCCTTATTTCAGTGGTCTGTGGGCTGGCAGTATTTGGGCCAGAAAGTTCTGAGGGACAGATGTGATCAATACGCTTTGACGGTTTCCAACAGGAGGTCGCCTGGCATGCCCCACCCCCTCTGCCTCTCCCGTCACCAAAACCAAGCAGTGCCAGGCAGTGCGGCCCCTCCAGGGGGTCAGAGATTTCGCGTCCACTTCACTTCCCAGCCTGTGCTTCTGCCTAACGTCTTATGATGTCGGGGGACAGGTTCTCCCATGAGACGCCGTGTTTTCCCTCGAAGCACCCGACTCATTAACGATCGCACTGCGTTATTATGCTTCCCCTGCGCTATTCTATAGATCATTTTCATTATGGAGATACGAACTCTTTGATATTATAATTGTGAAGTACATATTATGAAGACAAATGTGTTGAGCATAATGAGAATGGATTGCCAATAAAAGTTGAAAAACAATGAACCATTTTAAAAGCTAACCCTCCTCCAGAGCGCTGTCAGTTTGAGTGCTCCGTAGAAAGGCACTTGGGTGGAAGTAGCTTATTTTTAGTCCAATGTGGATGAAGGTTTGACTTTGGTAGCATCTTAATTATCTGATAAAAGCCAGAACCTCTGCCCTGCTCACCTCTAATGGCTAATGCCTTCTGCTGGCATTAAAATTGCTGCCGGACGTCAGCGAGAGAAACGATAGATCGCAGCATTGGATGTCTGAGATGGGAATTAGAGTTTAAAGAGTCACTCGGTTTTGTTTAAACAAATTACAGAAATAATAGGTTGCCTTTAAAAGGTCCGTCTCACACATTGTTATCCTTCCCCATGACACCCCGAGGGTGCCGTTCCCAGCATCGTGTCTCCCGTTAGTCGCCGGGGGAAAGAGGGATTTCCGGGGGTCCCGTCTGGGCTTTTTTCTCTTTGCCTCTGATGAACGGAGGGTGAGAGGAAAGTGAGCCGGCGTGTGTCCTGTGTCCTGCGCATGGGGTCAGACACGGAGGTGTGCTGGAGAGCAGGTGGGTCAGTTGGTTGATCAATCAATCAACTGATGCTTGCTATAAATTCACAACCTCTGGTTCACACAGGGTTGGGAGCACGTGGAAAGAGGCCAGCAATAGAGAGGGGGTGCCCTAGAGGGCAGTGGGTGCTCCCGGACATAAGAAGGGAACAACACGGACCTCTGCCAGCGGGGGGGGGGCAGTAAGGTAGGAGCGCGGTGTGGACTGGACCTGCTTATGTGACCTGGCTCCAGTCACATCTCCTCTCGGGACCTCGGTGTCTTAGCAACACAAGGAGGAGGCCAGGCTGGGTGTCCCCAGAGGGGGCCTCCCCTTTAACATTTCACGAGCCTCGGGGCAGGTAGAGTGGCTGGGCCTCTGTAGGTTTGACTCTATGCATGGGCAGCTGGGAGGCTTCATTTGGAAACACCTCCCCTCTCCCAGGGAAAATGTGCCAGCGTAAGCATTTGAGGAAACATTCTGCAGGGTTGACCCAATTCCCACATTAAGAAAATAATGCCCAGGCCCATATGGCTAATTCCCTCCCAAACTGTCTGTTTGCCATCCTGTAGATCTACCCTGAAAATAAAGTGTCTCATCGCCTTTCAGAACCCAAATAGAGCAGAATGCAAATGAGCAAGAAAAATGGTGAAACGTACATTTCCTTCGAAAGTCCTTTCGGGTGTAGTCACTGGCGTGCGGGGCGCAGGGCCTGTGGATTTGAAAACTCTGCTGCGTCGTGATTCAAGCATGTAATTTTCACCTTGAGTAACAGGTGCCCGTCACTGAATGCCACCCCCCACCCCCAATATTTAACTCTTCATCGCAGGCAAGCACCTAGCCTGGCTCATAAGCACAGTCAGACATCTGAAATACAGGATTTCCGGTCGTGCCCCGCTCTGAACCATGGCCTGGACCCGGAAGAGCGCGTGGAGTTTCCGAAGGCCACGTAGCTGCTCCCTCACAGAGTCCTGTCTCTCCGGTGCCCGCTGGGAGTACGAAAAGGAGAATGCCACTCAGGTTCCGGAAATGCTCTCAGGTCATTAAGCAACGGTTGGGGTCAATACCTTGGTATATCAGACAGACACAGCACGGAGAGGTGCGGAGCCATGGGCATTATTAGGTCAATCGTAACCAGGCTGGAGAGATGGGATTCCTTAGGGTGATTTTTTTTTTGGCAGGGGGAGGGTGTGTGTTCCAATCTGTGGCTTTGCTGATTGGATTAACCTTGTAATTTAATATCTTGACATCCTGTTGTACTAGGTTAATGGTTCCTGCTTCTTTGCTCGATACAGCATTTCTGTCCAAGCTCACAGGTAGCCGAGCTAGGCTGGACAGGTGCAGAGATCACTCTTGTCTGCGAGCAGCAAGTCCGTGGGTACCTGGAGGGGTCCCCAACACCCTTTGTCCTGGGTGTGAGTCCCTCCTCTCCTTAGCTTGTAGTGTGTTGCAAAACACGTTTCCATGGGCTGGTAATTATATAAAAAGTGCTTTCGCTTTAAACAAGAATTATGCTTAAACCTTTTGAGCAAGAAGAAAAATGTGCAGAGGGAATCATTAATTTTGAATAAAAACACTTACTTTCCTGGTGCTGACAAGGGAGGGAAATGTGAAATGGGTGCTTTCTACAAACAGCCCGGCGCCGCACCCCAATCTGTTGACTTGATCTATTGCCGAGTTACTCGCAAAGTCGGATGTCTCGGTTGGCCTGAATCTGACTTTTCTTCTTTTGCCTCTCCCTATTTTTTAAGGACTGTGCTATATGCATACCTCAGCCTTCATTTGCATCACATTAAAGTAAAACATTTTCAATTTCTTCACAGCAGAAGTAAATCTGACAGACTTTACAAAGCTATTATACCTGCAGGTGTTTTATACTTTTAAAACACATCCTTGTCAAGCTCTCTTAATTATATTATTATATGTGCTTTTGAACTTGAAGCCGCTATTCCATGATATATTCCACTTGAGACAGGGCCATCCTAAAAAGCTACAATTTACATCAAAGTTTTTTGGCCCAACAAAGATATGTCTGTTACAGATTCCGAAGGCATTTGTCAGTTTACGTGATGGAGTGCATAACCGTTGAGATGGAGTGGGTAGCCGTTGATGGAGCAGGCTGCTTTAGTTTTTCATCCAGGTGATGACAGGTGAAGGTCCATGGCCTTCAAGCATGGTGGCCAGAGGGGTAGCTGAGCTCCACCTGCTTGATAAGTCAGCTTCAGCAGGTGCCTACTGGCCCCACTGAAGTGCCCATGACCCAGATGCCTGAGAGGCCTGCTCGTGTGGTAGAATGCCTTCCAAACACCTGCAGCTGTCGTTGGGGGATTATTCAGCCCACCAAGGAAAGGGAGGGCTGACCAGTATCTAACTGGTTCCTCCTTCCTGTCCAGCAGCATTCTGGCAGCACCGGGCAGGAAGGTGCCCCCACTCACAGAGAGGATGAAGACAAGGCTGGGGTAGGGTGCGGTGGAGACAGAGAGAAAAGCTAGATGTCCTATAAAACTTTCTCAAAGCAACAGGCCTGAGGTTCCTCAGAGGGGCTGCTGTGGTCTTTGAGGCAGCGGCTCCCAGCATTCAGTGCAAAGCTGGGGGAGGTGGCGGGGAGCACTGTTGTCAGTCCAGCAGCTGGATCCGATTGAGGGGCGGGGCCATGATACGCAGACCACGCCTCCTCTCTACATCCCTGATGGCAGGGTGCCCTGGGGCGCAGGCTCCAGGGAGGTGCCATTCCTTTGTACCCTCACATGAGCTGATGAAGGCAGCACTGGCTTCAGTTCCAGGCACACAGGGCTCCCCGGGATCTTCCTCCCTCCTTTCTCAATGACCTGCCCTCTCCTGACCGGGGACAGGGCCCTCTCTGATAGCTACACAGACATGCACACACAAAACATGGGTATGCACACAAAGACACATGCATATGCACACATAAACACAGAGACACATATCCAGACAAACACAGAGACACACGTATACACCCTCAGAGACACAGACATACAGAGACACATACACACATGCACACACACACACAGAGACACACACACACATACAGGGAATCATATGCAGACACACGGACACACATATAGACACACACATACACTTGACCTGAGAAGGGCAGGCCCGTCCCCGTGGAGGGGCTCGGACAAACAGGAGGAGGCCGGCACAGATGACCGAATGGGCCCTTTCCTCCGATAATCCAAACCCTCCCGCTGCGTGTCTGTCAGGTAACTCGGCTCTACTGGCGAGAGGCCAGGAGAACGACTCCCGTCAGCTCTATGGAGAGTGCTCCTGTCTTCCCTTAGCTACTGCAGCTTCTTATTCCGCTCTTTTCCACGGTCTCCCACACCCCGGGAGGTGGATCTGCACCTGAGATGCTAGGAGGGTGACACTGTAGTGACTCACCCAAGTCACACAGCACAATGCAGCACGGAGCGAGCCATGCAGCCCCGCTGGCCTGCCATTTGTGCCTCCCCCGTGATCTTCTTGAGGTCAGAGGTGGCCCAGCCTGGTGCCCTCCCCGTTGGACCTATGGTCTTGGAGGGGCTTCCTGTGGGGTGGGGGGCCTCTCCCACCTCTGCCCGTGCTTCCTTTCCTAGAACACACAACCTGAATCCAGCATCCGTGCAGACAGCAGTGTGCTCAGCGTGTCCTGGCTGCAGAGCACCGCTGTTTGAGGGGTGGACATTGCTTCTGGGGAGTCTAGTGGGACTGCCTGAGGCATCATCTGCTCCCTTTACCAAAGAAGGTGCCACAGACGCTCTTGACGCCGGCTGCTGGCTCCAGACCCCACACCCGGCCCACCCAGGCTATGGGCAGACCTGCACCTGGGGAGGAACGTGTCCCGTGCCTCCTGAGGACAAGGAGAGTGGGGGATCCGATCTCTCTGTGAGGCAGGAAAGAATCCCACTCCCGATGCAGGACCCCAGTTGTCCCCACATGCGCCTGTGGGCCACGCAGCACCAGGCCCACGGCCGTCCTTCGTTCTCTGCACAGAGCGCGCTGCTTTGGGCAGGCAGAGCTGCTAGGCCCCCCCAAGCATGGGCTGCGGAGGGCCTGCCCGGCTCCGAGGTGACAGCAGGAGCCGCACACGGCCGGGCCTCCCTGGGTTCCTGCACACACTATGGGCGCTCCCTTCACCATAAGGGGTGGCACCAGAAGAGAGGCTGGGGGAGCACCTGTCCATCTGGTTTGGGCCTGCCAAGCCTGGCATGATGAGAATGTGGGGGAGCCCCCTGGGGGGTGGCTTGGGCTGGTGCCAGCAGGCTGCCTCATGGTGAGCAGTTTGCACCACACAGGTGGTGACTGATTTTTCGTGAAGGAGCCACCTTTCAGGACCAGGGCAAAAGCCTCAAGAAGAACACCCCACTCCGCTTAGCCCTTGGCTCTGACCCGCAGGGGCCAGCAGCTCTGAGTGGTCATTGCCCCACCGGATGGGGCCTCCAGCGGCCCAGGCCCAGAAGCCGGACTGAAACTTTTCTCAACTGCACAGCCAGCGCCTACTGGGTCAGATGTCAAGGGATTGGCGCAGCGGCAGCCCTGGCATCTCAAGGAGGGACTGCAGTGTGGGCCACGCTGCCAGGGAGATGCACCCTGCTGCCCTGGCAGAGATGGGGCGGGGCAGAAAGGGCGTGGGCTTGGCTTTGGGCCGTGGACAGAGCCTTGCCCCTGGACAGTGACCACGCCCTCCCCTAACTCAGTCTTGTTCTTCAGTTTCAGCGCTCTCAGACCCCGTTTCAAAGGAGGTCCTGTCTGCACGTGACTGATGCGCTTTTTACTCGAGATGAGAGGTCTGTTCAGGGCATTTGAAACTGACTGAGGGAAGGATGCTTGTGACACCATTTGAAAGACCACTCAGGGCGGCTACAACAGGATAAATGAAGTAATGAACCCATTACAAGTGGCTTTGGGGCTGAACTTTTATCACTTTGGAAGTCAGAGAAAGGCACAGGGATTAGCTTGCTTTTCAACAGAGGGGTGTTTTTTGTGCTTAACACAATCCAATTTAAAAACTATTCATCCAGCGACCGTTCTGGGCAAGGGACTTACAGTGAAGTCTCAATGTAGCACAGCCCCTGCTTTCAAAGACGTTATAATTCTACTTGGGAGTGGAGTAAGGCAGGGGCTGGGAGTCACGTACCCGGATAAGTGCATTGTGAGTGGGATAATGTGAGCCCCTGTGAAGAGTCCAAGTGTTGCGAATGGGCCAGCCTGGTTTCCTACGCCTGAGCAGAACCCATTTGGACAATGAGGGGACTTCTGTGTCAGCACACATGCACAGTCCTACAATGAATAAAGACAACAGTGCCCTGCTTTGGGCTCCCCCAGAAATAGACCCTACGATTCGAGTACAAGCTCACTGTTAGGGAGGCGAGACCTACAAACAGGGTGGGCAAGTGGGAAGCCAGCTGGGAAGAAGGAGGCAGCCAAGAGTTCATCACCCAGCAGGTCTCCACTGGGGCAGCCAGGCTTCATCCCCCACAGGACAGACCTCAGCCATCTCAGCCACGGGGCAAGGAAGCGGGGTGTTTATCATCCCCCCCGCCCCCACCTGTCCTAGGTTCAGGACCACTTCTGCCCGTCCTGCTATTTAAAAAAATCCCTCAGGCAGGGATCCCCACTGCAGGCAGGGTGGTGCGCAAAGCCAGATACGACTAGAAGGACGCCGGCAGTGCCCAACGCAGCGGCCAGCAATGATCGGACCGTACCTGCATACGGGAGCTCCCCTCATACACGCTGCTCCTGTCTGTTATCACACTTTACCCTCCCGTCCAACTGGTGAGAAAGGTAGAGCAAGCACCGTGGCTTGGTAGCCCCTATGACTAGTGGCGAAGTCCAAACAACTCCCAACCCCACTATTACGTGGTCACTGAAGAACGCAGGTGGTGAGTCGGGACCAATCTCTTTCTCGAGACCTGCTGCTCCTTTCTCTCCACCTGAGACAAGCAAGGTTGCCCATCCTCAAAGCCCCACTGGCCCCGCCATCTCCCGGGGCTCCCTCTTCCCACCCACACGCATGACCCATGTTGATCTGCAGAGTCCTTTCACCCCTGTTCCCCCAACCCTCCCCAGAGGCTGCCCTCCTCTGCTCTCTGCCTGCATCTTCCTCCAGTCTCAGCTTGGCCTCCTTCATGACAGGAAGGTTTTAAATTCTCGCCTGTCCTCCATGTGTCCTAGCACATGCTGAATAGGCATCAGATGGGTTAACTGGAAGCGGTCCACTGTAAGGCTGTCCCAAGAGAAACTGGCCTGGCCTTCCCACCTGCCCCCTCCTGTCTTCCTGGCGCTCTGTTACGTAGGCTTTTCCAGAACGAGGAGAGGGGGAAGTGCCCACGTCTGGAGGCTCTCTGGCCAATCGATGAATGATCAAGTTTATATTGAGTGCCTATTGCGTGTCTAGGTCTGTGGTTATGTGCTGGAGGAGATACAGACGGAGAAGGCATGCATGGCCTCCTTAGGGAGCCCACAGTTTTATTGCGGAACTAAACTAAAACCTAAAAATCAATTACCTCAGGAGTAATACTGGACTGAGAGGCAGTAAAGGTAGTGGTTAAAGGCTCATAAAAAATTTAAAAAAAAAGGCAGAAATTTCAGATTCAGATTCTGGCCACCTTACTTACCTCCCAGCTGCATGTGGCTTTAAATAATTGCCTAATAGGGGCTCAGCCCCCATTTCCGTCCCCTGAAAATATCAACGGCACATCCTGATGGGGGTTTTGAGAGAGTGGAATGTGTTTGCGTCGAAACCACGTGGCACTCCGTAATCACTCAAAGAAATTTATGAGTATTATTATCCAATATTAGTGTTATCTATTATCTAATTCGAGGCCCTGCTGATTCAAAGTGCTATGGAAGCTTAGGGAAGTGAGCAAGCAGGAAGGACTGGCTCCGTCGTGGAAAGAGGAATGGGTACAGTGGGTGTTAGATGGGGCCCTTGGGAGAGTTTTAAAAATGGGAGGAAGAAGAAAGAGCATCCCAGCAGGAGGGACACAAGGATGGGAAGCTGATGGCCACACCGTGCAACATGCGACGTGCAATGTGCAGGCACCTCAAGGCAGAGTCAGGAAAGCAGCTCCTGGCACACCTGGCAAGGAGGGAGTCCATTTGCCTGAAGAAATGGCCGCAGGTACTTAAGCAGACGACTAGTTTAACTGTGCGCTTTCAAGACCATTCTCCTGGGGGTGTGGGATGGGTCTTTGTGCAGGAACCTGGGAACCTGAGGAGACCACACAGGCTGTGTGGGGATTGTGGGGGCCGCCCCTGCCTGGCCAAGGCCAGGTGGGAAGGGAAACAGATTCTCCCTGCAGGACACAAACCATGGCCCACTTGTTGTCTTTCTCCCAAGTGCTGAGCAATCTCTGAAGCCTGCACAGTGTTCAGA
This sequence comes from Micronycteris hirsuta, assembly GCA_004026765.1. Taxonomy (NCBI): domain Eukaryota; kingdom Metazoa; phylum Chordata; class Mammalia; order Chiroptera; family Phyllostomidae; genus Micronycteris; species Micronycteris hirsuta. The sequence goes on from PVJI01001033.1 coordinate 153,614, forward strand.
CGAGGGAGAAACCTCAGTCCATCACCTCCCCGGTCACTCTCCCAGGATCCCAATCCAGCTTCACAGTGGAAAGCATGCATATTTCTCTTTCTTCTCATTGTGTGTTCTGAAGATGGCCTGTCATTGGTAAATCACTGCGGCAAGCTTTAAATGATGTATGAAATGAAAAATCCCTTCCCTGTGCATTGGGACCCTCCTGCAATGCCTCTCTCTGCTGGCCTGGCTACTGTATTATTTAACTTAGAGGGGGCCGGAAACTCAGGGGAGGGGAGACGCCTGGATCACAAAAACAAAGTTTAAATGACAAAGAAAAATATATCTAACTGAAACATATACAAGTCTTTGTCCCTGGCTCTTGACTTTCTATTCTTTTCTTTTTTTTTTTTAAATTTCGGCTAGAGATTTTTTAGATTGGAAAACTTATTCTCTACTTCCTTATGTATTCTTCTCCCACCCAAGTCTCTGCTCTCATTTCATAACTTTACCAAACAACAGGAACAAACATTCTGTCGAGTGCTCTGGAGCCCAGTTCACTTGGCAGCATTTCTATTCCTTCCTCGGTGGCCGTTTTTAGCTTGACGGACTCCTGGGCAGTTCAGGATGGTGAAAGTGGGTGGGGCCTTGGTGCTGGATCCGCCCTGGTGGGCGTGGCCCTGCAGGGCGGGCAGGGGTAGCTGTTGCTGCAGCAACCGGGGTCTGCTTTAAGAAGCCAGGGACAGCGCTGTCCTCCTAACCTACCCCGCAGGCTCCCCTGACCCCGGGCTAACATGACCCGCTTTGTGAGCTCCATCAGCACAGACATCGAATCCCGGCGGCCGCCTCTTGCTTCTCCGGCTGAGCTACAAATAGCCTGAGAGCCTTCTTAGTCTGCAGGGAGGACAGGCTTGATCAATTTGCTTTTAGCCGATGGAATAATCATTGACATTTGGACAGACTTCTAATCTTGGCGCAGAGCCGTCCAGAGGCATTTTAGCTGTCGATGGTAAATGGGTTCATCCCAGGATATATTTAGCAGCATGGCCTGGGGGCAGAAAAGAAAGAGGCCTTGGGATCCAGGGAACCTGTGGGAGCTACACCCACTCTGTGCCTGGAGGCAAGTCCCAGCATTCCCTGGGCTTCTCTGACCGCTGTGTTTCTGGCACACAAGCTGCAGGGAGGGGAGGGGAGGGGCTCTGGGATAGGCCCCCGTGACTAGGACCACCCTCCACCCATGCCTGCGGCTAGTAGGATAACAGGCCGGTGAGTAAGGATCCTCGGAGAGCAGCCAGTGGTAGGTTTGCGCTGACACAGAGGAAGGATGCAGAACGCTCTGCGCATGCGCTGGAGCCCGGCTCCTGGAGTTGTGCCCTGGCTCCAGCAGCCTAGGGACATGCACTTGGGCCCTTTATTTCCTCTCTGCTCCTCTGTTTCCTCATCCATAAAATGAGAATAATTCTGTACCAAACTCCTGGGCTTCTTGTGAGGGGCAGATACATGTCAAGCGTGCACTGCTATGAAGTGTGGGTCACTACTTCTTACTGGGAGGGGAGCAAGCAGGGGACACTGACCCAGAGTGGAAATGGAGTCTGCCCCAAACCACCTCATAGGTATCAGCTTGAGTCGCATGCCTGCTTCTGCAGGGAGGGGCAGCCCCTCTCCCAAGTGAGGGGGACTGCAGAGCTCTGCCACTGCTCCCCCTCCGCCCGTGGTTGTCACACGTCACCGTGGCGAGGCAGATGTCACACCAGGTGCGTGGCCCCCTGGCCCCACTCCTGCCTTCCTCCAAATTTCACAGGGGGGTTGCTGCTCCGTTATCAGAATTCTTCAGATCATTCTGGAAAGCACTGTCCTCAAATGCCGGAGACAGAGATTCTGGGAAGGAGTGGGAGGCTGGGTTTGAAGGAGGTGCCACTGGATCCTCACTGGGCCTCAGTTTTCTCCCCCATAAAATGGAGAATGATAACTCCATCTTCTTTTTTTAATTTTTTTATTTATTGATTTTAGAGAGAGAGAGAGTGAGAGAGAGAGAGATTTGTTGTTTCACTTATTTATCCATTCACTGGTTGACTCTTGCATGTGCCCTGACTGGGGATTGAACCCACAACCTTGGTGTATCAGGACGACACTCTAACCAACTGAGCTACTCGGCCAGGGCATAACCCCATCTTCTTGTCTTCACAAGAGAAACAGATAAGAATAAGGCTCTTGTAAACCACAGTGTGCTCGGTGCCCTGTAATGTACATTATCCGGTCAGCCCCTCTCTCTAGACACGTGTCCAGCTTTAGGCAGGACACTCGAGAATGGAGCAGGGGAGAGAGTCGACACCCACTCCGCCACCTGTATTTTCCCAACCAAACCAGCCGTCGGTGGCTGAGCACATGGGCCCCAGGTAACAGCGCCCTGCCGCACTTGTTCCACACCCATGAAGCCTGCCGCCTGCCTTTGTCCTGTGAGCTCTGGTGTAGGAGGGATTCCAGGGGAGGAGTAGCAGCTACTTGGGGGTTCTGAAAAGCCAGCAAAGTCTCTCCTGAAAGTCCAACTTCAAGTTTAGACTGCAAGGTCTGAGAGGCTCTGACTCCATTCCTTCCCCCTGCCCCCACTGCATATACATACACTCACACACGTGCTCCCCACCATCAGCCCCCCACCCCTGCCATCCACTCACATTGCAGGAACCCTGATTTGGGCTGAGCTGTCTTCCTTTGCAGCTGGAAAGAGGAGGTGGGACCTCAGCGCAGAACAGTGACTGAGCAGTCCCCAGCCACGCGCCCCCCACCCCCTCCCCGCCCGTTGCACATTCCGAACCAGCAGCCCCGGTGCTGCAGGAACACCTCCAACTTCCGTCCACACCTCCTCCGTGTAGGGGAGGGAGGCAGCCGGCCACGGCCGCCAGGCGTCAGCAGGAGCTGCTGACAGCCTTTCAGGCACAAGGGAGCGAAGAGGAAAAGGTGAGGCCAGTCCCCCACCATCACACTTCGTGAGCCTTGAATTAACGCCTTGTCACTCAGAGCGGCGGTCTCCCAGTGCTGGCTGTCATGGCCACCGAGCAGGTGTGATGCCCAGGCTCTCTGCGGTCAGAGTCACAGTGAGAAACTGCCAGCACAACTGCCACTCCGTGTCTTATATGTCTGGTGGTGTCAACTCAGCCTCCAGGGTCTCCAGTGTCACCTGCGTCACCCTCTGGCAGGTGGCGCTCTAGGTGCCTTCTCTGTCTCTCAGAATCCTGGAAGGGACCTTTGGCGTCATCGATGCAACGCTGAGGTCCAGTGGGGTTAGAAGGACTGGTAGGAGCTCTTGATGGTGACTGGAAACCGGAAGTCAGATGCCTGCCCCCTGGCACTCTGCCCCAGCACGGAGAACCTGGGACCTCCTCAGGGGGGCTGCTCAGAGCAACAGGGGCGGGGCCTCAAGTCCCCACGCCCAGGTGCAGCCCCTGTGCCATCACCCATTAAACTGCACACCTGGTGTCTGCTCAGACAGGTTCAGACTGACCCAGCGGATGAAGAGCAGCCCCCAGGGGGAACGGGGCTTTGGTCAATACCCACAGCGGAGGGCTGGCTTGATTTCCAGTAAGAGTCAGTGAAGCTGGGAAAATTACCCATTACAATTTTATCGATATTCACTTTACTCTGCAAATGACGTGGGATGGTTCTGACAGGGTGCCTCCATGGGACTGGCTGAAAATCCATTTGGGTGGCTGTGGGTTAATGGGGCTGAACATACTACAGGGCTCAACGGCAGCAGCCCCGTTTCCCGGGCACCTCCTCTGCCACCGGAAGAGAAGGACAGGCAGAGTGCCCAGCCTGATGCTCAGGGAGCACCTGCTCAGAGGTTTTCCTCTCTCTCTGCCTCCTTAACCTGCTGAGCATCAGACGGCTTCCTCTGCTGGGCTTTGCTCTTCAGGGCTCACTGCCAAGAAGGGCAGGGGCTGGCGAGGCCCCGCTCCACGCCTGCTGCCCGCCTGTGCACGCATGCTAAACGCGTTCTGATGCCAAAGGTTTAGCAATGGGTGATTAGAGTCTCATGTTCTGCAGAAAGATTTCTTGTCATCTGATGCAATCGGAGGGCTCCCAAATGTCGGTGACAGCCTGTTGGATGGACATGTCCCATGGACCAGCTCCAGGGAAACACTGTCAAGCCAGATCGGGGCCGGGAGGGAATTAATGACTGAACCGTGAGACATGGATTTTCTTTGACTGCTAGACAAGACTCCGCTGTAGGAGCATAAATGAGTTGAGAGCTACATTTGGAGAGCTTTCTGTGACTTACGAAGGGCTCTTACATATAACATTCCGTTTGATTCTCACCAACCTCCTGCAAGGGAAGTCGGGCCGGAGAGTTTTGTAAATTTCCTGTACTGGTCATTTGCCTACTGACACATTGAGGTCCCTGTCCCTGCAAACTGCACCTCCCAGGCTTCCTTCCAGCTGTCCTGCTCTGTAAGGGTGACGAGGAGAGGAGAGGCCAGGGCATTTCACCCTTCTGCCTCAGCTCCTGCTGGTCTCCAAGGTGGCACTTGTGTCTCCTGGGCGGCCCCAGTCCCCCTGTGTGGCATTTGTCCTCCAGCCGGGCCACCTACCCCCGATGCTAGCCTTCAGCACCTTTACTCTCCCCTGAGACTACCTGCCACGAGTCTGTTCACCTGCTTCAGCCTGAGCTGCTACATTCCCAGAAATGATGAAACCAAGCCTAGTGCAGTGTCCTAGTGCAAAATGAGTCCTCACATTCCAGAACTCTGTCCTTCCCACCCCATGAAAGAGGAGACTCAGAGTAGCCGGATCTGGGAAACCCGGAGCGAGAAGCAGACACAGAGCAGGGAGCACAGCAGAGGGAGAAGTTCACGGAGCTGGGAGCTTGGTAGGAGAGGTGGCGTTTGAACTGGCCAGGATAAGAACATGCCAGAACTGATGTGATGGAGGCGCTGTTCCCCAGCTACAGAGAAGGACCAAGTATAGGATCCCTCCACTTTCAAACTGTCCGCAGCTGCTGCCCTGCGTTGGTACCTGGGCCCCCACCTCGTGGCTTCCAAGATTCTCATCCTCTCTGTCTTAGACCAAGGCAGTAAGTAGTCTTCTCACCGATCTGCCTATCCACTCTCCCCACCGCAGTTAGGAGGAGTCTCTCTAAAATACCCGACGCACCCACCAGGCCAGTCTCCCATCTAGAGACCTTTGCTGACTCCCTGTTGCCTGTAGGATCAGGTCCGACGCCAGAGCCCTGGATCCAAAGCCCTTGGCAGGCGGGCTCTTCCGCCCCCGTGCAGACTGCTGTCCGGCCACACTATAGCAACCAGCGAGTCCCGAGGAGGTCATGCCTTCCTCCTCCTTCGCCCAAGCTGTCTCCTCTGCCTAGAATGCCCTTCCTCCCTTCCTGCAAATTCCTTCCCACCACTTAATGCTCTTAGAGTTATCACTTCTGTAACTCTCCCTGGTGCACTTCTGCCTGAAATATATACAGGGGCTGGCACAAATAACGCCCCTTTTTTTTATTACGAAATCTTTTATTCCAAAATCATAAGCATGTAATTCTGTACCATAACAATACCACACTCGAGCACACCATATGACATTTTAGGTGAAATCTTCGAATTAAAACTATAAATTATTATACCCATATCATTACCCGACCCACCACGTTCAAGCGGGCATTACTTCTATCGGGCCCTGTATAAAGACATCCTTCGCTGTGTTCCCAGAACCCACTGCCCACCCTTTCATTAATATTTCTAATCAGATGGTTATGTCATTATGCATCCACGCGTCTCTTCCTACGCCTTCCAGCTCACAGCCAGGAGTGAGACAGCTGGTCTCCTGCCCTCCCAGCCCCAAGCACAGGCAGGTACTAAATGCACGTTAATGTTTGTTACGTTGAAATGAACCCAGGGCCATCTCTCCTCCTCCCCATCTCCCCACTCCTTTCCTGAATCCCCCCTACTTCACCCTGAGTGGCCGTGTCGCTTCCCTCCCAGACTGGGACGGGCTCTCTGAATGCGTCTGTGGGGCTGGGTGAGGACAGGAATAGCACGTGATTTGGGGTGGGCTTTTCACACCATGGCGAATTGTCAGAGTTCAACACAGAGCTACACAGTTAAATAATAGCGGGGAAGGATGAAATCAATAAGAAAATTCCAAAACCGAAAAGATTTGTTTTCAACTGAGATGCACAGAAATATTTTTTTTAAGGGAGGGGAGTTAGATGGGCAAGCCAGAAGAGGTAACACGCCGTGTGAGACAGAAGTAGCAAGTCTCAGGCCGAGGCTGGTGCTGTGACAAACAGTCTCCGCCACCCCACGGTCCCTTGGTTCATCCTCCCTCCTCTCCTCGACGCTGGTTCCACCGTAAGTCGCTTCCTCCTCCAGGGAGCTGGACTGCACCTAAAGAAGAAACTTCATTCCACAACTGAGTTCTTTCTCGGGATTGGGCAGTGGTTATACCTTTAATGACAGTTAGATTGGTGGATGCTTTCATCAAAGCTTTAAGTCATTTCCACGTGTGTTCTGTGTGGGGTTCCTCCGTTAGATTGTGAGTGAACTCCAAGCTGAGAGGCCCTCTGGGGACAGTCCCTTCCCCCGCCCCCGCCTTGGCATGGCTCCCTCCCTGTCCTCTGGGACTGATCTCTGTTGTCCAGTCCAATGGCCCCTTTGATTAGAGAGAGGTTTGCGCAGCACCGTGGTTAGAACCATGTACTCTGGAACCCGACTGCCGGGCTCCCGATCCCAGCTCTGCTAAATGCAGCCCGGTGGCCTTGTATAAATTTCCATGTCTCAGTTTCCTCGTGAGTTTAACTGGGAGGATGATAGAAGCTTCCTCGTGGGCCAGTTGTGAGGATTAAGTGCGCTGACATATACAAAGAGCTGAGAACAGTACCTAGCCCAGGATAAGCAGTGTGTGTATATTGGCTATGATGACGGCGGTTATTTTTCACCTGCCGACAGCCTGTGTTTTTCCCCTCCTCCCATCTGAGGACCAGGGCAAAGGAATTTGTTGTCTTTGCAATTCTATAGAGCCTCCTTCACGTGACTCCTACAGCTCAGCAAAAATCAACTGTGGCCCTTGCGCAACCTCTTTAAAAGGGCATCTGTGCCCCGGCCGCCCATGGAGTGCATCTGAGGGAAGCCAGCACCCTTGTCCGAGCCCCAGTCCTCAGTGGATGAGACCTCTGCCCTAAGAGGCTGTGGCTCCCCAGCCAAGTCCAGGGGCCCCAGCCAGGAGCAGCATGACAACCTTGTTTAAACCACGCTTCCCTCCTAAGTCCCCTTCCCCAGGAGAAACCCGACATCCAACTGAGAAATGTCCGGCCTCTCCATCTGTAAATAAAACTAGGGCCGAGCTGGGGGTTAAAGATGGTCTTCCCCAGGGCCTCACTTTGCAGAAGACTCTGCGTATCCACTGTCTGTACACAGGCCTGTTTGCACCACCACCGCCCCCCATGCTGCCAGGCCTGCCCCTCTTCCTTCCCAGAGACCAGGCAGGAAACAGCACACACTGCTTCACACACTCACACACACACACTCACTACTGCTGACCTGGCCTCCTGGGAGATCAAGGCCAAAGTGTGTCTGCCTTGTGGGTGATGGATAAGATTCCCCCTTCCTGTGTGAGCACGGTGGGGGAGGGAGGATGCTGACCCCTCAGGAGATAAGAAGAGCGATTAATCTCTTTTGCTGAGGCCAAGCAGCACTCTGTGGTAAGCAGTGTGCACCTTGCCACACCTCTCAGCCTTTCCCCGCCTCCGGCACCCCTTCAGGGCATTGACGAGGGATCCCTAGTGTATTAAGAGGGGAAATGCATTTGGTGGTGCTGACGTCTGCTGTTGAAGTCCTGTTGCTGCATCGACTCTGGCCGGGCAGCCACTCCAAACGGCGACTGCAGAGCCGACTTCAACGGGGTGTGCATCGTCCTTCAAGGTTAACGAGGGCAAAGCTCCTTTGGACAAGTCTGGTCTATATTCGTGTGTCTCGCTGCTGTGACGTGAGAGCTGACACGGACCAAGTTGCTCCCCAGCAGGAGCCCACGGTGACATCTCTCGGTGTTTGCAGGCGAGCCTCCGGGCCTGTTGGCTGGAGTGGGTGGGTGGCGAGTGTGGTGCCAGCTGGTCAGAGTCGCGTGTCTGTTGCTTATTTCATCTCCAACAGGAGCTCTGCACCCTTTGGCTGCCTGCAGCACCCACGTGGTTAAATGCCCCAGACGGGGGTGGGGGCAACAGGGCTTCTCTGCGTCCCTCCCACAGCCTTCCGCCGCCTACAGCCTCCTGCTGCCCTTCCATTGGTGCCCAGGCAGGGCTAGCGCACCCAGGCTCACCCTGCCGCCTGGATGACCCGGGCTGCCCAGAGGCTCCTCTCCCATGCACCTCTGCTGCCTCCTTTGGAATCAAGCAAGGAGTTGTGATGGCGAAAATGTCTGCTCTGGAGGCCGGAATACCTCCACTTAGGTCCTGTGTGCTGCTTGGGAGGGTGCGACCATGGAGGGAACACCTGTCTCAGTCAGGGTCCCAGGTTCAGACCCTGCTCAAGGACGCGTGGGCAAGTGCTCCCAGGAGAAACGGGAAGGGGAAAGGGCGTCAGAGTGGAGAAGAGGAAGCCAAGTGAGAGTGTGATTTTAGATAGACCTCCAGTCTTGGCTGATCCTGCAGACGGAAAAGCTCTGGAATATAAATTATGCCCGAGCGTGCATCTGACTCTAAGAGAACATTCACGCTCCCACGCCAGTCCTCGGCTGAGGGCCCCAAGTAGCCTAAGGCAATTCCCAGTCTCCGCAAATTTGGGCCAAGAGTGGGGCAGAGCGCCTCTGCTGGCTGGAGGGAGGTAGTGCATGAGAGGCACAGGGGTGGGCCAGTGGCAGCAAAGCCCACTGGTGGGTGAGGATGGGCACATGGGACCAGTAAAGGAATGCAGGCGTATGGGCGGACCACCACAAGTGTCTCCTCCACCCCCCATCTCGCCGAGCTTCATGGCCCTCAGTGCACATGAAGGAGCCCCATTAGCCTACCGTAGAGTCAGTGTGAGAATAAAGGGCGGTCACAAGCGTAATGACGCCACAGCTGCAGGTCCGTCCACGCCAGCTCCCTTCTGCACACACCTAGCAGTCCCCACCTCCCACCCGCAGGACGGACCATCAGGTCCGAAGCTCAGTGCTCACGACAGTGTTAAGTGGGGAAAAAATCGGCACATACACTCGTGTCTCTGGCGTGTTCACTACTTTATAAAAATCTAAAAAATACATACGTACTTTAAAGTATTATTAGAAAACATTCAACATGCTAATGCGGGTTGTCTCTGGGATCTGGAGTTATAGGATGTTATTTTATCTTTATACTTTCCTGATTTTCCTACCGCGAGCAAGTGTGATGGTTCTTTGTAAAAGATGCTTTAAAATACCAAGGCTTAGAAAGATTGAGGAGTTTAATTAAATCCTCTGAGAGGTAACTTGAGGCCTCTTGTCTTCACTTGTTCCCAACTCCCGCGTCGAGATGCAGAGGCAAAGTCGCGCGGCAAATAGATGTTATTATCTCTGGTGCTTAATTGCTATCCTGGTTCCGTATTTGGGTTTTCACGGAAATCACCATGGATGCTATGGCAGAAATACAGTGAAACAGGTTTCTGGACTGTGCAATCTTCCAGAGCCTTCGGTGTATTAAAGTGCACTGTGGTGCTGCTGGAGACAGAGATCTTATTACGCAGTCCCCAAACTTACTTAGTGCTGGAACCCTTGTTTCAAGGAGAATTAAAAGGACTTTCACCCCAGGGACCAACTTTGGGAAACATCTGGCCAAGGCAGGAGGAAGGTGGCACTCTCAGGGGCCCATGTTTTGAGGCAGGGTCATCTTTCAGTGCCTCCCAATCTCCCCCTGTGGGCACTAGCCCACAGCTTTGACCAGGTCCCAGAGACACAGTCAGAGCTTTGGTCAAACTAGAGATGACATCTAGGCCACAGTCGTGACTCAGCTCCAGGCCCAGAAAAGCAACAAAAGCGGGTGGAGCAAAGCTATGCCCACATCAGGACCAGCTACAGTGGCTAAGGATCCCCTGCCTGATGCCAACCAATCAGTAGAGACCACAACCCTGAAAGGATACACCTGGGAAGCTG